>CM039087.1:6341670-6881516 GCA_022113865.1 Chimonanthus praecox | reverse complement strand
TTAATTTTTAGAATGCCAAATTTCCTTAGTAAATTGATCAAATTATTATGTGGAAATTAGTTTTTTTTTTTTTTTTGAGAGTGAACGAGAAATTTGAGAGAGGGCTTTTGGGGTTTCAATTGAAATCTTTGATTTAAATTGATAAATTCATTTCTGAAATTTATCGATTAAAAAATAAAAAAATTCAAAAAATATTACACTTGAAAGTGATGGGCTGTAGAAAATGAAATTGATGGGCAAATATTTTTTTTTCTTTGAAGTGGAGTACGGGGCTAAAACCAATGAAGTTTAAATATTTAAAAAGTAATTTGTAATAATCAAATTTTAGGAAGCTCGTATTCAAATTTAGATCAAAGTATATCTTAATGAGGGTGTAGAGTTAAGGATTAAAAGAATAATTTAAAGTCATCAAAATTCAAATAGTTCAAAAATATGACTTCATTAATTTAATTAAGATAAATTATTCTCATTCTTTTTTTTTTTCTGTACTTAAATTTTTCTTATAAAATCATTAGATTGACGCAAAGTAGACTTTAAATTGGATATAAAAGTTCAACAATAAAAAAATACTCTCAAATTATTAAATTTTGAAGAGTTTAAAAATACAATTCATTAATCAAAGTGATATTTTTCAAATTTTATATTCAACGTAGGCCTTCCTAACAAATTTGACTGTGTGCTCCAACTCTATTAAATGCCCTATGCCTATCTATCTTTTTATTTAAAATTATTTTTTATTTAATTTCGTTATAAATTATAAAATCAGTCACCTATATCACGTTGTTAACATTTACTTAGAATAACTGATTGAGATCCGTTATTAACTGTAACTCTCCAATATTATATTCGAATTCAGATTGCCTTCATTTCCTTCCACAAAACACGTGATAAAGCGCGAGAGGATGACTGGCAGCGGAGACGGCCGTACTGTCGTCCCAAATTTGACTCCCAAATTATCAAAATTACAAGAATCGGTAAGCAAACAATCAGCAGGTAAATAGTGGCTCTCGGTTCTAATTTCGAATAGGATACTTGGTAGTTTGATTTGGGCTTTTTTTTTTTTTTTGATGTTCTATGATGTAAGTTCATTTTATTTATGTTTGTACTTTTTGAGGATTTAGCATTGATTACTGGGAGAATAATATATTTTTTTTTTTTTGAAAATGAAGGCTAAAATGATTTGTAGTATTTTTTTCTTTTTTCTTTTAATATGGGTACCCTATCTCCCGTGGAGGCAAGACTAATCTCAAAAACATGTTTAAACTTTCCAACCACACACAGCGGGTAAGTCGATGAGGAGTAACCTCACGGAGAGTGGCCCAGAAGAGTTTGAGCTTGAATCGATCTTAAGACCTCCCCTCATGAGGGGAGCTTCTTAACTATCAAGCCAACCTCCTCTGGGTTATTCGTAGTAAAAATTAAACCTATGATTAATCCATTAGTTAGTGCAAAGTAGAATAGGGTCAAATTGGATAGAGATTCCATTGTTGATTGGTGGGTGGGTGCTCTTTTGAATATAGGAAGACAGAGAGGAGTAAATGGAGGGAATATGTCATTGGATTGAGCACCTGTGGAATATTTTAACTCCTATTTTTTCAGGTACATCAGCACTTGATTACTTCTGATTATTGCACTTAGTCATCAATTGCCTGCAAATGGGAGTTAATTGAATGTGCTGCACACAATTTGGAATGTCAGTCATTCAATTGAAACATAGTGTGGTGCTTTGAAATTCATAAGTGGAGGGCTTGATTGGACAGTTTGGATTATGAATGTGTCTGCATATGAATACACTTGCACTAGTTCTTTTTAATCTCATTCAATGGTAGTTATGTTGGAGATTTTGATTGTTGAGCATTTTCTTTATGAAATACATGATTGTGAACTGCCAGATTGGTGGGACAAATATTGGGAGCAAGGGCCAACTCCATGGGATTTAGTACAGCCAACACCTGTCATTTTGCATCTTCTTCAGGCAGGAAAACTTCCCTAAGGAAGAGCTTTGGTCCCTGGATGTGGATGTGTGTGTCTCATTTCATTTCTCTTGTTATTCTAGCAACAGCATTGGTCCCTTCTTATTTTTCCAACCTTGCTAAAAAGCCTGAAGTAAAAAATCAAATGACAAAACCCCAAAAGGCAAAATCTATAAATCAAATATCTTGTGTTGACTTTGTTTCAATTTTTCAATACAAGTGAAACTCTTTAAAAGTCAAAAACATTTAAGTGGTAGTATTGTAGCTTTTTGGAATTTTCGTTTCTTCTATAGAACTAATTTCCTCTCTACTACCCTGTATAAACTTTTCAGCTGACAGTATTAGTATTATATTCACATTTGACAGGGCTATGATGTGGTTGCACTTGCCAGTCCTGAGCGCTCTGTTGTAGGTTTGGACATATCAGACATTGCTATTAAGAAAGCACAAGAGGTATGATTTAAGAGATGACAATGGTAGAGTGGCCAAGTTTGTTAACACCCCATGGACTTTTTTGGGGTGAATGTCAAGTTATCAGTTCAAACAGGCATGTTTGAAAAAAGGGTTCACCGGTCTGGAACCAGAACAGGGAGCCTTACAGATTGAATCCTAGCATCTAATTTCTTAGTAGGAGATGCATAACCACTGACATAGCCTCAGCTGATCTTCAGTATACCCTGTATTTTATGTTTCTAGAACTTGCTTTAAAGAAATTTCATATTTATTAACATTACCCTCTTCACCTCTCAAGAAAAGGAACATTTTAAAGGGATATCTTTCTGACACTTAGCATCAAATTGTAGGACAGGTTGCTTCTCTTTCGCCAAATGCAGATTGTATCACCTTTCTTAAGGCTGACTTCTTCAAATGGCGTCCAACTTAGTTTAGCCAGACCCTAGTCCTTTCCCTGCCTCTGGCCAGAGTACTCATCACCTGAGTTGAATTCGAATTTTTTTTTGTTATTCTTTTTTGGTATTAAGTGGGCAGATCTATCATGGGTCTAATGGGTCTCTTCAGTTGTTTATTCACCTTGTATCATGTATGGTTAATGGGATAAAAGAAAATAAGAGAAACAAAGTGGGAATATGGCGTTGGAATTAATTAAACAATGGAAAGGAGAAAAAAGAAATTAAAATAAACTAGGAAAGAAAATCAGTTCTTGATCGTCTGTGTTTCTGTCGATTTCCCTGGGTTTTCAAAAACCTTGGTTTCCTTCTTCGTCCAGTCTCCTTCAGTGAGGAGTTTGTCCCCACGTGCTACATCAGAAACTCAAGCATGCACATTACCTTCTTACTCAACCTGAACCTGAGGTGGTAAAGGATGACGTATCCATCAGGCTAGTTTTATGTGTACAGAAACTGAGGGTGGCATGGTTTCAAAAATATGGAAGGTTACCCACTCCAGTAAAAAAAAAATCTGCTGAGTTAAATAAAGTAATGGTAGATTAAAATACCCTGGAACATTTGTTTGCACCAAAGACATCATTTCTGATAACTCAGTTCAGTAATATGCAATAAAGATTTGAACAAACTCATTCACCCTGTCTTGTCGAAAGATGGCAACGTAACCCTCAATTATTTCGATTCTTTCACGGGCATTTTGTGTAACTCGATACGGGTTATACTGTATTGCCCATTTTATCTTTCGAATCGATTCATTGAAACCTTCGAATCATTTACAACAAAGGTTCAAAAGTTTCAACGAGTAATACAAAATTCCTGTAGAAGAATCACTATCCTCACTTTATTTTCAATTTTATTGCTCATTTGCTGCATTGGATCGACTCAACTCCACTGTAAAGTCTGAAGATTGAGGATAGTAAAAGAGAGATCATTTTGTTGCAGAGTTCTTTTGTGCAATAGTCTGTGTGTCCAAGAGTTCAATCAATAATGTTCACTTTGACAGATTAGGAATCAAATAGACTTTATTTTTCAGCACATGAAAATGTGTCACCTCTAAGGGATAGGAGCTCCATTATTTATTCAGAACTCTGTACACTTACCCTTCCGATTTGCCCAGAATCTATCAGGCTCACAAGCGAGCTCTTCACCGACAGGGTGACTTGTCTTGCATCATGTACTGGGTTCTAAGGATTTTTCTACTTTTATAATTCTTTGTTGAAATATGGGAGGTTTGTGTAACCATTCATAAATTTTAATGTATTGTCAATTTTATCCTTCGTGTAAATAGTAAAACCAATTCACCAACCCTTTGTATGAATAGTAAAATCGATTCGCCGAAAATACTCTTATCGGCTCGCCAAGTTTACCCTTCGCATGAATACTAAATCGGTTCACCGAAATTTTACTTTTCATCCGAAAGGTCCGATTTAATTGTTCATGCAAAAGATAAAATTGACAATATACTAAAATCTACTTCGGATTATATAAAATACCCGTGGGAGAATTGATATCTTTTGATGAATGGAGAGTCAGGTTAAAATGCAAATATAATCTAAAAAATATAAGCTATGGCATGCAATTGAAAGGAGCTAGAGCATGAGACCTTTCTTATAAACGAGTCACCAATAAACCATTCCTTTTCATTATTTTAATCTTAATATTTTTCAGAGTTTGCAAGATCATTTGGTGCTCCATCTTAGAAAAAGTTCATCTATTATACTTATCAAAGGTACCGAACGTAGAGCGGAGAACAGCTCTAGTTTGGCACTTTGGGTTGATGTAACCAGGATATTTATTTTGACCTTTCAATCTTAATTTAATCCATTTAATTTATATTAATTTATCTATTGAACAAGTCAATATATTTAGTTCAAAATCTATTTTTGGTTTGAGTTGGTGAATTAGTTTTGACAATCTAATTACTTTGAAATAAAGGTTCAAATATCTCCATCGGTCATACATATTGTTTTTGGACTATCTAAAATGTTTTGGTCATTCTATATCGCATATGTTTGGTTTTGTGGAACCCGATCATCATAGATGTATTGACAGATCCGATCGGGAGTCGAGCTAATAGGGTAGTAATATATATTTATTTTGTGAGAAAGAGAGTAAAGCATATGTAACGAGAGTCGCTTCTTTATTTTTTGCCTTCAAACATAGTGGATTAATTTGAACTCTGTAGGCATACCGAAAAAGAACCACGTAAAGTTTACTTTCAATTGAATTCAAATGGAGTTAGTAGGTGAGTTTAAAACTTTAAATGAGAAAGAAAAATATGTGAGGAGGTGAACTGTGAACAATTAATCACATGGAATTACATTTTTCTGCAGAAGGATTAAATCTTTACTTTTTAAAAAAATAAATAAAATTCAAACTCATAGATTTCAACCTATCTTTTGATAAGATGTGGCCATTTTGATTTTTTTCAAAAAAATGTGCTATAGTGGGCCTTTACAAGCAATTGCTTTAACGGGCCTTTGCGCTATAAAGCCATAATGGGCTTCAACATTAGGCTTTAATGAACCTTACTGATTGAGCCTCAATGGACTTCGAGACCTCAAAAGCTCATCACGGCTGATGATCACCTTAAAGCCCATTCATAAAAAAATGTGTAAGTCTATGTTCCTTATGCGTAAGTCCAATAAATAATATTTATTTTATCTATTGACTCATAAATGGTTAATATATAATTCATTGGCCCATTGACCATTAATTATTTTTTCCTAGTCCATTTAGACATCTCTTGAATAGGTAGTTGAATTACTTGCTTGTCCATTAGCAGTTTTTAGGTCCAAAAATGTCTTGTAGGCCCAAAGATAGTTTTTGTACATTTAGAAGTCTCTGTTACATATTCATAATCATGTCACAAATATAAGTGGTATTTACAAATTTACAATATTTTTATCAGTAAAATACTATTATTGTATATTTATTGTCACGATGGTAAATTCACGATAAAATCAAGTTAAAAACGTGATAAATGATAATATCCTAATATTTTTTTTAGTAAATTCCTTTTAAGATTTTTATTTTATTAATATTTTCATTTATTTCCTTTTTATTATTTTTAAACATAATATTTTCATGAGATTCTCCTTTTAATTTTTCAGTAAAAACCCAAGAATTTGAAAATATTCCGATATTACCAATCATTAGGGCTGAAATCGGGCCAGGTCGGGTCGGATTTTTTAAAATCCAACCCGATCCGAGTTACTAATATATGGAACCCCACCCAACCCGATCTGAATTATAATCCGACTAAACCCGATCCGATCCGAATTTTAACCCAACTCAACCCGAAATCAGACCTAACTCGCATTTTAAACCTACTTTAGCATACTTTTTACCGGTCGGGTCTGATCGGATCGAGTTTGATCGTGTCGGATCAGATTAACTTAAAAATACTTCAACCCAACCCGACCCGAATTTAATGTGGATTTTTGATTTCTCAATCCGACCCACTGACCCAACTTTTATGACCCGACCCGCATGATTTTTGGATTGGGTCATACTGATTCTGACCAAAACCCGACCTTAACTCACCCCTACCGATGATCATTAATATCCCTAGAGCAGTATTTCTAACAATGATGGTAGGTACTATACTTCCAATCCATCAAAACCTAATTAATGTAACGTGTCCCTCTTTTCAACGCTGGAGGTGTTTTTATATGAAGGGACTAGTCTCTGTATATATTTCCTTTCAGCAGTTCATGTGTCTTATCAATCGGGTTTCGAGGGGTGAAACTTGGGTCGAATAAAATTCGAATTGAGAAATTAACGGGCTTGTATTATGTTTTTGTACATCTTGAACTGGCTTAGCTTGGAAAAAAATAAATTTGTATGAAATTTGAATTGAATTGGGTTGAGAAATTTAAAAGTAATTCGACCAGACCCAAGTGCACCAAGTTATAAAACAACACTTGAGTTGAATTGGATAAAAAATTTATATCAAGTCGGGTTTAGTAACTCGGGTGAACAATTCAGATCGAATCAGATTGGATTCAATAATTTTTTATATGAATTAAATTAGATTTATTGAAATCCGATCCGACCTGATCGAAATATTAATTGAGTAATGGGTATTAATCGGGGTACGATCATTTGCTTGTGCTACGTCAATATACGTGAGCATCAACTTTTTAGAATGAAAAATTCATGAGTAAAACTCTTATTTATGCATTATCCTGTAAATAACATGCATCATATTATAAAGATATCATTCTTGAGTTAAAGCAGGGGGTAAAAAAATGGCTTTGCTGATATGATTCTCTCTCTTTTTTCCTTTTTCTTTTTTAAATATCAGTATTAATTTATTATTTTATTTTTTCTGAATTAAAAAATAAAAAAAACTGAAAAAGAAACTGTCCTTTTTTAAAAAAATTGAAAATGTAAATATCGACTGATATTTGGGCTGATATTGGGCCGATATCGGCCGATATTTTGACCTGGACCCATCACCGTTTTGATTTTTTTTTTTAAATACCGATATTATACGGCGCTTAAAGCCCGTATGATATCGGCCGATACGTTTCGTATCGACTGCTATATCTCCACCTCTGAGTTAAAGTGTGCATAGATTCAACTACCCTTTGTAGAGTACGTACGCATCAATTTGACTTCTTGGTGTATCTAATTTATATACTTGAATTTTTTATCATGTTTTTAAAACAAAATCAAATCATAGTTAGAACTATTTCCTTCTTATAATTTTGCTGTATGCCAAATTACTAGCTATCTGTTGTTCTAATCCAGATATTAAGGGATTTGAGTGAGTGTCAAAGTAAATATAATATTTTAAAAGGAGATACTTCATATACCATTAAAGTTATATTCTTTGTGTCAAAATACAATTAATTGAATTTTTAAAAATTAATTAAAATACCAATCAAATTACTTATCGCAAAAGAGTATAACTTAATATTATATTTAATATTTTTTTAATTTTAAAACAAGTCGATAATGAACCTTTTTTTTTTTTTTTTGAATTTACATATGAAAAATAGTGGGATATGCAATGTCAATGGACTACCTTAATTACATGAATGATGGGATTGGGTTATTTTGATTTGGTACGATTGACTAAATTTAATCTTAATCTATACATTAGTCAAAAAAAGCAGATGAATGCAAACTTCCAATTTTCGTATAAAATAAAATAAACGACAAACATTAAGCTGCGGCATCTACCCAATTCCTTAGATCAGCATGAATAATGAAAAGCTGCTTAAATACTTTATTTAATTAATTATATAGAAACAAAATAACCTTTAGTTGTTTATTATTTTAAATATTGTTCTTTGAATAATATTAACGGAATTAATTACATAGAGACAAATTCACCTTCAGTTTTTTGTTATTTTAAATAGAGTTTTCTTTAGATAATATTTAGAGAATTCATTTTTGTTATTTTGTCTTTTATTTTATTATAACAAGCTAAAATTTAAAAGAAAAATAAAATATACCAATTTTACACATAGCAATCATATACATTAAAAATTGACCAAATCAAATCCCACTATTAGATAGGAGAGTCTATCCATTCAAAGACAATAGGGCTGAAACCTTGGTAGGATTTTAATAAATCCAACTCAATTCATTTAAAAATTTATTGAAATCGATCTGACTTTATTTGAATGGCTGACCCGAATTACTTAACCCGACTTGACCCAACTTTCTGACTTAAGTCAACTCGAGTGTTGTTTTATAACTTGGTGCACTTAGGTCGAATCGAGTTGATTTTAAATTTCTCAACTCAACCGACTCAAATTTCATATGAGTTTTTATTTTTCCAACCCGACCCAACCCAAAATATAAAAAGACATAATTCAAACCCACTGATTTCTTAGATAGGGTCACGGGTTGGGTTAAAACCCGACCCAAGTTACACTCCTACCCTAATGATAGTGAAGCATCTCTTCAATTAGTTTTTCCATATTAACGTGAGATGACCCTCCCTCTGTTACAGCTCTTGCTGCACTCCCCTTCCATTCCATGGCTTTCTTCCTAATCTTCTTCCCTCTCTCTCCTTCCATCAGTTCTCTAACAAGGCCCTCGATCTCATCCCGCTTCGACGCCGGATTGATCTCCATGCCAATGCCCCAATCCCCGCATGCGACGAAGCAGTTGGTTGTCTGATCGGAGAAGAAAGGATAGCACAACATGGCCACCCCACTTAATGACATGCTTTCGATCGTCGAATTCCACCCGCAGTGCGTTAAGTACCCTCCGATCGACCGGTGTTCCAGCACTTTCACTTGGGGGCACCAGCTCGCCAGCATGCACCTCCCCTTCGTCTCCTCCGGGAAGCTTTCCGGCAAAACAGCCGATTCGCCGGACACGAGATCCGGTCGAATGATCCACAAGAATGGTTGCTTGCTGTTGGCCAGCCCCCAAGCCAATTCTATCATCTGTTGGGGCGTCAGGACAGCAATGCTTCCAAAATTCACGTACAGGACTGATTTGGGCTTTCTTGAATCCAACCATTCCAAACAGGCCGAGTCTTCTATCCATAAACTCGAACCAATTGAGTAGGAAGGACTATCTGGTGATATCTGGCGATGGACGGTCACCAATGGGCCTATGGGAATCATAGGAAGAGAGAACTTGGACCTGATTCCATCAAGGACGTCATGTTCTAACTCCTCGAAGGTGTTGATAATGACACCCTTAGCCTTGGCGGCGTTTCTGCAGTTTTCAAGATCGTAGTTGAGCATGATGTCGTCCAAGTTTGTGGTTCTGATGAAGGTTGTGATGTCCTTGAGTCTGATGCCTTTCATCCCAGGGATCCAATCGATAGGGGTGTCCAAATATCCATTCGTCAAGCAACTCTCATCTGCAATCACAGCTCAGTAGAAATGTTCAGATTCTGATTTTCAGATAAGATTAAGAACAAAACAAAAAACATGTGAAAAT
Organism: Chimonanthus praecox; assembly: GCA_022113865.1. Taxonomy (NCBI): domain Eukaryota; kingdom Viridiplantae; phylum Streptophyta; class Magnoliopsida; order Laurales; family Calycanthaceae; genus Chimonanthus; species Chimonanthus praecox. The sequence goes on along the minus strand of CM039087.1, from coordinate 6,871,723 downwards.
TGATCCATGAAAAAGAAACATACTCCCTCCGTTCCATTTTAGTCGTCTCATTTGAAATATTTGTAACTCTTTATATAAGACTAGCACTCCATATAATTTCATCAATTTTCAACACACTTTATACTACTCCAATATAAATGAGACAACTATTTTGGGACAATTTCAAAATACATATAGGATAATTAATTTGGGATAGAGGGAGTATTTTATAAACAAAACCATCCATGCTGAGAAAAGTATGTATGATATGTTGACAAAAGTAATTCTGAGACAAGAAGTTTAATCTCTACGTTGAGTTGAGAGGGATGCACTTCAAATGAGGAGCTACATGTTCTATATCTTGTAGCACTAGATATCTCCACTTATTAGCCTAGTTTATAAGTTCAATCCCAAGAGTAGTATCTTGGTGTGAAACTCGAGTGAGGTCAAGTATGATTTTTATTAACTCAAAGTAACCCATGTCAAAATTTATTGAACCTAACCTGGATTGTTGAGCTAAATTACTCAATCCAACTTGACCAAAATTCTGACCCCGAATCAACTAGGTGCACGTGGGTCGAGTCAAATTACGTCGCGTTGGGTCAAGTTGATTTTAAATTTATCAAATCAACTTGCTCTAATTTCATGTGAATATTTATTTTCACAACCCGACCTGACCCGAAGTATACAAATACTTAACGCAAATGGCCAAACCCATTGATTTCTCAAGTCAGGTCATGTAGATCAAATTAAAATCTGACCCAAGTTTCACTGGTAGTATCAGAGCTAAGTTTTCAAGCCAGTGGACTCAAGGATCTCCTAGCCGAATGGGATGGTTGGCAACATTTTCCTCCAGAGAGCTTCATTCGAGGAGGGTTGTTGGGGTACGAAAAAGTTTCACATCAGCGAGAGGATGAAAACTTATAAGGATTTACATGGAGCTGGAAGCAATATGGTTATGCTCTCCAAGTGGGCTACCTTTGAGTGGAACATAGCCTTTTTCGATGAGCTCGGCGTAGTGAAGGAACCCGGTCAATCCGGAAGCACCGAAAGTGAAAAAGAGAAATTCAGGGATACCCATCTCTTCTGCAGCCTGTAGAGAAAAGCTCATAACTCCATCAGCTATGATGCAAGTAACAGGTGGTGCACCGGGAGTGCTGTTGAGCTTCTTCAACAGATTCAGAAATGGTGTGTGACAGTTGTTAGAGATGGACTGGCAGAGTGCTGGGACGTCTTGGGTTCGATCATGGTCCAAATTGGGAAGACCGTCTGGTATGGTTTCGAATCGAAAGTCCGGCAGGCCCTCGACGGAGTCCGGCCCTCTGGCTTTGAGCAGGCGGTGGTGATTGAATTCGGTGTTGACGAATGTGATGAAGAAGCCTCTGAAGTGGAGGAGCTTGGCCAGTTGGAGAAGGGGGTTGATATGGCCTTGTGTTGGGTATGGGACGAAGATAAGATGAGGCTTCTTCTCAATCTCTGCAATCTCCATTGCTGCTGCTTAGAGAGCCTCACTGCAAACCAAGGCTTATTTTCTTTTATAAAGTTGTGACACTCCCACGTGGCACATGTGACAAATATCGCATCTCTACTAATTATAATGGCCAAATCTCCTTCGCCTTATTATTTCTCTTATATTTTAATAGGAAATTTAATTTATCAATTAAATTAGATGGGCATGTGATGGAAAATGTGTAAAGGTCAACTTATCCTTCTGTTTTTTTTTTTCTTCTTCTTAAGTAGATGCATATGCCATGTTCTCTCATTGTTGTTATTTCATTTCATTTAGCCCGTTGAAGGAGGTCAACTCTCTTCTTCTACATTTTTTTAATAAAGGTTAGTAGGTATCATTCAAAGGGGGTAAAAACCTTGTAGATGAACCCCCAGCCCGGGCCAGGCAGATTATCAAAGAAAACAAAAGGTCAAATTGCTCAGAGGTAACCATGAACAAAAGCGCGGTTAAAAGCCCAAAAGCAGGCAAGCAGAGACCCAGATAGGCCAGACAAGAATGCAGGTAGCCCAAGGTAGAATGATCATGATGGCTCCCAGGTGGAAAATATGTCGGAGCCGCTGCAATCAGTAGAATTCTGAGTGACCCAATCCTTCAGACTTCAGAGAGTCAGCGTTCAGGTTGGGCCAAAGTGATGGATGAGCACCTGTTAAGATGAGCACCTGCTAATTATGAGAAACTGCGTGATGGCAGAGAGAATAGTTCTTGAATGGGCTATTCTATACATTTTAGTACGACCACAACTTGGGTGGGCTAAAGCTAGTTCTTGGTTGAATATTAATTAATATGGTTTACATGAGCACGAGTGCTCAAACGGTATTGCCCTGAAATCTCATGGGCTCTAATGCAGTCCATTGGTGTGGGCTTTACACCTTGAGAGCAGTTCAAGTGAGACCGTACAATCCATTGGTCATATTAAAGTGCCTTAAGCGGCGGCCTAATTGACTAAAGTGATAGCCGACCTTTTACTCAAATTAATCTTGATGGGTTTTCAGTGGAATTAATAAATTGCTCATAAATAATTTGAAATTAATCTAATTCAATGTTAATAATTTAAGATGAAATGATGTGGCATATGGCTTTTTCAAAAGATATAATTTTAATTAGTAAAACAAAGAACAAGTTATAGTAAATTGAAAATATAAAGGAAAACTTTTAAGATAAATTATTTTATAATTAGTAGAAGAAAAGACAATAAGGGCAATCCAACTAAAAGTGAAAATGATTTGATATCACACTACAACAAGTTTAAATACTTGGACTTTACGTTGGAATTACTTTGATGATACTCAAAATTGATGACTTGATTTTATGCAGAGTTAAATTGTCATTCTCAAATAATTCAAGATCTAATTGATAAGGACTAGATTTGGATTTAATTTGATGCCAATTTAAATGAATTGATAATGCGGACATTGAAATCAATGAGTTGGATGAGATCAATGAATTACGTCTTCCAATTTATACTCGCATTGATGGAGGGAAGTGAGTTTGGGTCCATTTGAATCAATTCGAGTCTAGATCCATTTAGTCATTTTTTTTTGGCCTCACAACCTAATTAACCAGACATGTTTGATGTCTTAGCGGATCTACTTCAAAATCCACTTCAGCAACTGAGTCATCACCATGTGGACCCCCACGTGAAGCGCCAACATGGCAAAAGAGCCCAATCAGCTATGATCGTGCATCGAACGACTTAGATCAAACATGGAGATAACCTAGGCAATGACGAGAAGAAGAAGGAAGACTGCAAATCCAGTTTTTTGGCCGATCCTTCAGCTGATTTCTGGACATATCTGCAGATGGAGGAAGAAAGAATGAGGTGGAGTTGGATACGATTCTAAAATCCAACCATGACAAGATAAAGAGAAGGGAACCCGAGCAGAGATGAGTCGGCGAGCAGAGAGAGACGGGAAGGAAACTGACGAGAACGAAGAACAAGGGAGGCAAGAACGGCTATGTTTCTAGACGAAAACCCAGCAGAGGAGCTTGAGAGAAAGAAAACAGAGAGAGGAAGAATGAAACCCAACTACGCATTGCTAACGCGCCTGGAAGACAGATAAGAACCAGAGCCGAGCGAGTGGGAGAGAAAGCAGGAAGAAGAACGAGAAAGGATGGAAGATTGAGTACTGCAGCAGGAAAGGGAACTAAGTGAAGAACGGAACAGAGGAAAAAAGAAAGAAGAAGACCGAAGGAAGAGAGAGGAGCGGTGTTGATTGCGTCTGACTGAACGACCCGAGCGAGAATGGATATTCGGGTTTAGCTTTTCGAAATTCTTGATTTAAATCCGAATATTTTGTGTACGGCTGCAACTTGGGTCGGGTCAAAATTTTGGACCAGCGGATCGGGTCGGGTTGAGAAAATAAAAAACTTACATGAAATTCAGGTCTGGCCGGGTTGGGCTTTACAAGTTAACCCGACCCGACCCGACTAAATTAGGCTAAAATGGATTAAGAATGCAGGTCGGATCAGAATTCAAGTTAGAATTTGGGTCGGGTCGAGTCGGACTCTATATATATATATATATATATATATATCAACTCGGGTCGGGTTGAATTTTAAAAAACCCGGACCGCTTGACCTATGTTGCAGCCCTAATTTTGTGTAAAAAGTAATTAATTTCAGTACGACAGCTTAATTAGGCGTATGAACCCTACCCTAACTTGCAGCAATTGATGTATAGCAAATGAAACTATGGAAGGAAAATTATGGAAAATTATGAAACTTGGGCGATATTGTGTTTAATTAGATGATTTGGCCTCTTTTGATTCAATCAAAATTATCATAAAATTGTATAGATAAATTAACAATTTCATCTTTTAAATTATCGTTCATAAGAAAAATATACTAATCATTGTGTAGTTCCAATGAAATTATCCTGCACTAAGTGGTTTTTGATCCCCTGGATTAAATAAGTTTTAAGGTTTCTCATCAATTGTTATTTTTATTGATTGGCTATACAAATACTTGGATTTTCTGCTTCTACACACCGTTTTCAATTTTTTTTTTAAATTACCATTCTACTCCGGCGTTTTAACTCATCCGAACAAACTGCTAGTTCTTAGTTCGTTTGGATGAATACAGTCATCCGAATGAATAAACTCAATGTATTTTTAGTTCATTCGAATGAGTGTTCATTCGTTTGGTTCATTCAAATGAACATATATATGTCAATTCTTCACAAAATTCAACTCATTTATTCGAATGAATTAAACTGTTCATTCGAATAAATGAATAAAAATTACACTAAGGTGTTCGTTCGGATATATATTCATTCAACAAATTGAATTAACTGAAAGTTCGTTCGAATGAATTTATATGCGGAGATAGAATGACAATTTCACCAAAAAATTTAAAAACGGGTGTGTAGAGATAGGAAATCCGGATGTGACTAGCCTTTTTATTTGTTTAAATTAAAATAGATAAATTTTTGTAAGTAAAATATGTTGAAATTATAATATTAAATTTATCTTCTATAATAATTCTATATATTGTTAAAAAAAAAATTTAAAATGACACCAGTTAGGTCAAATCAGAGTTTTTGTCGCTGGCTGATTATTACTTTCTAATGTACCTGGCCTCATATTTAAATATTTAAAAAGTTCAAACTTTATTAGTGGATATGGATCTGTTCAATCAATTATAGTCTCTTCAAATGCTGCATTCTTACTCCAGAGTCCATACCAATGGTTAATTGGTAATTAATTGCGTGTCACCAATCATTCAATGATGATTTATTTTTTCGAGGCAACAATTTCTAAGTTTGTTTATATTTTTCTCACCGTCATGTGGGCCCACCCTTCAATAAATCACATGGTTTATTAGCATTAAATTAGTCAAATGAATATATAATAATTAAATCGGTTGACAAAGGCGTCTCCAAGTTTAAAACTTGTTATACTTATATGGGTGTAGCTGGGTTTCCTCCTATTTTAGGAAGTAGGGTTGGGGGTTTGAGTCTTTATAGTTTAATATTGATATGCTCTAGGAATTCTACCATTAGTGTGTCTTAGGAGTAGTGAGCTCATTCATAAGGATTAGTTTTCCACACTTAAATTCAATAAAAAAAATATGAAATTCGAATTTGGGTCAACATCAAACTCGACTAACTCGATCTAAATTATAGATCGGCCCAATGGTATTTTGAGAATCCAATATGAATATGGAATTGAAACTTCGAATGTAATGATTCAATGCAATTAATTAGATCCAAACTGAATGCAATAAAAAATATCAAAACATACCTGAATTCTAATCCAATAATTCGAATTAAAAATTAAAGAACCTTCTAACCAACTAATTTGGTCATGGAATTCAATTTCAATCTAATAATTGGAAACTGCAAGACATAAAACATTAATTCACTTCGAACTGGTGGATTACACCACGGTCGACCCATGTATCTACAGCCTAAAACACAACTAAAAACTAGGAAAAAATATAATAAAAAAATAATCAAACTTAGTAAGGTTCCTCCAATAGCTGAATGCCATGTGGATTTATTACATCAGTAATTAGCATTAAAAATTTGAAAATACATAAATTATCTGCATGTCTGGGCCAAAATTGATCTTGAATGTCGGCTCTTCGTTTCGAAAAGTTGCTATGCAAACAGCTTCCAAAACTAGGCCCAAGTCTGTTCCAAATTCAGCATGCAGGCCCAGCTATATCTGCAGTGAATCTCAGCCACAAAGTTCAAAAACAAACTGATTTTTCCACGTTCAAACACAGCTTATGGGCCCAAAACTTGCTGTTTTATGCAGATTCTTGTCCATATTGGTATCCAAAGTGGCATCCATGTAGGCATTGACATGGCAGCTGTTTAATTTTTAAATAATTTTAAAAAAAAACCACCAAGATTTTCAAAAAAAAAGAGGAGAGAAAAATCTCGGCCGAGATCTCACCCGAGATCCAATATCGGCCGAAAATTCGGCAAAGCCGATTTTCGGTTGGCAGAGAACAGGATTTGAAATCATGGGCTTTTGAGGCCCAAAATAGCGTCAAAATGCCTTGGTCCAGTTGGTCTAAATGGGCTTCAAACCTGATGTATGTGGGTCCATTAGAAAGGCCTCGAGGCCCTCTCTTTCCTTTTACTAATTCTAAAATCCATTTGAGTCGTAATTCATCAAATAAGTCTTCATGGGCCCATGTTTCTCTGATGGATCTTCATTTATCTCACGTGAATCAATTGAATTTATGGTCTTCTTTACATCAGACTTAACGAGGTGAGCTCTAAAATCCATTTTTGGAGATGTATCGAGTCGAGACACAGCATGTACAGTAGAGTTTTTTTTGTCTTATATCTAATCGGTTCGCAAATATCTCGCAAAATTATTGTCATATTATTTAAAGATCCATGAAGAAAATGTAGGTGAGATTGGGACCGAAAGGATGTGTATAGTAATTAAGAGTCTCTTTCACTTGGACAATATTGTTATGAGCAATAACTATATTGAAAATTTTTTATTTAAAATTTAATTTCAAATTCTGCTTTTTATTTGATGCTATCACAAAATATAAAGTAAAATGAGAAGGAAAAATAAAAGTGAAAGTCTACAAAATTCAAAATAAGTATATACACAGTGGCCTTACTTGACAACTCACTCAAGTAGATAAAATGAGCATGATGGTCTTCACCATTGTTATTTTGATCATACGCACCATCCACGACTGGCTTGATCATGGGCCTGGTTCTCCTTAAGGCCTTTAAAAAATTTGACCCTATATCATTATACTTTTTAAAAACAATTAATTCTAATGAAACTGTGTTTTTTTTTATGATCAAGGTGTCCAGGTCTCTTAGAGAACTCAACTAATCATCGTGGCATGTGCAAACCTCCTTATCTACACATATCGAATAACTTACGAGAAGTGACCCTTTAACGTAAAGTTGAAATCCAGCTTAGAAGCAAACTATGCTTGTAAATTTACATACAAAATTATATCAAAACTGGTTGTGCTGACCAATAGATGATAGTTGAAAAAAAAAAAGCAATTGCAACAACTTGTGGCCATCAGCTGATCTCATCAAATAAAAGAAAATTCATGAACTACATATCTAAAAAAGTTTCGCACATTGGATGATACTAAAGAGAGTTTTTTAAATTAATTAAGGCGTGTTTCATGCGACATTGAATTACTATCTTTCATACATCAATAAATATTATTTTATTGGAAACAAGACGAGATTCAGTGCTTTGTATTCCATTATCTTATAAAGGAGTCCCTTTCCTTTTAAATGAAATTAGGTCATAGTTTTATAATACTTAGTACGCCTTCACCAGCCACCACCTTCTGTAGTGTTAGTCTCATTGGTCGTTTATTTGTTTTCTCACAAAAAAATAATTTTAAAAAAAAATATGTTAGAATTTTCTACATATTATTCAATAAGTACTATGAAATATGGTCATACATCGAATTATGAAGATCCAACATGGCCTAATCTTGGTGTGCTCTAGTGGTAGTGGGGTCATTCGTGGGGATTTTACGTTGGGTATCCTACGATTTCCCACACGTAAAATTCAAAAAAAAAAAATATGGTCATACATCGAATTACGAAGATCCAACATTTTGATTTAAAAAAAAATGTAGGATTCTTCCCTCAACTTCTCATTTAAAAGTCATTATATTCCAAGAAGGAAAAATAGATGTCTTTCTTTTGCACTATCCTTTCTCTCTTGTCTTGGTGTCTGTATCTTTGTCTATCTCCTTTAAAGTAAGATGGGAAGCAACTATTTCCCTATTGGGTGATTGGGATGTGGCCTAACATTTCCCAGTCAATAGTCCAAATAAGCACGCAAATGAATAAATTTATTGTGATTTCTGTCATTTTGTTCTTGGATTGATCGAGAAAAATTATTGTGTCATGTTAAATCGTAATTGGTCTCTTTGTTTGACATACGAACAAAATATTATTCTAGTGGAAACAAATGCAGATTTGGTGATTTAGTGGTCCCATTTTCATATTGAATACTAGACCAAATCCATGTCTTCTTGCAAGGAAGTCTTAATCCTTTCTAATGAAATGATGTCACCTTTTGGTCTAATACCTAGGAGGGCTTCCTGCGGCCTTATCTATTCTAGAGCCCGGGCCCTCTAGTAATGAAAGTTATATGTGAATTCAAGAAACAAAATTTGTCTTCTTTTTCAATGTAGATATATATATGAATTTGGTTCATAATCAGTGCAGGAGATTGAGTGAGTGCAATTTTGCTAGCTTTGTCAAGGCCATGTCCTGCTGTAGCCTCTCTCTCTTGTTAGGACTAGTTGGTGTCTGTATCTTTGTCTATCTCCTTCAAAGCAAGAGAGGAAGCAATAACAAGTTACCTCCTGGCCCAAGAGGGTTGCCCATAATAGGGAGCCTTCATTTGTTGGGCCACCTTCCTCATCGCGCCCTCCATCGACTGTCCAACAAGTATGGCCCAATCATGTTCATGAAGCTCGGACAAATCCCACCATAGTGGTGTCATCCCGAGGCACCCAACAATTCCTCAAGAACCATGACCTGATTTTTGCCAGTAGGCCCATGACCGAGATCGGTCGACTCATCTCTAACGATTACAAGGGGTTGAGCTTCACCCCGTATGGGGTACTGGCGAAACGTACGAAAGTTTTGCACTATTGTGTTGCTCAGTAACCTCAAGATTGAATCGTTCAAGCCCATGAGGAGAGAGGAGATGGGCCTGATGGTGCAGTCACTCAAGGAGGCGGCCCAGGCCCATGTCCCAATCAATCTTACAATGAAGTTGGCAGGCCTCAGTAGAGACATGACATGTAGGATGGTGTTGGGAAAGAAGTACATGGAAGATAAGTTGGGTGAGGGGGGTTTCCAAGCAGTGCTTGAAGAGATCATGCCGCTGGCCGCCGCCTTGAATATAGCTGAATACATTCCTTGGACAAGAAGGCTAGACCTGCAAGGGATCAACCGGCGGATCACGGCGATCAGCGATGCCTTCGACAAGTTTTTTGAAGAGATCATCGACGAGCATGTACAAAGCAAAGCAAAGAGAGAGCAAGGACTTCGTCGACTTCATGTTGTCATTCATGGAGTCCGATGACAACGAGTTTCATATTGGTCGATCCAATATCAAAGCAATCATGTTGGTAAGTCGATCATTTTGGATCTACTTGTTTTTTACCTCACTAATAGGGATGAAATTTGGATTGAGTTTTAACCCGACTCACATGATCGATGAGAAATCAGTTTAGTGAGTTTGTGTTATGTATTTGTATATTTCAGGTTAGGTCGGATTGGAAAATAAAAATTCATGAAATTTGGGTCGGGTTGGGTTGAAAATTTTAAAATCAACTCGACTTGACCTGATATAACCTGACTCGACCCACGTGCAAAGTTACAAAACACCACTCAAGTTGACTCGGGTTAAAAATTCATGTCAAGTAGAGTTGAGTAATTTGGGTCAGCAATTTGGATCGGGTCAGATCTAAATTTTTGACATTGGTTGGATTGAATTGGGCTGGGTTTATTAAAACCCCACCTTACCCGACCCAAGTTTCAACCCTACTCGCTAGGTTCTTAGTTTGACGGTACAGAGCATATGAAGTTGATTGATATCATTTTTTCGTTTTTCTTTAAAAAAATCAAGCGAGATCTGACCATAATATATTAATATATTTAAGCTCTATATTCAAATTTCATTTAAAATATACTATACTTTATAATTCAAAATTGGAAGCACTTGAGAAATCTTTCTCTTCCCACCCTTTTTCCAAAAGTTGATGGAATTATCTTTTTACCTTTCCACTTAAAAACGTCGCATGAAGTGGGATTTCCAAATGAAACCATTTCTCGACCGATTTCTACAAACAAGGTATCAAAATTCATCTACTCTGAATTTTATGAATTAGGGGACTGATTTTAAGTGAAGAGGGTATAATTTTGGACTTCAAAAATAGTACCCAAATAATTAAGATAGAAGTTCCTTAATTCTTTTGGTACGATTTTTTAATCTCAAAACTATATCCTTTTCACTTAAACTTAGTCCCGGAGTTCATAAAATTTAGATTAGATGAATTTTGATACCTTGTTTGTAAAAATCGATCGAGAAACGGTATCGTTTGAAAATCTCACTTCACGTCCCACTTCCTTCGAACGAAGGAAGTCCCAACTTATCGTTTTGAGCTTCAAAATTCGTAAAAGAATTAAGAGGGAAGTAACCAATTTTTCATTCAGTGGATCACATCTTTTAAAAAACGGGGGTGTAGAGAAAAATTCCCGAATGTCATATGACTCCCCTTCAAAATTAAAGAAATGAAGAGTGGAGAGGGTGGAGATGTAACCACGATCTGATTTTCTATTCATATTCAATCATTGCATACGACACATAAGTTAATAACTCTTCAAAATTCAATCAGTTTAACTTATTTTTCATTATTGAAAATTTACATTTTACAATATTAAAATATGACTTGATTGATCCAACTAAAATAATTTTCATTAGAGCTAATTCATTTAAAGATCTTTCAAGAAAACCCGTCACCACCTATTTAGTAGGCTTCATATAAATGCATGAATTAAAATCATACACAACAATGTTCGGGTAATCTTCCCTTTTTATCTGAAATAGTAATCGAAGATCAAATAAAACCATTTAAAATTATTTACATTTAGATTAGATAACATGTAAATTATTTAATTTATTCATTGGTGAGGGCCATACTTTGACTACATTTAAAGTAGTGAATCAAGCAATTAAGAGGAGTGGAAGTAGCCCTTCAAAGGGTTTGGATTGAAAGAGCACAAAACATTGTATTAAGACAATCAAGACACGATAATATTTTTGAGGTAGAACCCATTCTCAAAAATTAGTTATTGAGAGAAGAATGCCTTAAGTGTTATATAAAACCACTATTTTTTTCAAATTAATCGATGTGAAACTTTTTGTCACTTCACACCCGCATTCACGTACAGTTATGCCCTGTATTTATACGTGAGAACTTCGTGCATCTGTACTTAACAAATGTGAGACTTTTTGTCATTTCACAGATTTCTCACATTAAATCTTGTCCAATTGTTTTGCAGGATATGCTTGTGGCTGCAATGGATACATCCCCCACTGTAGTCGAATGGGCCATGTTAGAGCTAATCAAGCATCCAAGAGTGATGAAGAAGGCCCAAGAAGAGTTAGAAACAGTGGTTGGAAAAGAGAGAATGGTGGATGAGTCGGACCTTCCAAATTTGAACTACTTAGACATGGTAGTGAAGGAAACTATGAGACTTCACCCTGTTGTCCCCTTACTCCTCCCTCATGAATCCATGGAGGATTGCATCATCAATGGCTTCAACATACCGAAAGGAAATCATCAATACATGGATAGACGAGAATCCAAAAAGATTCATAAGAATATAAGTAGGGGGCCAGAAAACTCCTTCCTTTTGGTCAGGAAGAAGAAGGTGCCCTGGAATACAATTGGACAACCGTCGTCCCGCTCGTTCTGGGACAACTTATACATTGCTTTGATTGGGAGCCTCTTAATGGCATCTCTCCTCCAGACTTGGACATGTCTGAGAAGTTTGGCATTGTGATGAGAATGGAAAACAATCTCCATGTAATTCCTGCTTATCGCCTTCGGGAAGAAAATTCGACTTAAGACTCAACCAAAAACTCAGTTAAAGATCAGTTTGTTGGATCAACTTTGTAATAATAAGTAGATATCGTTCAAGTATAGTAATATAATGTGGATACAATATGGCCGTCTCTAGTGTCAATTTCCCGTATTGGAAGATCATTGCCTTGTTAAATTACAGATTTTAGCAGGCTTTCATTCTAACTAGGCCACAATTCAGAATAATTGAAAAAAGATGTATATGAATAAAAAATATTATATTGTAATAAAGAATTGACGGACATTGAATTTTCCATGATGTAAAGGGTAACATGGGTTGTGAACAGAAAAAGGGAAACACCGATCCGAAGTTTCACACTGCATTGAAGTTGCTGACAGTCTCGGTCTGTCTACAGGTAGTTCTAAATATATATATATATATATATATATATATATGTAAGGAAAGGTTCCTTCTTGACTAGAGTTTCATGTATTTTGATAGAAATAATAAAAAATAATATAATATGAATTTCTAAATAAAGTTCTTATTGGAAGCATCTGGCTTGCAACCCAGTCATGACCACATGATGATAGCTGAATTTGAGGTCGGAGAGGTTTAACTATTGAATATACTCTTCACTTCTAAATTCATCCAATGGTGAGGACCACAAATGGACTGGATCTAAGTAATTTAGAGGGGGGAAAGAAGTTGGTGAAAGGTCTGGATTCAAACATTAATGTGCAAATCACACTAAATCTTTGCAGGATATGCTTGTGATTGCAACGGATACGAAATCTGTGATAGTCGAGTGGGCTGTCACAGAGCTAATCAAGCAAGCAAGGTGATGAAGAAGGGCCCGGAAGAGTTGGAGGCAGTGGTTGGCAAAGAGAGAATGGTGGATGCATTGGATCTTTCAAATTTGAACTATTTGGAAATGATAGTGAAGACAACAATGAGACTTCACCATGTGGGGCTACAAAACTTTTTTCCATTTGGGTTAGGAAGAAGACAGTGCCCTGGAATGTAGTTGGGCCTCGCCGTCGTTCGACTGGTATTGGCACAACTGATCCACTGCTTTGATTAGGAGCTTCCAAATGGCACAGCTGATCCACTGCTTTGATTAGGAGCTTCCAAATGGCATGTTGCCTACTGAGTTGGAGATGTCTGAAAAGTTCAGCATTGTGATGTGAAGGGAAAACCACCTATTTTGAATTGCCCCGTATTGCCTTGGGATGAGAGTCCATTGAGAAACAGGTTCGCAACAGTTAGGTGATGTTCTTGACCTGACCTGTCAACTAAAACTCAGCCAAGAATCCAATTAATAAACAGGTTGTCGGACCAACCCTTCTAATAAAACAGGTTGGGTTCAAGTTTAATAACACAATGTCAGTCCAGTTGACCAGACCCAAGCCATTGCCATCCCTAGTACCAATCTCCCATACTGGAAGATCATTTTGCCAACGAATCCCACCACCATTCTGTTTATGATCACATTGGCTTAGTATGGGGACACTTGGATGTAATGATCCAGTTTCTGGTCAATGGAGATGAGACTCATGCATAATAATATTTCAATTCAGTATTGTAGCAAGAATATTTGCCGAGTGTGACAAATATGTTCTTGTGTGATAGGACAGCAGTTCTTGAGTTTCTGTTTTGTATACATACCGAAGCCAATCTTCTGTACATTCCACACATCATCTTAGCTATTGATTAGCTGAATGATGATTTTGGCCTGGACAATCCAAGTAAAAATTCTAAAGGCGGCATGTATGAATGTCCCAGAAGCTAGTTCTCCTAATAGTCAGTGCCAATCAGCACTTTTTGATGTCGTGCTTTGCCTGCTAAATTCCACTATACTTTAGGTATGACCCGGCAAAATGGTTAAAATGTCCTCTTTAAGTGTATAAATCCTATATGAAGCTTCTCTCCATGTATACATGTATGGCAATTAGTAAATCGATAATCTCAATTTATGAAGAATATAACTAGACGGAAGTGCTCCATGGAATGCAAACTTTAAAGCAGATAACAGGTAGGTACTGTGCAATGTTCAATTCAATCTATTTTAGAAAAAATGCCACTTTATTTGTACAGGGATTTTCATCTCTCCACAAAAAGGAATGGAAAATACACAAGCCAGCCTTCCAAGTGATACGATGATGCACACACAAAAGCAAAAGTAAAATCAACAGATCTTGTTTCTCTAGCATTCAATTCACAGGTACTTAATAAGGGCCCATATGACAACAGCCAGAATCACTATACCTATCACTAATAATAACAAGCACATGCAAGAGCAACCCCCCTTAATTCGCTTACTAAGAATCGCTAGCCTCTTTTGCACCCGCTGCAGAGATCAGGAAAATACAAAATTATCAAACTAGTAAAGGTACCAAAAATTGTGTCATGTCATCATATTAACATTAAAAAAAAAGGGTACCAAAGATTGTCTCAACAAATATCTGATTAAGGGGTCATTTGGATCAAATGAATTTCACTGAAATCACCAGAAATATAGTCATATTTCCAGGAAATAGACAAATGTAAGCCGTTTTGGTCTCATTTTTCACTGAAATGGAAGAAGGTTGCATCTTCTTGTCCGCATTCATTTCCCTGATATCTTTTCCACAAATCACAAGGGTCATTTGGCTCGAGTGAATTTGGCCAAACTGAGGTACATGTATTCCCAGTTATTATAGCACTTAACTACAATCAATCCCTGTTCAAATATATTGCAACACACTTGACCAAACTGATACAAAAGGTCAGGCCCACTTACATATCTAAAATTACTACATAGTTTTAGGTTAAAAATATTTTTTTAAATAATAATTCTACTACTCAGTAAAGCTTAAGTAGCTGCATACGTAGCTTCGTCAAATCTTACACTTAAAAGTTTTCAAGAAGTTCTATTAATTAACTTACAAGAAATTACATCCAAACAGCTTTCTAGCATTTTCAGAAAATGCTATTCAAATATCCAAACTTTTCAGCATTTTCAGAAAATGCTATTAATTGATATAGAATTCATTGTAAATCTATTTTCCTGTAATAGTTGAAAAGCCATGTACTAACTTCAGCTAAATGTCCTTTCAACTAGAAAGGCTTCATTCTCAAGTGAAGTAATACCCATTTGAATTCGTTGTTTTTAGAGCAATAGAAGTGAAAATTCACACCCTTGGGGCATGAGAAATATGGTTAAAGGACTGTTCTAGAGAAAGGTCCCAGCACCAACAAGACAGGAGAAAAATAGCTCCCTATAGGCTATGCTGCACAAACACTTCAAGATGTGTGACGAGCCCATGTCGAACACACACAAACACTTGCACCCATTCTATATGGGCTCTTCTAATGCTTTTTGACATTGTTTTCAAAGATGACTAAAATATTGCAGACACATTTCTCCTATTAAAACCTAATTAAAATATTCATATGTTTATCACTTATTTGTTTAGAGTGAAACTAGTACACTACTTTCTACCGGTGTTATTTTCACACCTTATTTTCATTTAAAATAAACTTTATATTTAAACTTATTTAAATATGGTCCCGTGTCCCCATGTCCATTTTTTCTGGTTTGTCGAGTCCAACACCTCACACCCGTGTTAGAATCCGACAATAGCACTCGTACCCATGCAACAACTTAGCCTATAGGTAAATGTGACCATTCCTATGGTCTACACCATAAAGTCACCATTTGTTTTAAACTAAAACCCATGTACACAAAGATGAACCAATTGTAACAAAACCATTCTACAACCTACCATGTTGAACACACTTTCGCCCACCTACATACGTTGAATGGTTAAATAGAGGATGCTATATTTTGACTACAAAAGGTGTAATTATAACTTGCTTAGTTGCATGATGACAACCATCTTAATGAGCTGAATGTTGGACAATGATGAAAAGACAGTGTGGGCAAAGTAATAATTAAAAAGGAGGAAATGATAAGATAGATTTGGTGTAACAATAAATGATAGAGCTAGAGATGTACATTAGAAGAAGCCTAGACGTTGCCATAACAAAAGAAGAGAGTTATTTTACGATAATTTTGGCACATTCACTAACAACTAGAAAGTAAAAACAACCCAACATGATAGATCAAATGATTATAAGTAGAAAATACTAAAAGAAGGGGAGGCCATCAAAAACTTAAACTGATGTGGTAAGGACGGGCATGATAAATTGTGAAGCAATGGAGAACATGATTTTGATTTTTTTTTAAAATCGGGTTGAGTAGAGGAATGGCACTCAAAAATTCAACCAGAAACAGAAGGGATAATTTACTTTGATAATGACTGCATAAAATTTGAATGGTTGAACCAAATTTTCTAACCATTTATTTTGGAGGCTTCTCGTGAGGTGGTTATAATCATCAAATCAAGGTGATTGGCCATAATGAATGCAAGAACTTCTCATTCCACCATTCACCAAACATGTAGATTCGCCAAATTGGGCTCTAGAAGGTGGGATGGAACACCATCTCCCCTCTCTCCCCAACCTATGTCTAATTAGGAGTGTGTAATAGCAGTAGACATCAGTACAACAATATGAAAGATGTCAAACCAGGGTGTCTACCAATACAAATGAGGCTAGGTTGCGACTTCTGATGGATGGATTGATCATAGAAGGACCCACAAAAAAATACAGAGCTCTTTTAGATTTCATATTTTAACACAGCAAAAGAGCAGAACCTGTAGCCGCACGTCTGTTGAATCCACATGCTGGTCCAAGTTATCCTGCAAAAGCACATAAGGTAATAAAATAAGAAAGATGACAAGGGAAACCCTCCAAAAGAGAGAGATGGAACCCTTTTTTTCAAAAATACAGATGGAACCTATTGTGAATTAAGAAACATACTATAAGCCTTGTGTGTAGGTCCAATTCCTCATTGACCGCCAGTGCAACGTGCTTCGTGCTCAGTACCGTTTCCTCCAGCTTCTCAAGGCCCTCATCTTGTTCTATAAGACAACAAAAGCGGACACTAGCTCGCTCAAGAATGAAATCTAATTCATGAACTCAAAATAATAACAATAGCTTGACAATAACATGCCTTCCATAATCTGCCTCTGGAGACCAACAAGACCATTGTTGTCCAAACCAGCAGCTCTGTTTGTCTCAGAAACAGTTGTTTTATTTTGCCCTAGCAAGTCATCCCTGTTAGTGACAGAAATAATCACTTACCACATCCCAATTTGAACCCTTACATAAATCCTTCTGAAAAGGAAATGAAGTCTTCTTGAATGGATTTTTTTTTCTTTTCTTTTCTTTTCTTTTTTCGAATTACTTCTTGAATGGACAATGGGGAAAAAATCAGGCATATCAAGTGCTAAAGTCTTACCACACACATTTACCAAAAAAAAGTCTTACCACACACATATCCAGAAAGGAGATGCGTGACCGAGTAAATGTATCATTCTAAGCAGCAGCACCATTAAAATTCCTTAGTGTAGCACACTGGCATTAAAATTCCTTAGTGTAGCACATGACTCACAAGCATGAAAGCAAACAATTTTAACATGCCTCAAATTTTAACATGGCTTTCATGACATGGTATCCAGATTTAGTGTCCTAATTACTATTTGAAATACTGTACCTCCAGAATTACCTTCTTTAATTTATTAAAATATTATCTTTAAGCATGTTAAAACAAGATGATTTTTGGTGTGTTTTAGAAGTATTTTTCTTATGAATAAACATCCCCTATGAAGAGTTGTGCACAGAAACAATGTGCATTCAAATGGGAATGCTCCAATCAGGGGTATTTTCTTCACTTAAGAATTGTTGCTTTGTTGGAGTCTTCCCATATCTTATGCCATTACTCAAGTCACCTTATTAAAAAAAAAAACAAGAAGAAAGAAGCTATACAAAAAAAATGCTGAGTTTGGTGTCATCAGCACACATCCCATAAGCATTCTATGAGCAGTCAATACAAATATTGGTGTCATGTTAGTTGTGCCCAACATGATACCCAGAGAAAACACAACAGAACATGTATCCATAGTAGTCAAGTTGCAAGGTAAAGTTCCTAAGGATCCTGGAGCCTAAGGCACAACTTGCAGACCCTGGAGCAGACATAGGCGGCTTAATATTCTAGCATTTCTTTTCTTGAATTATATTCATTATTTTGTGTCTTTATCAAAAAAACATTAACAAAAGAAAATATTATTCATCCAAAATATTTAAAGAAAAATGTATCAACAATGTAACTCTGATGCATTATGAAAGTCAAATTACATGCATACACAATTTCATGTAAACATATTTAAATTTCTAATTAAGTATTATTAGCTAATAATAGTATAAAATGTACAAACTAATAACTGTTATTATAGAGGGAGAAAATCTTATAATATAATTTTTTTTAAAGAATTAGACCCAATTGAAAAAGGTGAGCAAGGTGCAGGTGCAAAATGGTGCTGACTAAGGTGCAAGATGGATAAGATCATAGGCATAGACCTAGGTGCAACCAAGGCCCACCTCTAACGGTCATGAAGTAAGTGGCAATCTCAATCTGATTGATGCTTGTTGCACTGTTGGGAATCAAGCAGGGTACATTCTTTGCTTAAGGTGGTCCAACCAAAAAAAGAGATTAACCCATCAGCTCCAATAACTCGGGGCAATTGAGTCAAGTTTATGACCTTTATTAGCACTTATTGGTGTACTAATTTTGAAAGATGAGTCACATCCAATGAGTATTTGAAACTTGGAAATTGTTGACTAAAATGAAGGAATCATGAATCCCAAGAATTTGACATCCATCTCACATATTTTAAGGAGTCAAATGAGATAGACTCCTAGTGAAAAGTAGACTTTCACATGAATCAAAATGATGGGAGAGACCTATCATTAAAAAACGCCACATGAACATGCATACACCCACTGGCAGTATCATGTGTGCACATACACACAAACACTAAAAAAAAATCCTATTAAGGCCAATAATGTTTAGTCTAACCTTAAAATATACACACTAACTCCTACTTTCTCTTTTTTAACAGTACACTTTTTAATTATATACTTTTTCTTGCTGTTCTTTTAGCAAAATTTCTTTTCTTTTCTTTCTTCTAGAAAAAATCACCATTAGTTATCCACACACACTCATGACATATAACTTCAAGGTTGTAACTCCACATCTGGATAACATAGTTCTCAAACACAGGTTGGTTCCTGGAACAGATTTAAAGCAGATTTAGCAAATACAACAGATTCAGCACACTGAATCTCACTCTTTCCATCAGGATAACTTATACAAGTAATACAATCAGGTCCTCTTGTTGTATCAAAAGAGTAAGCAAAAGTAAGTCGGAAACAACACAACAGTTGTATGTTGCCTCAAGTTGAGTTGAAGAGACCTGTTGTAATGATGCCCCACTACCCAAGAAGAAAGAAGAAGGAACCTAGCATGATAAGATAATTTATGGAAATGGCATGACGCATAATTAATGGCAATGGACAAGATTCTCACATAAAGAACCTAACCTGTTACCAGAGTTTGACATGTTTAACATAGAAGTCATCTGGTTCACCTTAAGATCTCAGGTTTACAAGCATGTCTTGGCGCCGATGCAGTTCTTTCTCAGTTCTGCATGGAACAGCGGTTATATTAGGTGACTGTTTAGGAAAAGAAGAGAGAACTAATTCAAGATCTCTATAATTCTGCAAGTACATTATATTCAAGCAAACATTTAAAAGTCATCATACAGCAAATGTACCATAAGAAAAGCAGTAGTATAAGTTTTTTTTCCCCTTTTATGCGGAATAAAAAGTGTGGCTTCCATCTTTTTTATAAGAATTGCATGGTCTTACAGCTACTATTCTTTTTTTCTTCTTCCTTCTTTTTTTAATTTTTTGAATGGTAGTGATTTTATTAAAGAGGCGAAGGAACAGAGCCATACTACAAGGAATCCCCACCAGGGCCGAAACTGAAAACAAGGCCATAGAGCAGCCCGGGAACAAAATAACCTGCAGGAACAGAACCAATGCACAGCTATTCATTCATTCTATCATTTTTATGCAAGTTTCACTACCTGCAGCACGTGCACATCAGCTAAGATACATCTGTGGACTATATAAAATATTCCCCAACAGAATGACAACATTTCCATCTCTGTTTAGCTCCCTAGATGGACACTATGAAGAAATCCTGATTGGTTCAACAATCTTCATTTACCAGTAAGTGTGCACAAATGGATGTACAAATTACAGATTTTATTTTAGTATTTTTTTCCTAAAATGACCCTGCATTATGAATCTATGTGGAAGAAATTCCTAACTACCATAATTTTAGAAATCTAAAGCAGCCCTTGTCTGGTGTTAATAGAATAATAATCAAGTAAAGTTTATCTTGTATTTTTTTCACATGTAGTCAACACCGCCTAGTGAGTGCAGAACAAGCAAAATGCTTTATTATAGATTAGCAGTGTTCCAAAAATCAACTAGATCAAATGATTATCTCTACCTTTTCAGGTTCAAAACTCAATGGTAATATAAAAACTCAGTTTCAATCCAATGGTGAGTAAAACTGCAATCACAATTAAATTTGGGTCATACTGAGTGCATAAGAGGTGGTACAATTGGTGAAAAGAGGGTTACATGTTCACTCTATAAAATAGTTCAAAGGTGCAAACTGTTTGCAATATACATGCATTATCTTCAAAGAGACCTTGACTATTAGTCAACCTTATTAAGGGAACCTTTTTAGAATTTTTACCAAAACACAGGGGCTTCTTTAAAATTTCAAAAACTTAAAGAGGCTTATTTGGGGAAAAGGCTCCATTTTACATATTCAAGTTGTACTTTTCTACATAAGTTTGTTAAATATCAATATTTGAGAATGTAAAGGCCAGATTTAAAACCTGTATTTGACAAAAGCTAAATGCATTATAGTCAAGTGTGAAAGCTGGCAAGTTCATGCCCATATTAGCAAATATAAAAATATTTTTACGATGTCAATTCAAAAAAAATTTAAAAGAAAAATGTGTTGACCAATATTAAGAAGATGAATGATTCAATAAGGTTAACCTTAAAGGTAAGGTTAGCCATTCTTTTAAGATCTATTCATGTTGGGCCCCCACATACATTCACAAGAGAATCTAGGAATTCAATGTTCCCCATGATAGGTGCTGTTCCGCAACATCAATCATGAGAATTGAGCACAATTTCTTGTGGAGGCTGATCACTCTGTTAAAATTTGTGCTTATTTCCCTTCCCATTTACGTACTTCCTATCTGCTTTTTATTTATCTGAAATAAGACCATCAATTTAGATGGTTTTGACTATTTGGAAATACTCTTCTGAGACCATCCATTTAATTGTTTTATATCTAATGTCTAAAAAATTAAAAATAATTATTTTTTGTATTTCAAATAATCTTTATTTTCTATTTTTTTATAAAGTTTATTAAAAATTATGACATATGTACTTTTCAATTTTAAACATTGATCCTCTCTAAATCTTTATAATTAAACATTAACGAATTGGATTCTCAATACTGCAAGTTGTGACAATCAGACCTCGACAGTCTAGACTCGTGCAAAGTAAACACAGAAAGCACTCTCCTCTTCAACTCTTGCAAATTAATGCATTATAATTGACCCATGTTGACTTCAGCTCAGCCTAGTTGTTTGAGTCCTATAGTTTAGCAAGTTCTGTTATTTTGGGCTGAGTCCTATGCAAACTCACACCACATAAGGTCAAGTCCAAGCCAAGTCAGATAGTTTTTAAAACTTTGCTTGTGCCCTTTTTAATATATCCAGTTATCAGTTAAAAAAAAACACATTCAAGGAGATTGTTCAATGTTGATTTGCAATCCCTCATGGGATAGACAAATCCATTTATTTCAAATCTATAAGTGAATGCCAAGTGTATGCAGGTGATGTTACGGCCACCTGTCATGGGGCAACATTGGCAAGGAAGTATTTTCCATGATAGAAAGTGGGCAGTTTATGCACTGCCTTCCAAAAAGAAAAAGGAAAAAAAAATACACTTAAGGTATGGTCAATCTTATTGAACCATTCCTCTATTTAGAATGACTTCTGATGTTTCAAACCTCTCGACAATCATAGCTGGCAGAGGATTACCTCCAACAACTAGACAATGGTCCAAATCCTCAAATAGAGGACCAAGTGAAAATAAATAGAGCATCTGAACACCTGTGGAAAAATGAACTTCATAGTTTTAAAGTGTACGGCTATTGAAAAAATAGTTAGCATAAAAAAGTGCTATAAAGAACAAAGGTATCTGCATTTCACAAACGTGAAAGACAAAATACAGCAACAATAGAACAGATGGATGTCTCCACTTTTGCAGTATCGTTTTCAAAATATAACCATCTCCATGCAATGAAAATTAGAAATAAAAGCTAAAATTCACCAATAATAACTTTAAAACAAAAAAAAAAAAAAGAACAAAACCACATACATGGACTGCTTAGAGGGGAGCTGTGAAAGAAGGGAATCCAAGCTATCAAGACTCGTACCAAGAATTGTTATCTTCCTTCTAATTGCTGATACGTGCCTTTGAGTTTCAGGGCCAGAGAGGGGCAACGAACCCCTTTCTGCAATCCTAGCATCGATATCATCAGCAAGCTTGGAAGCCTCATTGAATTCCCTCAACCAAAAATCTGAAGAGGAAGCCATAACTGCAAGAGAAAATATATGTAAGTATCAAAAAGCCCAAAACCCAGACTTGATTTCAACACAAAGACACTAATTTCTCAACCCATGAGCTAGCCCCAACCAACTGTAGCAAAAAAAAGGAAAAAGACTGAAAAAAAGAAAAAAACCATGCATCATAGCATGTTTTAGGCTATGGCATCATCTCACTAACTGATTTCCATCACGAATCCCCTAAAGAAGTTTAGGGATGGTTTTGTGACTAATTATAATATTCAGATGGGATGGCTGTAGTAACAGATGAACTTCGTCACTATAAGTTTGTAATGGAAATTTAATTAAAAATTGGTAATATTACAAGGGTATAAACCTAGTATCAGAATTTTGAATGCCATAAAAATTAAGTCAATACTATACCTCCTAGTAACAAACGCATTTTTTTACCATACCACCTTATGGAAGTCTTGCAATACAATGAAATTGCAAGTTGAAATTTCTAACGGCAATTCATGCATCTATAAGCTATATAATGTCATTTCAAATGCAATTTAAATGGTAAACCGTACATTAATATGCCCCAGAATGTCATCCCCCATTCCACCAAAGCACCAGGAGGGGGCAGGCAAATTCCCTTTGCAGCTTCCAATTTTTAATGCATTTGGATGCAAGGAAAGGAAAGGAAAGTAGCTGCTGTGAAAGAACCATCTTTTACCCGAAAAAGGTTAAACTTATTAGTTAAAAATTGTCATTTTCATGCAATTACTTAGATTAAACTTTTTAGTTAAAAATGGTTCATGGAATTACTTTCATTTTCATGCATTCAAAAAGAGCCTTGCAACATGATAGCAATCCAATAAAACATTGAAAGGGAAAAAATAGTATCTGATTCAGGAAAGATTTTGCATGTTCACCGAGCACAGATTGATTTCTCGAAAAATATAATAATAATAATAAGTGCCTATTTTCTGTACGAAAAATTCCCTCTCCTAAATTCAAAAAAAAAATCTTTTCTTGCAAACAAATATCCTCCATAGCCGGTAACTATAGAATCCCAATTTCTGCGAGAAAAAAACATCTAACTTCGATTCCACTAATCAGTTTCATTTTCTACCGAAAAATGGTCATCTCATGTCTATTCTAAAAAAAAAAATTCCAAAGAAATTACTTTTAGTTCCTTCCATCGGATACAAATATATAAAAAAGGAAAGATTTTTTTTTTCTCACCTTCAATGTATCTTCTTCTTCTTCAATAAAAAACCGATTGACGAATCAAAGGGACAGAGAAAGTAGAAAGGAATTGGAAATTGGTAGGGTTTTAGCCATTCCCTGTCCACTTTTTCGAAAACAGAGTGCGCCATGTCACAGTCGGAATCAGCGTGGCGACTCCAATATCGATCTCCGGGCCCTCCTTGTCCGTGGGCCCACTGCCCCAATCTATGCACCTCCTGTAAGTGTAACTAGGTTTTGCATATTCATTTACTATTTCAAAAATATTAAATTTTAAAATTTTAATATATATTGACAATTAATAAAAATGAAGGACTTGTCCTTATAATTTTCGTATTTCAGAAATATGATATTTTAATAAAAAAAATTATATCATACGTATTCCAACTCTACATTGGGGGTGAGACTCATCTCATCACACACCAATTAAGTCGATAGAAAGTAACTCTATGGAAAGTGGTCCAAAAGGATTAAACGTGAGTCAAACTTAAGACATCACTTCATGAGATAAACATTCTGTATATGTGTCTTATATATGCTTGTGAATATGGTATTTGCTAATATGGTAGGTTGTTTCATTATAGATGTAAATTTAATATGAATATTTTTATTTTATGTATTTTAAAAGTAAAAATTAATGAGTGAAGACTCAATACATCCAAATTTAAAATCCTTACTATAAAGTGAATTTGATTGATTCAGCCATCTGATGATTGATTTAAGCAATTGTTCTCTGTGCTTGATCCTATTCCAACATCTGTTCACCTCTTACTACAAAATCAACCAACACTCAGAGAGTATGAGAAAATTTCTAATTATTTTCAGTCAGAAGATTTTCATAACCCAGTTTTCTAATTGATACATAAATCATGATTATCATGTCTCTTATTTGTAAATATAAGTCATGAACCATTTTTGGGTTGACTCATCATACTCCACAAGCCCTCCTTATTGGTTATTTATTAAATTGAATCATCATCAAAATCAAACAAAGCAAATAACCAAAAGCCCAGTTCCATGGTGAGCTTTGTTAGTACTGGGCCACTCCAATTTCAATCAAATCATTGGTTGCAGGAGGCGATCGGCGGAATCGACAGGCGCACAGCGGAGAAAGGAGTGTACTTGTCCTCTCCACCCATCATGGGCATGGGACACCAGTCTTGACAGGGCTGGTGTAATTGGGCCGATATGTCTTGCCCAACACACCGTCGACCATCTCTTTTGGTGAACCTGAATTGGGCCTCCAAGTGTGCAAAAGCGTCGTCCTTCGGCAATTGGTAGTTGTGAACTATGTTCTCCTTCTCCCCAATGGGTGCAACTTTCACATCCATATCCAATAGCCCGGCAATGGTCACCTTGATACTGTTGGTCTCTGCAGTTCTCTCCACAATCACCTCTCCCTCCTTCATCGCATCACTCATGATCCTCCACTCACCCTCGTCGTCAGCGGGGACCATGACATCTTTGCCGTCCCACCGGAGTTGGACGGCGTCTACATTGTCATTCCATTTGGTGATCCTCTTGGCAGAGATGACCAAGGTATGGGTATCAAACATGATTCCAAGTGCTTGGACCCATGTGAAGTCGCGTGTCCTCCCCGAGGGCCTGGTTCCGATGAAGTGAGCATTGATCTGCAGCTGATCATCAGACACTAGAGCAAAGTTTCCACCCGTGGCTCCATGGAAATAGAACATCACGCCGTCGCCACCCACAAACCGTGGGTCGTAGCAAACAGACCCATAGCCATCGCAATTGGCAATTCTCTCTGTTGAAACACATCAAGATAAACAGAATGAGTAGGAAGGAAGTGCAAAGAACTATGGCTTGGCTTGAGAGTCCATAGCCAGAAAAGAGGATGCAACCTAATGTACAAAGGCCCAGTGGCAACAATCAAACAAATAGAAACCTGTAAACATGGTATTTGAGCTATGAAAATGTCTATGGACAATGGGTAATACTGAAAATAAACCTAATTGGGCTGCTGCCTTAGTTTTGATTACTACATGTTCCAAAAAGATCAATGGTGAATAAGTATTAAAAAGATGGATCTCAATCTACTTTAAATGTAATTAAAAATGTAATCAAATTGATTCGAGTGTAAATCTACAATAGAAAAAGGTGAGAGTCTGAGTTCGATTTCCACTCCATCCTATAGAGTTACTCTATAGATTTATCCTATGTGTGTGAGTAGGGAGGTTCGTACATGATTAGTCGAGTGCTCAAAGAGACTTGAACACCTTCACAAGGGGTTTGTTTAGAATACACTTTACAATCCAACCAACTAGGGATTGAAAAATGGGTGGTCGATTTGAAGTAAAATGAAAAACATATAAAACATCAATTAAGATGGAGTTTTTCTTTATTATCATCGTCACCAAATTCATTCACTCCAATTTCATTCACTCCAATTTTCAGGGCCAACAATCATCATTAGATATGATGAAACTCGTCAATTAAGATCGAGCTTTAGCCCATATTCTACATATCGATATAGTCGTCAACCTATTAGTAAAGTCCCATATCGCTAGTGGACCTTTGGGTCTTGGGCTTTATAATTACATAGGCAACCTCTCCTTTCAAATCGGTTTTTAAAAATGAGTTGTACTCATGTGTTTAATAATTTCGACCAATTCTTTCTATGATAATACAATGTATGATTCTCAAATATACATGTGGATTGGGTGTAGAGGACTTACTTTTGCAAGTGGTCTCACACTTGCTGCAGTTAATGAAGCAACCCTTGTGCTTTTTGTTCTTCTTGGGCTTCCTGTAAGGGCACTGAGAGGGGCATGTAAGGGTGGTTCCATTACAACGACCCTTGGATTGACACAGACCTCGCTCTTGCCCTGTTTTCTTATCTGCTTCCAGCATCTTATAATGAGTCACTGCTTTCTCCCCCTTCTCATCCTCATTATCATTTTCATTTCCATCTCCTTTTTCCTTCCCCTGTGCAAAGGTGATCTCCATGGATATCACGAGCACAAAAAGAGCAGCAGAAAGCAATAGAATTCTTATACCCATCTCTTCTGTATCTTCTCTCTCTCTCTCTCTGTTTCTCCTTATCAACTGATGAAGAAGGTGATTGGTGATGGTGGGAGAATGGAATGTGGGTGATGAATTTATAGTGAGAGAAGTCAAATGAAGGATTTACTTGCATGTGATGGTGTTGGCCTCACTCTATTTGAGGTCCCAATTTCCAATGAAATGCTAAATACGTTGTATTTCTTCATTTCCACCGCAGGATTATATTCTCTGTTGAGTTGGGGTCAGCAGTTTTTGCTTGCATTTCCTACAAGTAAAGGGCCACCGGCAACTGAAACCTTAAGAAAAGTGGCATCCCTTATTCCCATGGCTCCAACCTAGCTAGGATGTCAATTTTTATACTAAGAGTAGAAGAGATCTCTAATGGTTTTTCCCTTTTTCTATTCAAAATTTTTACTCCATGGTATAGTACTAGGTTGGATGAATATCAATTTTAAGAAGACACTACTGAAATTGACAGGACTTTGCTGTTAGGACTGGATATATAACTCAAAAGACCCCAACCCCATTTTATTTATTTTATTAATATCTCAATATGGTAAGTTTCTTTTTAATACGTGGAAGCCCACCGACTCCACTTTGTGGTGATCATACGTAAAACCTTAAATCTATGATACCACCCACAAACATAATAGATCAAGTTAGGTATCCTAAGAGTTTGAGGGTTAGACTTTCCATAAAAATGAAAATACTCAATCATTCGAACAAATAAAATGATGAATATAAATAAAGCAGATACAAAATTACATTCTTCTGATTACATCTAAAGAGACCTGCATGAGAGATGTACAGAACCAACAAAGAAAATAATATAAGTAAAGCCCTAAATTCAATAAGTAAAGACCATCTACAACTAGTTCCTTATAATTTGTGAGACGCATTAAGGAAAAGTATTTAGGAAATAATCAGAAGTGGCATTTATATTCTTAATAATTCCTCTATGTTTCTTTCAGCTGTTCACTCGCTTTCTTTCCACTCACATGTTTCTTCAATATAGGATTTGGATCATGTGCTTATAACTTCAAACTCAAATTACCATCCTTTGCATTCTTTGTCCTAAAAACCTAATCAAATTAGTTAAAAATTTAGGACCTAATGTAGCATTTACCATATTTCTCATACTTTTCAGTAAGAAAGACGACACAGTGATTTCATACACATCTCATATGTAATCATTTGAGTCTCTTTATCTTCTTAAATAAAATAAAAAAAGTAGCTTGTGATTATTCTCTTAAAAAAGTATTATGTGATTTTCCTCAAATTTTGAGATTGTATAGTCTCTTGGATATTTTTTTCTTTTCTTTTTTCCCTTTTTACTTTCATATTCCTTAGAAGGTGAGTGCTCCTTTCATCATGCCCAATGGTCACAATGTCACATTGGTGTAAGAGGTTGTATGGACACGTAGGGAGAACGGAGATTCATCTTGGTGGTATTTATTAGACTTTTATAAATAACTTTTTTAAAATAATATTCTCGTATTTTTTAAGTAAACAAATCTTAAAATAAGACCACCTACACAAGTAGTTCAGTTGATCTAAGTTTTTAGGATTAAATTAGAGGTCTCGAGTTTAACTCGTCGCGAGCTTACCTCATATATAATTTTTGCGTGTGATTGTGAAATTGGTCTTTATTGCCAATATAAGATAGATATCCATGTTATCCAAAGAAAAAATGTCAAAATAAAATCAAAGAATAGAAAGATATGATCAAATATTATTACTACAAATGCTATAAACTCTCCTATTAGGGCAAATATCAAACAATGGTAAATCAACATTTAAACCTATAAATTTATGTTAGATGTGATGGATAAATATATTTCGTGAATTATTCAATTGTATTTATTATGAATACATATAAAAATAACCATTTTTTTAAAGGAAACATGACCAATTCACTCCCGGGAAAAGCCATAAGATCACGTCACACGTTGCCGTAAAGAAATCTACTAAACATCACACGTGCTGCTGTTACTTATACGAAAATCATGACCGGCCACAAAAATATAAAAAATTCCTGGAGCCAACCCACTTGATGACATTAAGCCCATGATTTCTGGGACCCAAGCCCACCCATGTTACAACTTAATTGGCCCTGGTCAACCACCTATCCAACCAACCACAGTTTCATAAAATGGAATGAAGTCGGCCAATTTGGACTTGTTTAAAAGATCAGGTCCTTAAAATGCAAAACCTTAAGCCCATAAAGAGCTTTTAAGACTGAGCTAAAAGTTTTAGGCCCATAAAGGCTTTGAATTTGGATTTAGCATTTTGATGTCTTACAGTTGTTTTCACCGGGATTCAAACACGATATGGAATCCGCTCTTATACCAATCGGTAGGTGCATGACCAATACACTAAAAGCTCTATAGCTATAAAATTAACAATTATTGGTATTGATGTCCGAGTGAAAGTGTAAAACTGCTCCAGCTCCAATTCTTTTTCCGTTTGTTTCATTTTAAAGTGTGATAAAATTATTAATTAATGAAAATACATAAAAAAAAAAAAAAATTGGTTAGAGTATTATAATTACATGCTTTATAACATCATCCTACCTGCAAGAAAGACCAAAAATACAAAATGACGTAAAGCAACCTGAACCTGCAATCCAACCCATGCCTGGACTTTACCCTGATTTGGGCCCCAATACAAGCATTTCCCCGTGACAGCATTTGCACCATTGGTGAACTCCTTTAAGACACTGAAAAATCAAAAGAAGAGTTGCAGAGTGGCTGACTTAAAATCCCAAGCAAACGCACTTTACAATCACTCCATACATAAATACCATAATACCATAAAATGTTCCTATTAAGATATAATTTTTTCTTTTAATAATATGAGCATGGGTGATATTGGCGATCTATATCAGTAGATATCGGATATTTTATTAAATATTACCTTTTCTTTATAAAAAAAATTGTTTTCATGGTGGGCCCAGGCCGATATCGGCCAATTAATGATTTCAATTTATTTTTATTTTCAAAACTGAGCCTCCTTTTATTTTTATTTTTTTCCAATTCAGAAAAATAAAAAATAAAAATTTAACCTATATTTTAGTAAAATGAAAATGGAGGAGTCTCGGCCGATATCATTCCCAAGAGAGACTTTTACCCCTTAACAGGAGTAGTTCTCGTTCCTTATTAGAGGTAAAGTTAATTCCACGAATGCATAAAATCACCTACAAACTTATATATCAAATAAAGTCAGACCCAAGACTTCTAATCTAATTCTAAGTTTAGACCAACTCAACTACCCGCATAAATTGCACATAAAAAAATTGCCTATCTTTTAAAAAAAAAAAAAAAATTTTGGAAAAAACAACATTTCATGTTGCTGCATTCTTATTGGAGTTTTTACAACATTTACAATCAAAATATGCTACATGGAGTAAGACGAACCAGGGGTTTAAAATTCAGTATCACCCGATATTTCTCTCCTCTTTTTTTTTTACAAAAACGGCCGATATGATACAGCCGAGATATCGGCATATCCACCGATATTTGGACCCCTGAGACCGACCAAACAATTCAACCCATATTTTGAAGTAATTGTGTTGTGTGAAACAGTTGCCACTTGGGAAGGAGAAGAAAGTTTCAACAATTCAAGAGGATTGGCCTAACGAACAAGACACTCCCTTCTTGAGTTTGATTCACACTCAACTCCTCCAGGCCATTCTCCATCGACTAAACCATTGAATGTGGATTAGGAGGTTTAATGAGATTGGCCTCACCTCCAATGTGGGTGGAGATACCCATGTTACCAAAAAAAAAAATCAACAACAGAAATTAATTTGCAGGGAAGTTTTTATCTAAAGTTTGTTTTCAATCTTACAAAATCAAAGGCTAGAATAATTCAATGAAGTCTCGTTTTCGACAGTTAAATAGCTCTCAAGATAATCTATCTAGACATATAATTCTTTTGATCATAAGGCGGACTCCACCTGCCGTGTGGGGTCAGAGCATCTGGGCATTTCAGCTCAGGTGGTCTGTCCGACCTACTAATACAATCTTCTCATTGTATATTAGCTGAAAATTGAAAACATCACACTGAATGAAGTCATCAAAATATTGAGCATTTGAACGAAGTAGCTCTACTCAATTGTTATTACTGAAGTTCATTGTTCGTATGAAAAAAAAAACTGAAGGATAGGCTCATTTCTTTACAGAGTTTAATAGGTTTTTCCCACCATTATTGATTTATCACAATCCTCCCGTACAACATGAGTAATCTTTCTTCGAATATGGTGTAATGTATGTCCAACCTACGCAGTCAACCATCTTCCTGCAAAAAAATGAAACAAACCCTCTGCCTGCAAACCCAGGATTTTCAGCAAGCAAAAGTGTGTACAACACACCTGAACAAAATTATCCTCCAAAACAGAAGCTGAAGGAGGAGCTCCCGAAAACCGCACAAGGAATCAAAATGGAGTGGAAAAAACATACTGCAGCTGGGGCAAGACAGCATCATCACCAGAGCATTCAAACACTCTCAGCCACATCTCTATGTGAGTGGTCTTCTGCACTCCGGACAGAAGCAGCCTTCTCTGCTGCTAATCTTTCCTCCAAGGCACGAGCCCCCCTTTCTCTGCAATTTTGAAAGAAGTAAAATGAGACTCCTATTCACATATCTACTGAATACTGTCTGGAATGTAACATTAGCATAAAGGAGGCCTGAAACCTCCCAATGAGAGATCCATTTGCAGTGAAAAACCAGGCTTTCAATGTACCAGAAGAACAGAAATGGGACATGAAATTGTTTAATCTTGAAAAGGAAAAGGTCATATTAAGGCAATTGGAATATCTGATCATTGGGATCTTGAACAGTTGTTTCTTAGTGGTATGAGCAGAATGAAAACTTGGTCTAGATCAATGGTTGGGATGAAGCATGTCTCCAAATGCACCTGACTGCATCAAAGTATTACATTCATCTGTTCTAATTGATCATCCCTCTCTAGAACTATCTTCTCTTGTTGCATAATATATTCTCAAATTGATTTGTGAGGGATATTATCTGATATGCTGCTCTCAAGCATGGTAAAGGAGGGTTGGACCAAACTGGCAGTTAATGTGAGAGAGAGAGAGAGAGAGAGAGAGAATGTAAATCTCTGCAATGAGTCTTACATCAGCTATCAATTCCTAATGTTGTGGGTTACAACTTCACTCTGAATAGGGATGAGAGGAAAAGTAGTTGTCTCAAGGCCAAACCCAAATAGATGGCACAAAGCTTTGATGATGATGTGATGAGAAAAGAGACGACAACAATGAAATTCTCAAGGAACTCGAAACCACCATATGCAAGTTTGTGAGAACAAAACAGTGAGATCTTTAAGTTTCACGGGGACAAGAACAACCATAAGGCTATTGCAAAATAATTGTTGGTTGCACACTTAAAAATCTAGCTTAGTTAGTTTGAGCAAGTTACCACTTCATGTATTTGAACCATGCATCTTTCACACCCTAAAATGACAGGAGCAAGAAGGTTCAGTTGGACCTAAAGAGGAGAAAGGCTTCCTAATTTGTACACCACAATTCAAAAAGGAAGAGAGAGAGAGAGAGAGAGAGAGAAGCATTACTTCATATAATACCATTTGTACATTAGGTAACGTCCCAACTAATTTGTGATGGCAACCATCCAAGTCCTTAAAATTTTATTTGAACTTTTAAGATAAACTAAGCAAAAATAGCAGCATCTAGAGGCATCATGCATCAAAAAGTATATAAATAGAACTCCAAAACTCCTCCGAAGACAAAACTTCAGCATTATAGATCTACCTCCTCCTGAAGCTTCAAGCGTCAGAACCAGGCAATGGATTGCCTCCCATAGTCTGGCCCATCGCTTCAGTCAAAACCTCAGCTCTTCCGCAAAGCATACGATCAAATACAGTGGCAATGGGATCGAGAACTGGCCTGTACATCCAAAAAGCCACATGCATCCTTGATAAGAATAGTGGGAGATTTTTTATAATAAAAAAAGGTCATTAAATAATGAAGAAGAAGAATTTGATCTATGAAACACGTGGGACTACATCTTACCGCAGGAACTCAGGAAAGAAGGATGAGAAAGAAAACTCATCACTTGGGTCTCCCCTGAGGTTTGTTTCTGACTTCCTTTGGAAATATCGCAGGTAAATCCAACTCAAATAAGTGCCAAATATTAAAGTTGGAACGTATGCGACTGAATCTGCTGTAAAGAAGCTTACAGCTATCGACACCATCAGAACAAGGGAGGGCAACCACTACAGAGTGGAAAAAACCAAAAAATATAAATCATAAATAAAAAATAAGATAGCGTCAATCAGTTTACTTTCATTTTGGTGTGTTTGACTTATAATAAAATGGTTAAAATAACTAAATTTAATAAACTGAATGACAACCACAGTACCTTTGCTCTAATCTTCAACACGCCCAACTCCTGATCTGGTATAATTTGCTTAATTCCCACCAGAAACCCAGCAAGGGCCCCATGGAAACCAGAAAGAGGTGTATAACTACCAACACATAAAGGTAAAATCAATAAACCAGGGTGATGAAAACACCATGTTTAAAAGGGTGATAGAATGAGAGACTAGTTGGTCCCAACTCCCAACATTAAAAGAGGAAAAATTAAGCATAAAATTATCCCTATCAACTCTATCGTGGAGAAGAACTCTTACATCTGCCTCAATAGGCATGTCACATAGTTTGTGTCACCAAAAATGTCGAACAAATAACTTTCTGCCAAACAAAAGGATAATTCCAATCGATCACTAAAATGGAACCTTTCACCTAATCTAAAAAAATAAACAATGGAAAATTTTTGTCTCGAGGAAGACAAGCTACAAGCAACCCAAAAGGAAATTCCAAAGTTCACCAAGAATACAAAGATATGCTCAAAAGTAAATTCTGGAGTGTAGGGATACTTACAGAAAACTTTCCCGTGTTGTTATATACAATGATATGGCTGATGAACACAGAGTAAGTTAAAAAGTTGACTATAAAAAATAAACTTGAAGATCTCCCTTGGACCCCAAAATGGTTCAAGAACCTTCCCGATGAAAAAGACCGACTGTGCTGATGACCACCTGCAAAATAAATCATCAGAACTTGATCAAAGGAATGATTGTTGCCATCAATATGATCCCTATTATGTACTAAATGTAATCCAAGTAAAACCATGTTAGATTTCATTTCCAATGTGCGTTTTAAATAGAAAAAACATACCCCCAAAAGTGATTGCTCAATGTAACCAGCCGTTATGAGATTCCAAACAAACGGAATGGTCCTGGAAATAAATAAATAAAAACCAAATAAATGATTCTAAGTATGTGAAGTAATGATACTGGCAATTTGCATCAGAAATTGCACTTAAGGTACTTGTCTGCATCATACACTATAAATAAGCTTGAATGTATAAGATATATGCATATCTAGCAAGAACATGAGCAAATGAATATGTAGTGTCTTCTAAAGGTGGGCAACCTTTACATGTTCCTAGGCTGTCAGAATGAGTAACCGATTGATCAGTCAACCTAGTAACTAATGGCTTGGCAAATTTGAGAGCAAATAGTTGCAGATAATTTTCAGTAAATAATAAGAAGAAATCAAATGTCTTCTGAGACGGTTGGTCCATGTTCTTAGAATTTGAAGTGAAAACATAGAATACCAGAAAACAGCCATCATATGAACTGAAAGGTAAATTAAAAGGCATTAATTAGAAGGGCCAAGCTTGAATGATTTGAGAAATGTAACTCAAAAACATCCTACATAAATGGGACAAGGATTTTGAAGCTTCACACCTGGCCTCATCATGTAGTATTCCAAAGCATGGATTCAGTAGGTCTGACCATATGCAAGAATCCAACCATAGATTTCCGCACACATGCCATCAAATGAAAATATCAAAATATGATTTCTTTTCTTTTTCCTGGTCATTCTTGTTATTATCAGTGTAAACATCTTGAACCATGGGATTTTCTTATGACCTTGCCCAACCCTGGTGGTACCTACAGCTTACCACATAAACAATGATTCACCAAATGGCACGAGGCACAAGATGTGAGCACATTAGCATTCTCTTAAGTAGTTTTTTTTTCTTAAGCTTTTTTGGCACAATCCATTCACAAGTTTAATACTTCTTTCAACATTTCCTTTTCTTCTAGAAAGATAACAACATAATTTTATTGAAAAGAAGATATTGTACAGCAAATGCCTAACTTCGTTGAAAGGAAAGTATTTATCTTTCGGTGGACGGATCACTCTTCCTAAGTCAAGAGTCACAACCCTGCCTGTATACTTTGCAGCTTTTAGATACCCCAACAAAGCCGCACAACGCTGGAAAGAATTATGAAGAACTTTCTTTGGAGAGATCAAGAGGATAAGAGAAAATACCACCTTGTGAGATGGGAGCAGGTTTGTCTTCCTATTGTTGTTGGGGGGCTTGGGGTGCGCCCAATTAAGAAGGTTAACACTGCTATTCTCCCTAAGTGTCTTTGGAGGTTAGGTACTGAGGGTGATTCCCTTTGGAAAGCTATCCTTATTTGTAAATACAAGTTGGGAAATCTTGGTTGGGATGACAATCCTTTGTCCCGCAAAGTAATTGCAGCTTGTGTTCACAAATTTAAAGAAGGGATCAGGTTTAAGGTGGACCGCGATGACTGAATCAAATTTTGGTCAAAACCCCGATGTGCTAGTTCTACTTTGGTTTCCATCCCTTTACCATCTCTGTCTTTGCGCCCATCAAGGGTCATCTCAGATTTCTATTCCATTAGCAGTGATCAAGTTGTTTGGGACCTCCTCCTTCGACATAACCTTTCAGACTCGAAATCAGATGAGCTTGCGGAGCTGCTACAGATCATCTCTTCCTACTAAATCCATGTCTCTGATGAGGACAACATCGTCTGGTGGCATCACCCCCGTCTAGACGTTTCTCTATCAAGTCTGTTTACTCTTGGAATAATCGGACAACTGCCACTACTATAGTCAACCCAAAGATTTGGACCTTCAAAGCTCCTCCACGGGCCATTAGCTTCCTTTGGACTACGAGCTTGGAGAAAATCTTGACCCACGACAACTTGCGCAAAAGTGGAAGAACCTTGGTTAGTACTTGTCCTTTTTCCTTGCAAGCTTTTGAAGAGACGAATCACCTCCTGACTCATTGTCCTTTCTTCTACGCTGTTTGAAATGCAGTGTTGCGTCAGCTTGGAGTGCTAAGGGTTATGCCATCTTCAGTGGCCGAGCTATCTTTTGCTTGGGAGATTATCTGTCTCGACAAAGTGCTCCTTGTTGTGGCATTTGTCTTTCTTTGCCACCATTTGGAACCTCTAGTGGGAATGTAATACCAGAGTCTTCAAGGATGCTGCCGAATCCAATCAATCAGTTGTCATACTTGTTTTTGCCAAGTGCGCTTCATGGACTTCTTTCTCTCTAGGAATTCAAGAATGTTTCTATGACAGACATCTTACGGGCTTAGAAAGAATGTGTAGATCATGTTTAAGCTCTTAGTTTTATTTGTTTCCAGCTTTTGGTTGTTCTATATTTGCACCTTTGGTGCCTCTTTATCTATTAATATACGAACCATTTCAAAACAAAAAAAAAAATCAACTAGCCCAAAGAGGGATTCGACTAAACAACCACCAAAAAGTACATACAGTCAACATTAACAAACAGCAATGATATGATTCCCATTATATTACAGCCAAGATTTCCAAACCCTCCTGGAAAAGAGAAATCAGGCAATCCCTCAAAGTCCTTGGATACCAAGGCCCACTGTATGATGCTGGCTTTACAATGCTTGATGATTGATCTGTGGGGAAAAGCTTTATCCTCAAAGATGTGTCTGTTACGCTTCTTCCACACTGTCCAAGTGACTGCCAGGGACACCAATTTCCACAAAATTTAGACCTTTTTAGGAAAGGGCCCAAACCCCATCCTTCAATGAGAGCCTTGACAGAGCCAAGAAGGATTGAATGAATGGAGAAAGTCTAAAAGAAGAAAGACCAAATGGGGAAAACAAAAGAGCAATTAATCAAGATGTGATACAACCAATTCTTAGTTACACCAACAAAGGAAACGGATATTGGGACGGGGGAAATTCTTGACAATCAAATTTTTCACCGCTAAGATTCTATTTAGGTATGTAGCTCAACAAAAAGCTTCAACTTTAGATGGTGCAACCAGATTTCAAATGGACTTGAAAGAAAGGAGACAACGGAGGTCTAATAATGAAGAGACTTTTAAGAAAAGATGCAATTATACTCCCTTTCCCAAACTTGTTTATCAATTTTCCACCATTGATGGAATTTTGTCTCCTACTAATGTCATAAGAGATGCAAATATTGATACTTCATGATCCATCAAGTCTATCTTGAAGGTAAGTGCCCAAGAAAGTTTCCCCTCAATTTCTTCCACAAAATCTATGGTTAGCTAGTATTCTTGGCTTGAGAGAGAGTAAAGTCGTAGAAAATAAGCATTTGGTGGTACATCTCCAACCCACGGATCTTCCAAAAAAATATTTTGAATACATCACCTATAACCACCTTTGGGCCCTCTCTAATTTTTTTCCTGATAACATGAAGAACCGTTCCTAATTTAGAGATTTCTCTCCAAATATAACTTCCTTTGCCAAGCTCAACAACTCCTGATGACCATCCATTGCTGGATTCTCCATATTTTTTTTTTTTTGAAAGAGATTCCCTTTCCTCCCAAATCTCAACCACATTTCGTTGGTAAAGACCAATTTCTTTCCACCAAATTACCAATGTCCAAACCTCCTTCCTCCATAGGTAGAGTGCTCCCAATTTACCAAATAGATTATTTTCTTCTTCCCAGGTCCATCCCAAAGGATATCAAGATCTTTTCAAGAATCCTAGCTACCTTGACAGGGATTTTGAATAAGAACATGGAATAAACTAGGAGGTCATTGAGGATTGATTTGCTCAAGGTAACACTATGGTCAAAGGAAAGGTCGGATTTCATCCAAGAAGCAAGTGTTTTCTAAATTTTCATTGATAAGCTTCCAGAAGGATAGGGATTTACAGTTACCTCCCAACAGGCAGCCCAAATAGGGAAAGGACAACTTATGAGACGCAAGATTTTGGATTTTGGATTTTGGATTTTGGATTTGGGGGGGGAAGGGAGGAGGAGGCAGAAAACCAACAACAGCTCTTTGCATGACATTGATTCTCAAGGTTGAAATTGCCTAGAAGCAATTTAAAACTCTAAAGGCATTCACAACCTGATGAAATCATCATCACAAAATACAATAGTATCATCTACAAAGTGTAGATAAGAGATTGAGATCCTTGCATCAGTAAAGTGGAAGCCTTGAATCATATTGCCGCTCTCTACTGTTTGGAAGAGGCTACACAATCCTTCCATGACTATGGAGAAAGGAAAGGGGAGAGAGGATCAGCTTGAGGAACGCCTTTTTATATTCTAAAGAATCCTTTAGGGGACCTACTCACAGGGGATGGAGGCAAAAGTTGTGGATATGCATTCCTTTATCCAACCAATCCGCTTAGTTCCAAACCAAATTTATGCATGTAGATTAGAAAAGACCAATTCACATGATCATAGGCCTTCTTTAAACATTTTTTTAATGGTTAATATATTAATAAAAAGAGGCACCAGAGATGCAAATACAAAAGAAAAACAAAACAACAACAAAGAAACAAAAAATCACAGCCCCGAGATAGCACTTTAGGCAAACTCTTATTTTGTTTTCCTTCTTTATTAAGGTAAGCATGAATAATGAGACCTTATCACCGATGCATGTGTCAAAATTTCAAAATTGGATATGCCAACACTATGAGGCCATGAACAACAAATTCCACCAACAAATGTACAAACCCCAAAAAATGTAGACACCGCCTCTTCATACAAAAGGAAAGATTGTCCACAAAGAATCCAATGGCAGTCTTGCAAAGTAAGAAGCAAGGACTTGACAGCTTCTAGGGTAAAAGAAAAGAACTAATTATTTTAATAGGAAACATACCACACTTACTCGGGAAATCGACAATCACATAATACAAAACAAATTAAATCAAAGGTTCTTGGGGGCAATGATTTGAAGGAAGTAATTATCGTTCAAAAACTTTTGCACTTCCTTTCACTGTGTAAAGAATCCACTTGCTAACAAAGGAGAAATAAACAAACAATTGGTATGCTCCAAATTCATCAGAACAGGGCATTATACCAAAATCACTACGTAGACTACGGATTTTTTATATTGATACAACATAATTGCTAGGGTTGTTTTGATTGGGTTAATGTACAGTTTCCACTCAAGCACCTTATTCTATAAACTTCTTAGTAAACTGCAATAAATGGCATCATCCTATGTGATACAACTTTTTCCCCTACTATTACGCGATGCTCGTTCTACCACCTCCTCAGTAGCAACTTTGTTCCCCTATTTCATAGCCCTTGAGAGAACCCTGACTAAGAAGGATCCCCTAACTAGAGAATCTTTAAAAAGGAAAGAGGGGAAAAATCCCAATAGAAATGCACCCTAGGTTCTTTAAGAAGCTCAACAAAATTGACCACTATATCAATAATCATTCATAGAAAATCATTTGGGTTGGTTCTCATAGCCCAAAATTTAATAATTCATTCATAAAAGCCCTTCTCAACCATCACCAGACAACAGAAACCATGGTAAAGGGACAAATAAGAACAATACTTGAAGAAAGACTTATTTCCCCCCCAACCAACCTACCCCAACCCCCCCCCCCCCCCCCCCCTCCCTCTTCCCTTTCCCTTTCCCTCTTCCCCTCTCAATGTCTTTAACAGCCTCCCTTTCTGCTAGTACCTTCTTTTTTCAAAACGAGAACCAATAAATTTATTTCAAAGAACAAAAGTACAAGGTGCAAAAAAGGTATAGGTGAACTATACTATGAAAACAAAATACAAAAAGAAATCAATCAAAAAAACCAACAAAAGGATCCATCTCTCAACTATCACTTTTGCCACAAAATCTACCACCACATTTGTTTGATCGTCTTACATGCTTTATCCCTACCTCTACATAAGTTCATAACCGTCCTAAAAAAAACGAAAACAACTTGCACAAAGGATTTCTTCTTTTTCCTTCCTTTTGCCCATGTAAGCAGATTTGCTAATTCACTTTCAATGATTAGCCTTCCACTTCCATAAGAAGTCCATAAACTCAAATAGCATGTCTTACACCCAAAAGCTCTACCTCATTAGAATCCCTAATTTCAACCAATACCAAGAAAACTAGATTCATCTCCCCCTTATCACTATGAGGTACCCACCTATACCAGCCGAACTTCATTTCCCTAGCTCCACCTCATTAAATTCCCACGGATGTCTTGCAAAACCAACTACTGGTGGTTTCCATCCTTACAATTACATTCCCCTTTTTTACGACCTAACAGACATTCCTTCCAACTCATTAGTTTTGTAATTGAAAAACCTTAATAGCCTCCATTTTGCTCCCTCAAGAATCTCATTTTCTAAACATTGCTTCCATTCAAAAATCCTATAATTCCATTCCTTCCATAAAGACCACAGAAACACACTTGGAATAAAATACCATGCTACTTTCCCCTACCTCTAAAAGGACCTCCTCCACAACCATCTACCACTCCGCTTGATGTCCTATAGTACCCAATGGCAACCATCCACTCCAAAACCTATTCCAAATCTTACTGGATATGGGACATAAATGATCAACATGTTCCTGCCTACCACATAGTATACACCTGACATCCCCATCCATTACCAAAATCCCTCTCCACCTAAGATAGCATCCTTCCCTCAATTGCTACTCAACTAAAAACCAGCACCCCTAGAGGATCCTCACCTTTCCAGGTCCAATCACATAAAGCACTTGAATTACTTTCCAATCCCCCTATCCCATGTTGCTTTACAAAGACTAACCTTAAATTCCCCTAACAGATCTCCTACCCAAGTCCTTTTATCTTCCTCCTGATGGATTACTACTTCCTTGACCAGTAACAAATTCTCATGCTCACCTATCTAACTACCCCTTACGGCATGTTTGTACAACAAGAAATTTGTTTATTTAAAGTTCAAATTTGGAAATTATGAAAGATCACATATACAAAGATTTGCAACCCTATGCGCCCTTTGGGATTTGGAATTCATAATAAAAAAGAGTTAGGCTAGCAAGACTCTCCAATGAGACTTCCCATCAAATGGATTATGGGACCTACAAAGTTGGGTGTCATAGATAGATACTAACATATAAGTGAAGCATGTAAAGGTTCATCACCAATTGACCATCTAAGCCAAAAAATCTTGCCCTTTTAAGTTTGGATCAAATATGAGACATTGATTTTTAATGTTTAAAATCAAGAGATAGGATGACCAAATCAGGATGAAACTTCATACAATTGCTACTGATACAATATAACGTCCAACCATGAGGGAAATCTCATTGTCAAATCTCGCAAGAGAGAGTCTCCTTAGAGTCTTTGGATTAGAAGTCCTTGGTGAAAGCACAGAAAAGAAACAAACGATTGTTCCCTAAGTCAAATGGCCTATGTTTGAATCACAGACTAGGAAAAAAAATCTACAATAGGACAAGTCAGACATTGTTTCTAATTCTCTCTATATTCCTAGATGCATTAACAAGTCTCATTCCTTCCTAGACTTGGCAATGTGTCAAGTCAGGTCGGGTTTGACTTGGCTCTTACTCGGTTCGGGTCTCTTTTAGCTTCAAGTCTATTTTGGGTTTTGTTAAACAGGTCAAGCTAGATCAAGTTCGGGTTTACCAACTTACCTGACTAAGGAGACTTTTCTAATGATACTCATACCAAAACTATGGTAGAGGTTAGAGGTAATGTGCGATGATGGGCAAACAAAGGCTAGGATGTATCGGGGCTAGGAACTAGACGAGGACTTTAACATCCACAATTAAAAAGTGTTAGTTCAACTAAACATGAAATATTTTAGGGATTAAAGTTGGATTAAATTGTGAGGGATTACAATTTCACACATTTTACATTCGCACAATCATGTGCTCAAAGTCGTCTAAGCGATACACGACT
The DNA here is from genome assembly GCA_022113865.1 of Chimonanthus praecox. NCBI lineage: Eukaryota > Viridiplantae > Streptophyta > Magnoliopsida > Laurales > Calycanthaceae > Chimonanthus > Chimonanthus praecox. The sequence goes on along the minus strand of CM039087.1, from coordinate 6,829,769 downwards.
GAACCCCGTAGTGTCTGGCAACATAATTCCACCATTAAATTCTTATCTACCACCATTGTGAACAATTTAGGAAAACATTCTTTAAACTCCAATCTCCCACCCATATATGCTCCCAAAAAGATATTCTATTGTAACATTTCAATATCTTCGTACAGAAACAGCTCAAGTATAAACAACCAAAGGAGATTACAAGTAGAAGGTACTTGGAATGTAGAGATCGTTAAAGACATCAATTAAAGTTATAAGACCGAGACATAATGGAATATGGGATGACAAATAATGTATTGTTGAACAAATTGAATGGAAAAGTAGAACTTGGAAAGCCATCCTAAATAGATAGGTAAAGACTTTGATGATAATGATTATGATGATGACAATAACATGAAGAAAGACCTAGAATAATGGTTAACTTCATATAGATTTTTACATAGAATTAAAATCATTAGACCTGTAGCTATAAAGGAACCATACCTTGCAGGAATAAGTGCAAGATAAGACATAGCTGGAGGGAAAATCTGGAGTACAGCATATCCTCCAATGAGTACCACAGAAAGGCCTTTGCATAGTCGAGTAAATCCAGTGAAGAAACCGCCACCCTACCCAAAACAAATGAATATGGTTACTTTTATTTACAGCAACATGCAAAGTGATAAATATTACATATTTATAAACTTGGTCCTTATTTCCCACTTTTAAGTCAGATTCAACATGTCTTTATCACATTATTAAAAAAATAGAAAAAATCATGAAAAAAATACTAAAAATAGAAAAGGAGACTTTAAAATTGTATTTGTGAGTTTGAAGGCTTTGGTACACGTCACCTTTTTCATGTTAGTGTCTAATAAAAAAAACTTTTGTGCAAAATTTGTGAAGTGGAGAAAAGTAGCCCAACTAATATCACTCACACAAAGCACTTGCTTCTCACTAGCATTGTGACAAATACCGTTCTAGGGATATTAACGGCAATTGGTAATAATGGGATATTTTTAAATTCTCGGATTTTTACAGGGAATTTAACGGGAAAATCTAGCGGAAATTATAATATTTAAACAATAAAAAAATAGAATAAATAAAAAAATTAATGAAATAAAAATGGTATAGAGAATTTACCGGCAATTTACCGGGATATTATCACGTTTTTAACGCGATTTTATCGGGAATTTACCGGAAATTTATCGTCGTGGCGATAAAAACGCGTTTTAACGCGGTAATGGTATTTGCCGATAAAAACGCGGTAAATTTGACAATACCGCCGATATTTGTGACAAGGCTCACTAGTAACTCCCAATTGGAAAAAAAACTCTCAAGTTGAATATTTCTAATATTATTTTCCTTGACATTCACCCAAACACTTGAAGGGAGTCCATGCTCTTTTTTCATTGATGATTCCTTGGCTTGGTATTTATCTTTGTCTTTGAAGGAGTATATTAGCAAAGCCACTCATGCTACATTGCTCCCTCACGATTGAAAAAAACTCAGTGCAATTTCTTCAATGTATATTTCCTACATTCTAGGCATGGTTCAAGGAAGTTGAAACCCTAGTTTTCTCATGTCATATAATTAAGACAAAATCAACTCATCATCATATAGGCATTGTGTGTGTGTCTCATGGTTGGTTTTTTTTTTTTTTTTAATCTATTTTAGAAAAAGTTGTAGAACCTATTCTTTCTAAAATAATTAAAAAAAAAAAAAAAGCTATGGTATCATGTAGGGGATGTATCAATGTTCCAAAATACAAAATGAGTTTGAATCTACACCATGCATCAACAACCAAACCATCCAAATGAGTTTTGGATTTTGACCAAAGAAGCACCCATTTCAATAGGAACACCAAAGCAAGAAATCAACACCTCAGAAAGAGGACAAGATGCTTGGAGGGCGAGTCAATCATGAGAATGCTTTAAGAACTAAAATTTGAGGCTCGATGGACTAATATGTTTCTAGTTTGCCCCAGTAGTCCTAAAAACATGGTTGACTTTGGGAAATTTTGGATTACCAGCAACCAAAAAGGCCTCTGTCTCTTTATGAAAACTTCCCCTTTGATTTTTGTGCAGAAACTAGTAAGAATATTAATGCTCCTTGAATGAGGATAATAAGGATTCTGCCGATTCCTTTATGATTTGATCAATAAACATTCCGATAAAAATAAAACACAGGGTTTAATTCATGTGATTTGAATGTAACAAAGAAAAAAAAAAGAGGTCTATATGTTTTTGCTGAATTCAATAGTTTGCAATTTTGCATCATATTGCCCAGTAAGGTTAACAGTAAAAAACACCAAGGCCGATGAGTTTTCAGCATTGAAAGAAGCTCTGCCAGAATAAAAAAAAATTGAAAATTCATTGAGAGAAGCTCTGCCAGAAATTTATCATCAGAGTGTGAACTCCTATCAACACATTTAGCTCGTGCTAGTTTGGATGCATGAACTTTTTGGATTTTAAATTTTATATAGGAATTCTGACTCTGTGGTGCTTGGATGGGCCTGAAATTTGGATTGTTGACATTCTAAGACTTTTGAATTTCCCAGGAACATGAAAAGCACCTTCCCACCTCCAATTTGCAGAGATTCGAACAATTTCAAACAACAAAACAGTCATTGTCTTCAAAATTTTTATCCCGATAACAGAGCACCACGATCTGAGTTCCCAGGAAAATCACATTTATGTTTCTGTTAAATTCCCTGAGATTGTGCATCGATATAACCACAAAGATCAACAAATTAAAACAAAACAAAGGCAGCATATGTGACATGATCAGATCCTTAGCAATTAAAAGCTAATTTATTGAACACAGAACAATTCAGAATCAGATTCAATTCCAGTAAGATGATGCCACATCCGGATCCCCGCGATGAACAGGTTAAAAAAATGAAATGAGGGGAAATGAGAATAAAAAACAGATCTTGAAGAAATCCAAAGACATTAAACCTAAATGGCAAGCGACGACGAAATTAAACGAAAAATGCAGCAGATCTTGAATCAGTAACTACTGACGAGAAACCGCATTGCGCTGCAATGACTTGAGGATCAGGATTCAAGAGAAGAGATAAATGTGACAGAAGTAGAGATGATCTAGAATCTTCGAAGGGGAACTAAGATCGCACCATGAGACCGATTTGCGATCTTGGATCTGGTTTTTCTTGGAGAGAGAGAGAGAGAGAGAGAGAGATCTTACTCCAGAGAGTGCCTGAGAACTCATTCCGTGTGATTCAGTTGCTCGCGGTGGTGGTGACGACTTGGCGGACTTTTTTTCCTGTCTCTCGCGCGTCACGAGTCTCCTCTTCAATGAATGAATCTTCAATTCAGCTATGCATTTTCAGTGTTCTTTCCTGGGGAATCATACGGTAGAAAGAGGGAGTATGGTGGATCGTGCAGCCGCACTTCGCCGAGTCCTATTGTGCCACGTGGATTATTTTAGCTTACTGTGGGCCACGATAGCCCACCCAATCTAAACGACGTGCGGAACGCATTAGAGAAGGGATTCAGTCTATGCACCTCAGTCAACGGCATTTTTTTAAGAAGTTGTTTAGTGTTATATTTTGGGTTGTACCTACTATATTACTTGTGATTTTATTTAGGTTAGCGATCCTCACGAGATCTATATAATTAGATACGAAAATTAAGTGAATTTTTTATTTTAACCTTTATATAAACAGTAAAATCAGACATTCATCGTAAACTGTAAAATAATGGCTAACTGTGATGAATTTCGACTAGTTGATTTACTGTTTATGCAAAAATTTTGCTAGCCGATTTATTGTTCATTCAAATTTCGGCGAGCCAATTCGAATTTTGACTATCCGATGTTACTGTTCATGCAAATTTTGGCGAGTTGATTTACTATTCATGTGAATTTTGGCGAGTCGATTTACTGTTCATACAAAGGGTTGGTGAGCCTTTTTTACTCTTCATATGAAGGGTAAAATTGAGAATCCACTAATTTCAGTGTCTAGTTACACAAAAAGCCCGTGGGAGGATCGCTACCCTTTTATTTATTAAATTGTTTAAATACAAAATATTTTTAAAATTAAATTTTATTTTTTAGATGTAAAATTTCAAAGATGGGTGACTTGAATTTATAAAGAATTTTTTAATTTAAAGAATTTGAAATCTGCTTTGTGCCTCATGTTAATTTTGTAAAAAATGTTCATATTAAATAGATTTGATGAATATAATTTAAATGACATAATTTGTGACACTCATCGGATGGACACGAGTCTTAAATTTAAAGAACAACTGATTCTATTCTCAATGTGTTTTGATCTTCTTTGAAGGCAAAAATATAAAACGCCTACACATTTTTATAATCTAGTGGATTGACTGGTATTTTATCTTTTAAATTTAAATTTAAACTTTTTTCCATGTTATGTAATACATTATAAAATATTTGCAAAATTTACCTTTATTTCTTTAGCCACGGTATCTATTAGACTGGCCCTACCTACATCAAAGGCTGAAATGATAAATGAAGGATTTGTAGATAATTATTTTAATACAACATTTTTCTTCTCCTTTGTGATTTTAATTAAAAAGTCAACTGCAATGTTAATTATTTTTTAATGTGAATGAATTATTTGAGAAGTCAAATTAAATATAATGTGCATTATCGTAGGCTACAATCATATTTTATTAGTCGTGATTTTCTTGTAAACGTGTATTTATTTTTTTTAATAGTGGACTACTCTGACCCATAGAATTTAGAGAAGCTAATCATTAATCCATGAGGACCCCTTCATTCTCTCTTAAAATACCTTAGTTTTATTTTTAATCATCGAAGGTGTTCAAGCAATTAAGCATCTCATCTAATTAATTCTTTTGAGCATGTAAAAATCTCTCCATTCACACACTGAATAAAATTAAGAGAATGGTCTTTTGAAGTTGAACATAATCGAAAGGAAGACTCCGCTTCCTTAAAATGTCTTAGTTATATATTAATTATCCTACATTTTTTTTTTATGTCAATACCTACATTTTACAATCTTTTACAAAACCTCTTAGATGTGTTGACTTCAAAAAGTTTCTTGCTTTAGTTTGCGTAAATGAAGTTTGTTTTCTCCGGAGATGAAAAGATATTAGAATTTGGGAATTAGATAGAGAAGGTTATTTTTCAGTTAAGAACTTTTAAATTATTACTTCCATTGGAATAATTCCTAGCATTAATCTTGGATTATATAAAGCACATGAGAAGTTTTTACTAATGTTAAAGATTAAAAATTAAAAGAGAAAATCAAAATTTTATAAAATATCATTAAGTAAAAATTAATATAATTATTAGGTAATTATAAAATGTTTGTTACATTTCATTGTTTTTAATCCATATTTTTTGTGGGGTTTAAAAATGTGTAAGGCCACATAATGCATTGATTAGAGATGTATATTATATATATGAAGTGCACCAAAAGTTACTTTCATTAGATTAATTCAGTTTTTTTTTTCCTCCATATTTTAATATTAAGGTAATTAAACTTTCACCAAAGAGAGTAACCCGAAGAGCAAGAAAACTCAAAACTTCGAGCTCTTTAGAAATATTATCCTTTGTCAACCAGTTGATTGTGGGCTACGTAGCTATTTCTCGTTACACTTATATTTTCACTATTCTTCCATCTTAAAGCCGATATCATTCTATGAATTGAATTTGTAAACAATTAGAACTTTTAAGATATATTTATTGTTGGATTAAGCTCAAGTAATTTGAACAGTTAATTTTTTTTGACTTTAAAACTACACTTAAAATATTTTTAAATTGAATTTTGGCATAATTTCTATACAAGGAAAGATCTTTCAAACTAATGCATTCTCATTATTTTAGATGGGGTCTTATAACATAGAAATCCAATTCACCAAAAATAATGTGTGGAAGCCTGTCAAAGGAAAGTGTGCAAGGAAAAGCTGTCAATGCATATTCCACAAGAAATGGATAATTTCCAATCCATTGAACCCATCATTTTTTCAGATTATGTGTGCGTCCGTGGCGGTGAGAATCACAATAAGATTTCTACGTGGACCCATCAAGTAGATGGGGGTGATTACACGTGGCCCAATTATAACTGAGCAAGAGGATTGTATCAGCCAATGAAAACCCATGTTCAGATTCTCCAAGCAGCACCATCTCCCCTGTTTAAAGAACTACTGCCGCACTGCATTTCTGTGTCTCAGCCTCCCCTCTTCCACTGCCCACCAGAGAGAGTAGAAGAAGAAGAGGAGAAGATGGCGTCCAATGCTTTGAAGAGCTGTGGCATTGCATCAGTGTTTCCAACACTCCTGTCATCATCGAAATCTAAATTTGCAAATGCAGTTGCACTGCCAAACGCCTGTTCCAATATGTGTTCAAGGTTCTCCATGTCGGCGGAGTGGATGCCCGGTCAACCTCGCCCACCTTACCTCGACGGCTCAGCCCCCGGGTATGGAATTTCATAGTCAGGAAGAAAAACAAGTATTGATGGGTGGACTGATACACAAAGATTCATGTATAGTGTTATCTGTATCTAATGTTTTTTCTCCCTTGTTTTTTGTGTGATCAGTGACTTTGGGTTTGATCCACTTGGTCTTGGTGAAGTCCCCGAAAACCTTGAGATTTAAGGAGTCTGAACTCATTCATTGCAGATGGGCAATGCTTGCAGTAGTAAGTTCTATCTTTACATACATGTCTGCAAGTTTCCTTCTCTTTGTCGTAAACAAAAAGAAAAAAAGAAGAAGATGAAACTATTCAATTAAAAAAAAATATGATGTAGTTGGATTTCTTTCTGAGGGAGGGGGGGGGGGGGGGGGGGGGGGGGGGGGGGGGGGGGGGGGGGGGGGGATTGAACACCCATTTGAGAGTCCCAATTCGAGTGGATCATGAGAGAAGATCAGATGAATGTGACAGTTGTGGTTGCTAGATATCCAAGATTGAGTAAACTGCTAAAATACATTTAATTACATGAACAAGCTCATAGTCTAATTAGAAGAACAAGCTTGTCATCCTTTCAAGAATGTTGTTGCTCAAAGCCTCAAATACTTACATAACTTGATTGAGATCTGGCCAAGTCAATTGTGGTTACTCAGATTTACTAGAGTTTTCTTGTATTGGAAATTTTTTCTAGTAACTGACTTGATTAAGTCTTGTGTAGATTTATTACAATATTTTTTTTCGATCATATAAGTGCATTTTGTAAATCTTGATATATGTCTTTGCACAATGTTTTTGAAATTCGTATGCATGTTTTTACATTTATGTTCTGTGAGTAAAGAAAAAACAGAGACAGGAGTGAGGGAAGTGTTAATGTTGGCTTCTTTCTCAGCCAGGGATCTTGGTGCCAGAAGCATTGGGTCTGGGCAATTGGGTCAAGGCCCAAGAGTGGGCTGCAGTTCCAGGTGGGCAAGCAACCTACCTAGGCAACCCTGTCCCTTGGGGTACCCTCCCAACCATTCTAGTCATTGAATTCCTGGCAATTGCATTTGTCGAGCACCAGCGCAGCATGGAGAAAGACTGAAAAAAAAGTACCTGGTGGTGCCTTTGACCCCTTGGGTTACTCCAACCCTGTCAAATTCAAGGAATACAAGATTAAGGAGATCAAAATGGTTTCTATTCTTCTCATTCATTTCTTAGCTAAATATTGCAATTTGCTGCTACTCATTTGGTTCACATGGTCATGGGTTCTTGTTATATAATGTCTTTTCAGGCCGGCTTGCCTTGTTGGCATTTGGGATTCTGCATCCAGCAATCGGCTTATCCAGGAACAGGACCACTGGAAAATGGCAACCCACTTGGCTGATCCATGGCACAACAATATCGGCGATGTCGTGATCCCAAGATCCATTTTGCCTTGAGTTCATATCCAACTCCACTATAAAACTCCATGTATCCATCTATGTGAACAGTCATTGAGTCTATCGATCCATCATCATCATTATCAACCATTTTCCCATATATTGAGTCTATTGATCTGTGGCGCTGGTGAATTTTATGAAGATTGTTTCTCAGTCTAACTATGAAATTTCTGAACATTTCTCATTGGATAGCTAAACTCTTGTGATTCTCATTTCATCTATGGAAAACAAGTACCAGTTACACAATTTTGAGTAGAATTGATAGAATGGAAAGAAGCAACGGACGTTGAAAGGCTTGCAATGTGGCGGAAGACACATCTGTTAAAACAGACAGATATTAGTCAAATCAACCATGAATTTCCTTAGGCCATGTTAGAGCAGCAAGTAGATAAAATTGAGTATAACCAATTAAGGATTCCATGGTTTCCTAATTAGAAACACTATTTTAAGTATCAAGAAACTTGTTAGCTGCTAGAATTATCAGAGCTTACTGAAAGCTGTTCAGACTATGTTACTAAACGGATTCTTTTAAACAGTTGTAATTTGATCACATGCTGGAGGTCTGATGATAATAGCATCACGCTTGAATTCCAGTTATATTTGTTGCAAACAAGTCCCACATTGTAAGTGTAGAGGGAGATCTAGAGATTTAAAAAAGATTAGGTCCCTCACCTAACAGGCTAGTCTTTTCGGCTGGATACCTAGGTCCTAAACAATATTTTAAATTCGAATATCATTGAAACAAAAGGTGGGGATGGATGTCCTGACGGTATTACAATTAGGTCTCCCATAAGTGATCACTTCTCTTACAAATTAACACCATCCAAAAGTTAAAGTACAGCTAAATCCAAAATCTTCGTGAAACTGTGCTAATTGGCATCTATTAATTCCAGTATATCTGAATCAGTGAATACCTTTCTCTTGCTAAAGTTTTGATCACTGCGAAGAGGAAGAAACACACCTGAAACTGGATTAACTGCAGATGGGGTGGCTTGGACCTCTTTCACATTCAGTCCTTGTATGGTTTGAGAAATGGAAGCTGATATCCCAAGGTATGACCTTGTTAGCTTTTTCACCGCAGCTAATCTCTGGGTGCTGCACAAACATTGGATAGATTTAAAATGTAGACACCTATAGCACAATTCAGCTAAACTGGTAATAAAGACAATTTTTCTCAAACTAGAATACACGAGTGGAATTCAGACGACGTCATACTAAAGAAACATAAATTCAAGAAAAAGGATAATCCATCACACGAAAAAGGAATTTAGTTACCAAACTGTTCTCTTCAACTTAAGCAACTGTCTAATTCAGCATCATTAATAGTGGATTTTTTCTTGCTTTGAAAGAAGAAAGGTGCTTTTCTATTTTGGTGGGCAAGATAGGGGCATGCCTTGCCCTTAAAGGTTGTGGAATAGAGCACCTCCCCCTTTGGTTATTGGCTTGATCCAGTCAAAGACAAACAGTTTTTGACCTGTTCCTCTGTGAGATTGTGGAAAAAGGAATCCACATTAATTAGGACTTGTTTCAAACGCCTTTTCTTTTAATCTGCAAAGCATTATAGAAACAAGTTTACTTGGATGGGAAGTCACTGGAAAAGCTATTTCCAGTGTGAGATCTGATCTTTGGGCCAGCTCAAACACAATACTCCAACAAATGTCACCTTTCACTTTCAAACAATTCAAAAATGATAAGAGAATTGGTATATATTGGAACAACCTAGGGAGACAGTTGTGTATTGTATTCTGTAGTCTCCTTTAAATGTGTTTCTACATCATCAAGAGAAGTTCAAAGAAAAGATATATTCATTTTCATTAGAAAAAAAACTATGAAGACAACAGCAGAACATCCTGGGTCTTTGACTATCATAAGCTGAAGAATTTACCTGGAACTAAATAAATGGTCCTCACCATTTTTCCCATTAGAAAGAGAAGCAAACCAGGTTTCATTGAGCAATGTGTGCAGCACTGCTGACCTCTTTTGACTTGAAATAGAGTTTCGTGCCATTATTACATTTGCTGGAACAGAACCAAATCTGATCACAGAGAAACATTTCCTTTCAAATCATGATACAGAAATAGGGGATGCCCATGAACACTAATTACTAGAAAGTCATATGGATATAATATTTAATAGAATAAGATTAATGTTTAAGCAAGACTGGTAGACATTACCCACGCAACAGAACTATTTGAGGCTTGTATTGATTGTGGTTTTCAGCTTGTGAGTATTCAATACTTCAGGAGCAAGCATCGACAATAGCTCAATGATCAATAGTGTCAACCCCCCAGCGTAACTTTTATCGGAATAAAAAATACAGTTACGAGCTCCCCATTTTCTAAAATTAACTGATCATGCACATACCTAACGTCCATTAAGTCCATTGAAAACAAGGTCCTTTCCATCTAAACATAATGATGAAGTCAGGTGAAAATGAAACAGAAGCAAATAATACAAATGTAGTAAGGACTCACTGCAAAGCTAACTTGATTCTGGCCAAAAGCAACTCTAACAATGATACCACAAAAACAGTACCCCAGAACTTTTTTTTCTCTAAAACTCGAAACCCTTCAGGAGGAGAAAACAAGACAAATAGAATACCAGATCCCATGTCATAACATTGGAAAATCTAGGTAGGCCCCTTCTGATAATTCATCTAAATTTACTATAACCAATGCACTCTGAGCTTCTGTCTTATAATTTGTAGAAGCATATCATTCTGTTGTAACAAGCACGGAGACATCTCCCTCATGCTCTGCCTACTCAACTATAAGAAATGCTGCATTTAATTCATATTAAGTTCAAAATGCTATGAGAAATTCTTGTTAAAATCATCATGACTTAAGCCAAATGCATTCACTAATTCATAAGATTCCAAGAAAACTTTATATTATTGGAAATACTTTTCATAGTTTATAGGTTGGGTAATAACTTACATACAGTCTCCTGGGTAGCCATTGATTTCTCTGCAACCTCCTTGTGGACACAGATACCTGTGGCATAGAAAATGGGTCAAAGGTAAGACATCCAATTTCAAGTTAAAAGCTAGATATGAATCATTGCAAGAAAAATTCCATAAAAGGGAAATCTGAGCAGCTTTCTACATTAAAGACAGCACTAAACCCAACTACTCACATAAATTCTTTAATGGACTTTCTTGACCATGTTTTGTTATATGGCCCTCCCATAGAATAAAGCAAGGCAGTGTCTTCTTTGATGAATGCAATATCTCCCAATTCCTCAACAAGACACCGGAAGGCACCTGAATGACCATAGTACAAAGTTGAGGAGCATGATCCATTCTCATTTCCACACCCACTACAGACCCCCATTCCTTCAAATTCTGACGGTGCACAGACTGAAGAGAAGAATCCCAAAGTGATCTCCCTATCATTTGATTGATCTGAATGGAGAAATTCCTTTAGATGGATAAAGGGATAATTCCATCCCATAGCTGTAGAGTAGCCTCCATGGCAGGACTTGTGCCCCATGAAATCCTTCAAGCTGATTGCAGGGTTTGCCTCACAGGCCTTCCGGTTCACGACTGCGACAGAGCTGTAGCTCTCAGCATGGTTACAGTAAACCTCATTTGCAATTGCTTTCATGTAGTAGTTTAGGAATGCAATGTAAGCCAGTCCTGGTTCCAAGTTTATTAAGTCTGCATCACCATTCTTTATTGATTCCAAGCATTCTTGGGTTGTCTCTCTTTGAACACTGCATTGACAGAAAAGAGGGGGCAAAGAAAAGAATCAATATAACTTTGATGGACTGATTAGCATAATATACATACAAAATGAAAGGCAGAGAAAAATGGTTTCCACTTTCCAAGTTTAATTGTGATAAGTGCATTGCTAAGTTGGTCTTGTCAGGCTAATTAGGCATTAGTATAAATTGGGTCTAATTATCTAACGACACGTTCCGCTAGTATAAAATTGTCCGCTCTGGGCCTCACACACGGCCCGCATGGCTTTCAATTAGCGAGTCAACCCATTGTTGCTCCCAAAAGGCCTCATGCTAGAAGGAAAAAGGCTACTACTTATATACCAGGTAATTTCCAATGCAACTAGCAATGTGGGACCTTTTTTATGGGCTATTACAATCTACCCCCCTTAAAGTCAGAGCCTTCCCCGGCTCTGCACACACAACAACCAAATCCACACCCTCAGACAGAGAGTTGAACCATTTTCTGATATCATTTGTAACGACCCGTCCCGCTAGCATGATATTGTCCACTCTGGGCCTCACACATGACCCGCACGACTTTCAATTGGCGAGTCAATCCACTGTTGCTCCCAAAAGGCCTCATACTAGAAAGAAAAAGGCTACCACTTATATACCAAAGAATTTCCAATACAACTAGTAATGTGGGATTTTTTGGGCGGGGTATTACAATCATTGTAATACCCCATGCCTATAGAGAAAAAAAAAGTCCCACATTGCTAGTTGCATTGGAAATTCTCTGGTATATAAGTAGTAGCCTTCTTCCCTCTAGAATGAGACATTTTGGGAGCAACAGTAGGTTGGCTCGCCAATTGAAAGCCGTGTGAGCCGTGTGTGAGGCCCAGAGCGGACAACATTATGCTAGCGAGACGGGTCGTTATAAATGGTATTAGAGTAAGGTTCAACTCTCTGGTTAAGGGTGTGGGCTTGGTTGTTGTGTGTACAGAGCCGAGGACGGCTCTGGCTTTAAGGGGGTAGATTGTAATACTCCGTCCAAAAAGTCTCACATTGCTAGTTACAATAGAAATTCCTTGGTATATAAGTGGTAGCCTTCTTCCTTCTAGCATGAGGCCTTTTGGGAGCATCAATATTGGCTCGCCGATTGAAAGTCGTGCGGGCCGTGTGTGAGGCCCAGAGCGGACAATATCATGCTAGCGGGACGGGTCATTACAAATTCAGGGAATTTCAACTATAAACATTCATTGATTTCTGAATCAGGAAAAAGAATATCTCCAATGCAATTTTGTCAAACCAAGTTATCTAAATGAACTAGACCCATTTCTCCAACGAAGCATGTATTGCCACTTCATGAGCTTTAGATCCTGAATTAACAGTCATTCATCACCAAATCTCTACAACTCTCCAGAGGATGCTGACAACTGTTGTATGCAATGCAGAAATGTTGAGTTTACTGCGTTGATAAACAACGGGTCAAGTCTCAAATTGGTCATTTTAAAATAATGCAATCAATGGAATGTGAGTTTTCACAAACAGTTGGCAGTTCTTCACACCACTCAAAACAAGCTATGGGTTTCCATCAAGTAAATATGATAAAACTCAGCGGGTTGCAAAGCAATGCAAAGGAAAAAAACTAATATATAAGGATGAAGTTGGAGATAAAACATACAAACCAACCTCAGATCAATTACACACAAGAACACAAAAATTTACGTGGTTCGGCAAAAACCTGCCTATGTTCACGGACTATAATGCACGATTGCACGGGACAACTGGTTGCAAGAATTTCCAACCCTCCCCATGTCTCCTCATTTTCTCTCTTTTTCCTTTTCTCTCCTCTCTCTCATTGTTTTCTTTTTCTCCTGTTGGGCCTTACATAAACACAACCTGGCCCAGTGAGGACTTTTTTGGCCAAACCCAACATTAATCAAATCAACACACTGAGTCAGGACCTGAATCACGAGGCATAAACATTGTTCTTAACCACCAGCACCCCGACTCAACTCATCTCAACATGCCAACCACGTGAAAACAAATGCCACAGAGGCACAAACCCAGGAAGTCGTCAGAGTTGGTGCACCGAGTCCACACTGAGTCAAAGCATACTTGATCCTTACCATTTCCAAATGTAAGTGTCAGTCTGCTTGAGGAGGCTGAGGTAGTACTGGCAATCATCAAATTCATTTCTCACAGCACACCAAGTCACAGTCCCTGAGCTGGTGTCACCCACAACCGACGGAGGTGGGGGTGTCACTAACACCTCAGCTGGCTCCTCTGCTTCTCCTCCTCCTCCTCCTCCTGGAGCAGGAACCGGTTCCACGTCCGTTCTTGCATGTAGCTCCACATCTACGTCAGGTGCCGGTGTGGGTGGGTCAGACCCGACCGGAGATGGAGGAGAAAATGCAACTGGTCTCGGTCCCACGTCTGACCCTGCGACGGGTGCTGGGGCCGGTTCAAGGTCTGCGTAGCAGAAAATTTGTATAGATTTAATCACGACCGTTTAAAGTGTTGAAAAATCCATCTGGGTTGTTACATACCTTGGATCGTGGGATGGAAGAGAGATACCCATGAGAGGAAGAGAACGATATGAAGTACTGTCTCGATCTGCATCTCGAAAAGCAGCTGAAGAAAGAGACAGGAAAAGGAGTCTCTCCCTTTTCATTCGTCTTTTCGTCGGTTGGAAGGAGAGAGGGACAGATTCCAAATGATTATTGTCTTTTTCTCATTATCAAAAAAATGAGTGGCATGCAAGCAAAGTGTTGCCTTCCTCACCAAAGTCACACTGAAGTTTGATGCATGCATCTCTCTTTGATGTTTAATTGATGTACCCAACGTTGATCTCGATGGATTTTAACTATTCCAAGTATTTCCAACATTCGCCTGTAACTATTTATGCAGAGCTACTTCTATTGTATGTCAGATGATTAAAAACTTTTAAGTAAATAAGTAATATAGTCATTACATTATAAGAGATTTCATTGTGAATCAATTTATTAAGCATATCAAGGGGTTGATGTGACCGTCATGCTGTCCACCTCAAGAAGGATTTTGAATTCAATTCACACTTATTTGAATGAGATGTCTCGACACCTTGATTACAAAAAAATAATTTATTAAGAAAAATGAAATATTGTCTTTGTGAGAGAGGTTAAGTACTCGCTAGCGCTGAAATTATGGTCAAATCTGATCAGATTTTAATTAACTCAATTCAAATCATGTCAAAATTTATTGAATTCGACGTAATTCGACCCAAATTGTTGACGTGAATTACTCAATTCGATTGTTATTTTATAACTTGGTACACTCAACTAGAGTCAAGTCACATCGGGTCAAATCAGGTTGATTTAAAAAAATTCAATCCAATCTGACTCGCATTTCATGTGAGTTTTTTTTTTTTTTTTTCCAACTCGACTCTAAAAATATATAACTGAAATCCACTAATTTCTCAAATTAGGCTACACAGGTCAGATTGAAACCCAACCAAAGTTTCACCCCTAATACGAGGTCTGATTCTCATTGTGGTTTAAAATATATTTATTAATTTTTAAAAAAATCATTATACCATATTATTTACAAACTTAAACTAAAATTCTCAAGTTAATTTAATTATTTTTGTAAAGATTTAAAAACTTTACAGATATTTGCATTGTCAATCCAATCTGGAAAGTGTAAATTGCTTCAAATTGACGTCGTGTAATAAATAATTGGAAGCAGACGACGAGGTGCCTGTTGTCTCCATTGACTAGATCTTAATTAGTCCCATTTCATTATATTTTGCTGGTTTGTTTTGATGCTATTAAACGCTCTCTTGAGTAGAATTTCGATCCAGAAGATTCTCTATACATGCACGCTCGGTGAGAGTGGGACATTAATTAATATGAAATGTTTACGTTTGCACTAGGATGACGGGTTCATTAGGATAATCTTTTATTCAATATATTTATAAAATATTATAGTTAAATTAATAAAGATACTTGTTCTCAAAATTTTATCATTTTAAATTAAATTTTAGTATTTAAAAGTTAATAACATTTAAAAGTATAATTTGATCAATCCAATTACAATGATTTTATATGAACAATATATTGAAGAAAATATTATTTCAATCAAGGGTGCAAATATCGGCCTATACGAAACATATCGGCCTATATGATATGGATTTTGCACCCCTTATCATATCAGCTGATACTATTGTATCCACTGTACAGATATTTCTCGGTCGATGTGGCTGATATGTCGGCGATATATATTAGTCCAATATCCATAATATCAGTCTTTTTTAAAAAAAAAAAAATGATAGTGGGCCCGAGTTGATATCTTTGCCGATATCGGCCCAAATATTGGCCGATATTTTCTTTTTCAATTTAAAAAAAAAAAGATTTTCATTTGGATTTTTTATTTATTTTTTCATTCAAAAAAAATAAAAAAATATATCAATATTTAAAATAAAAAACACAAAAGAAGAGAAAGAATTTTATCGGCCAAGATCTCAGGGGCCGAATTTTGCACCCGTGATTTCAATGATTCCATAACCATTCCATTTAATGAATCCTATATCTAAGTCTGTACATTAATGTCGTGAGATATCTCGTACACGAGTGAATATCTTATTTAATTAATCATATCATCTTTCATTTGGCTTGTGGGAGGGGTCCTCGTTTTGTTCAGCTTTAATAGTTTTAAATTCTTCTATCACTTTACGATTTAGAATTTTATCATTATATTTGGAGTAATTTCTACTTAAAATAAAACTAATTAATTTAAATTTTATAAAAAAATATATTCTTCAATCATTTCCATTTTAAATAGACAGTGTCTTCAACATAAAAAATAGGAGTACACCAATAGAATTTTAAATAATTTGCTATTTTCTATGATATTTTACTCGAAAAAGAGGGGTGGATACAGATCTCAAGTTATAAAAAATTTGGGTGTAATTCACATAGGTGTAATTCAACTGGTTGTCTCCCGCCTCAGGAAAGTTGTGTGTTCGAGCTCCCATAGCCTAATTTTGGTGTACCCTGGGGAATGGGCTCACCCTGCGGTTTCCCACACGTAAGTTCAAAAAAAAATTTAAATCTCATTTTTTTTTGCCAAAAATTGTTTTATTTTTAAAATAAATTAAATGAATATTTTTCCATTTTCGAAAAAATAAAAAGAAAGAATACACTATTCTTTGCTGCTTCTTTTTTCTCGGTCCCTGTTCCTCTCACTTCTTTGTATCTCTTTGGTTCTCTGTTTTTCTAACCGGACTCAATCACCAATTACTTGGGCAATAAGAGGTCAGAGACTGCCCTTACTCCTCTGTTTTTCAATCACCTACCTAGCACCTGAGATGGTCTAGCCTCTGGTAAATTCGAAACCTAAGGGCTGCATTTGGACGAGGGGGTAACACCCCCCATTACCCCTGTTTGGTAGTTCAAGGGTAAAGGTAAAAAAGAACCTTTTTCTCATCCTTTGCCCCCCTCTTCTCTCTTTATGGGTATTCAATTTTGGATACACCCCTGGATGCACCCCCCTTGGAATTTTACCCCTCATCCAAATGGAGCCCTACTTCCTTTGCTCGGGTCCAACATGCGGGGCGGGAATATGTTAGGACATGTTATTAGTATTGCCCCCGCAGGATTTGATATTTGCCATTGCCATGACCATCGTCATCACCGCCATTCTTTGGTGTCGTCGTCTATCATCTTGTCAATGCCAGTGTCACTGTGTATCTATTTGTGGTCTAGTTTGGGTCATCTGTCTGATGGATTTGATCATTGTGGTAACAATTCAGTTTACATGCATCTATGTGTTTCGGTCATCGGACTTCGTTTGCTCCATATTTGTTTGCTTCTGTGTTTGATCATGGTTGCAGTTATCAAGATCATCTGGATTTGTTGATCTTGTCCTATAGAACATTGATCTCTATTTGTTTCTGTTTTTCCGCAGTTTGTTCTATACATTGGCATGTTGGTTATGTTCTTGGCTTCCTCGATATATTTCAACCATTATTTGTTTCCACTCCATTGGATGACATTATCTAACCATTGGTTTCTGAATTAAATAAATTCAAACTCAAATGGGATCTATTTGAGTTTGAAAGGGGGGTTAAGATATATCAAGATCACGATGAGATTATAATTGATCCTGATGAGATTTAGATTAGATTGTGTTTGATAATGATTTAGATTATGATAGATTATATAATCTCTCAATTAAAAAAGCGATATCTTAATGTACTCTATATATATGACTTTCACTTAGTGGAATAAAATAGAGAAATATTCAGCGTATTTTATTCTCACTCACATCTTCTAACCAAAGGCTCCACACGAGGCTCACTAAATATTGAATCTGATTCATCAAAATTATATTTCTTTTAATGCTCAAAAAAAAAAAAAAATATATATATATATATATATATATATATTTTGTGAAACTTAGATCTAACCGTTTATATTTTTTATTTGATTCATCTTAATCATTGGACTACAAAATTCATTTTAATCTAAAAAACTAAGGGTTTACATCATTCAATCGGTTCCATTTTTAGCAGTATGAAAGTACTTATGGCAATCTATCAATCCATATAATTTTTATGCGACCCACCACCTAACACGGCTCATC
Source organism: Chimonanthus praecox (assembly GCA_022113865.1). Classification (NCBI taxonomy): domain Eukaryota; kingdom Viridiplantae; phylum Streptophyta; class Magnoliopsida; order Laurales; family Calycanthaceae; genus Chimonanthus; species Chimonanthus praecox. The sequence continues at coordinate 6,811,671 of CM039087.1, read as the reverse complement.
ACAACACCTAATTTATATATGGAGAGAATTTATTGTATACATTTAAAAATATCACATCATTATGGCTGAAAAGAGTTAGAAACATTAAAGGAAAAAAACTTGAAAAAAATTTAAAAAATCTAAATATAAGTAAATCATGGTGCATAGAGAAGCAATGTATATATCTACTTAAATTGAGTTTGGACCAAGTTCAAAATTAGATATACTATTGCAATCACGAAATCTACTGCCATTTGGCATTCTTGGAGGAAAGAAACTTCCCTCTCAAAGATGCTTACAATAATGCACACAAACTGTTCCTTGACATTACCGGAGATATTAGAGACATTATTTTCTCGTATGTACTACTATATATGAGACAAAGGGATTGGAAGATGGGACTCACCATCAATTCAAAATAGTGAGCCATGTTTCACATTGCATGTGGGACTTGGGTATTGAGATTTATAAGCACACGAATACAATCTCTTTTCAAATCGATTTTCGACGGTGAGTTTTACTTATGTATTTAATATAGTATCAGAGTGGAGTACTATAGGAATGAGTCTAGTTCGTAACTCTAATCCTATGTGGAAGGAGAGAGTTGAGTGTCTCCAACCCTAACGCGGGAAGAGTTAACAAAGTTCTAAATTACGGACTTTTAGATCTTGAGTTTATAAGTATATGAATACCCTCTCTTTTCAAGTCAATTTTAAAGATGAATTATACTCATGTAGTTAACATCTATTTCATAATTTTTTATTTATGTTATAAATGAAAACATTTTGATACCTTTTATACAATTATTTAAAATCCTTCTGTTTAAAGAATATCTTTATTTAAAAAGGAGTTTATTTAAAAAAAAAAAGTATCCTAAAAAACCCAATTAAGTAATGAGTAATGTTCTCCACAACTATACTGATGTATTTATGTTGATAGAGTCATTTAAGGTTTGATATACAATTATAGTGTATACTAATAATTCTAGTGATGAATTAGTTGAACAAGGCTTATGGCCATACAATAACTATTTAATTACAAAATTAAATTTCATTTAAGCTAGTGAATTGGTTATAAATTGGACGCACTCAAAACTATACTAGTGAATCTACTCAGATAATTTATCAATCACCCAAAAGTATCAAATGAACGATGACTTAGAAATTAGTCAAACTGCAAATCAAGTATCGAAATCATTTGTTCTTATTTTAATAATTATGATTATCAAATTAAATTCAATTTTTTTATATTGAATCTACAATAATGTTTCTTATCAAATCCCACTCAGCTGGTAACATTCCCTTTTAGGAAGTGGGATTGTGAGAGTTTGAGTTCGCATGGTGTAATCCGATGGCTATTTTGTGGAGGTGTGGGACATTACAGGAAAGAGATCATTCCATGGGTATTTTGTCTAATCCAAGATGGATTTTAGTGTATTGTCAATTTTATCATTCATTTGAACAGTAAAGCTAGACCCTTCACATGAATATTAAAATTTCAACGAGTCAATTTACTGTTTATGTATTTCGGTGAGTCGATTTGTTGTTCATACGAATTTCGACTAATCGATTTATTTTTCATATGAATTTCGATGTGCCGATTTTATTATTCATTCAAAGAATAAAATTGTTCATACACTAAAATCTATATTTGATTACACAAGCTCCATGAGAGATCTCCTACACAAATAAAAATAATGTGAAGGGGATGAATGAAGTCAACTCGATCACCTTTCAAAACAAGCAATTGCCCTCCTTTTCTTTGACATCCAATGAATTAAAAAAAAAGCCAAGAGAATTTATCTTCTTGTTGACTTTGCTCAATGTTATCTGTCATTGTTTTTTTTTAGTTTTTCTAATTTATTTTTCGTTAAATTTGAGAAACAGATGTTTATTCACCTTTATCAACAACCTGTCGCTAAAATTTATCATACTTTCTTCTCTTATCAAAATTTAATATTTAAATAAATTAAATTATAACGATCTATATAAATTTAAGTCTTTTGTGAATCAATGTATAATCGTATATTATCTAATTTTTGATATTCTTGTAGATGTTCTAAATTCGATCTGAAAATTGATATGAAAATTAGACAAGACAAAAAAATTTCTAGGTTTGAGCAAAGTGGAAGACAACCCAAACACCCGCGCTCGTCTTTTGCCCTCATTGTTTTCTTCCGCTATAAATTCTAGTCTCTCCTCTTTCCATTCTCTCTCTCTCATTGTAGAAGAATCTCGTTTTTAATCGAATTTAGGTTTAGAAATGGATTTCATTATCTGCAATTCACCATCTTTTTCTCCAGGCGATTCTCATTTTAGGGTTTAGGAAGCGACAGATCTTAGAAAATCACATAGAGCAGATATCTTGTACGTCTCTCTCTCTCTCTTTCTCTCTGTGTGTTCGCTTTAGATAAGTCCTAGAGACTCCGTTTGGATGCATTGAAAGGAGCTTTTCTAGAAATAACTATTTCATATAGAAATTGTTACTTTTGGTAATATAATTGTTAATTTACATGAAATCAGTTTCCTTTCCATGCATCACAACGGAGAGGGAGCTGATTACTCTTTAATGGGAATGAGTTGATAATAGTTTTTTATAAAAAAAATGTTGTTATTTCTTCGTCGGAACTATTGCTTTGTCCGGATTGGAAATTCATTTCTTTTCTTTGAAATTTTTTATTGGAGTGCTGGAAAAAGGCCAAGATAGTGTTGCAGTTGGCGCCTGCAAGCGATTTAATCTGGATAATTTGTGTTAGATGGTCGTGCGGAACCGTAACTGCATCGATTTCATCAGCTGCTTCCTTCCTTTGTGCGAATGGCATCCATTGGGATAACGAAGGTGATCCGGGCTTGATGCCCTACAACTCTACTGGGTATTTTTTCTAAGCTTGCATCCCACCTGATCTTTATTATAATGCAAGAATTGGAAAAAAGGGAATTTTAGGACTTTATCCATTTACCCCCCCTTTTTTTTTGAAAATATTCATTTACCCTTCTTTTAAAGGTGACTATTGTCTATTTATCTCCATATGCCAGAATCAGAGATTATAGTTCCAGTCATTGTTTATCCTGTGAATACATTGGAGCCGCTAGACATTTTAGTGAAGACCATTTAGTTGGCCTGAGGAGAGTGAATCCACAGAATCTTACTTTAATTTATGTGTAGTGTCAATTTATGGCAGAACCCAGAAACATCAAATGTTAGAAAGGTGTAGAGAACCAGAATTGCATTATAGACACTATACTTTTTTTTGCTTTGGTCTGAATAACTAACTTCGGCTTAGGTGCAACCAGAAGTGTAAGTGATGAATTGCCACTATGGTTCTGTTCGGTTGCTTGGACTTCTTAGGTGGAATGGGAATTCTGTGGAGTTGAGATAATTGCCTAAGAATTTCAGGTGGAATGGAAATTATGAAATTGCACGCAATCCCAATTTCAAGGAATTTAATATTTCCATTCTGAAAGTGGTATTTGGGAATTCAAAATCATAAAGCACTTGGATTATGGAACTCTCAGATTCCACCTGGTAATTCCAAGATGAGCCCAAACGGGTTGGAGTGATGGCTAGGAACCTCCCTCAGGAAGCGAGAGTCCTGGGTTCGATTCTCACTCCACCCCAAAGGGTCACTCCCTGTAGAGTTATCCGGTGTGTGTGGGTAGGGAGGCTTGCACATGCCCCAAAGATTAGTCGGGTGCTCTAAGAGGCATGGACACCTTGGTCATAAAAAATTCCAAGATGCACCAAACATGAAAGGCCAGTGCATGAATTCTCCAAATTCCAGTATCAGCATAATCTGCTGATTGCATAATTTCTGGGAATTATAAATTCAACTAGAATAAGCCCATGCATTACAGCTAGATTTTTCTAACTTTATAAATTCAGCTATATATATATATATATATTTTTTTTTTTTTTTTTTCACCAAACAGGTTTTTGTGCTTGTCTTTCTAAGGTCACTCAAGGATATCATCATTTATATTTGCTTCTATTGTTCTGACCTTGGGTTTGCCTTTCTAGGATTACTCAAGGAATCCTATCTTTACTATTCTTCTTGTACATCATTTTCCCCCGTGAAATTTGTTATTAATTGAATTTCAGTATTAATGTTTAAATCTTCCATGCAGGAGTTTGCTGTGTCATTGGGGGTCTAAGGATTGATCTTAGTTTGTCTTTTTCAAAGAATAGTTATCTTCAACACTATCAAATTTCTTATGGTTTGGGAAAAACTTTCTGTCATTTGCTTGGAAATGGGCTGCTGTAGTTGCTTTGGATTCTGGAGCAAGCCCCAGAGATTATTGAAGTCTATCCGTGACTCTAGTAATCGGCTTTCACGGCAGTTTTTATTACCATATAATCCAGAAGACGAGGATGGTGAAATTACCGATATTCATTGTGGAAGTGATGGCAAGTTGCTGCGCTACAATAAAAGCTTTGAAGAAATACTCTTGCTTAGAGCTCAATGTGGAATGATATGCAGGGAAGTTCCTGTCAAGGAAACTCGGCGTGTTACTCGCACAGAGGTAAGCAAAGAAATTCCTTTAGACCTCATTTCTCATCAGGGATGTAAGCCATTTCTCAAGTGTAAAGGCTGGTACTTGCTTCTTTGAGCTATAAACTCATTGTTATGGTACCTCCTTAAAGGTTAATGTGCTTCAGTTTGACTATGTCGCAAAAAGTTTTTCTTACACAGGCCTTGTTTGAGGGGGCATTATTATAAAATTATATTTTGTTAGTGACTATTATAAAATTGGATTTTAACATTGATTCAAAATCACTCTCCCAATTTGTTACCATCTTTCAGGCATGTCATCAACCATTACTCTAATTGTCTTCATTCCTTCAAACATCTTTCTCTTTGCTATATCTTTGTTTTCACTGATATCATATTTTTTTGCAAAACATTTTACCTTTTATATTTCTTATTACTGACATCCATCTCAATAATCACAAATAATTGAAGAATTTCTTCAGCAACTTGTCTGAGCTGTTATACCTGAATTTTTAGGGAAATGGAAAATCATATGGCTTCTTTAATAGGTCCTTCATTGATGGAATGAAAATGGTTTTCATTCTTTTGTTATATAATGAAAACAATACTTTCTTTCAAAGAACACAAAAAGGCATAAGAATAAAGAAACAGGAATCAATATGATTCTTGAATAGCCATGTAGGTTATTTCTTATCTACCGAACACACTAAGTTCTTGACAACCATTCTGGTTTCCAATAATTCTTTGTTGTTTTGAATACCGAACAGGCCTTAGATGATTGATGTTTGCAGTCCTAACACTGTCATAGGTTATTGCGAAATGCCTTGGAGTATTTGGTTACCATATGCTTTTTTTTGGGTAACATCCACTCTTCTTGAAATGATTGAGACATTGACTATTTATATTGAGCGTATTGTCAGGATGAATGGGAATAAAATGATTAATGATGTTCGAGAGTGTAAGATTGGTTCCGGAAGCTATGGCAAAGTGGTAAGTGTAGCTATTGGTAAAAATATGCTCACACTTTCTAAATTTCAAAAAAAAATAAATGCTCACTTCTAGATATGCATTAACCTTGTGTTGTTTCATAACAACAGGTTCTATACAGAAGCAGCATGGAACACGATATGCAATTAAGGTAGTGTGTGTTCTAAATGTTGAGGCTTATATTGTATTTTTGTTGATTTATTTTTCAATGTTTTGACTTGTGTGATTGGGCCTTTTGTGTCTTTACAAAAGTTGCTCCATACACACATCAAAGTAAAAGAGAAGTGAAAAGTAAAGTTGTTATGATTGAAACTTGATTGTTTCATTCATTCCTTTCTCTGCTGTTTATTGCCCTCTTTTTTAGGATAAAGCAGATTCCAATTTTACGTAGGAGATAATAAACATTTTTTAGTTCATTGCTAGAAATGATCATTGCCGCCACCCCACCACAACTCTCCTTTCTTTTCTCTTCTTTCCCTCTGCTATTTCTCTAGAAATGTGACTCTTTGTATTTTTAAGAGTGTCGGAGGAGCTTATATGGTACTTCAAATTCTTTTACTCGCATCCAAAATCATTACAATTTTTTAGAACTTTGTTTCCATTGTAGTGTTTGTGTTATCTGATATTAATTTAGAATACCATCTAGCATGCCAAGCAAGAGATGTTGACTTTGTTTGTCATCTTAGCCTCAAGCACCTTGATCGATTCACTTACGAACCTCAATCCTTTCCACCAAATGGTACTTTCTATGGTCTCCACTCCATTCATGTCAATTTTCTTTGGATTTTTCTCCGAGGTTATGTTTGCGTTTTCATTGAAGTAGAATTTTCAGTGAATAAGTGCTTTTTGCACAAAAGCCAAGGCAGTTTAACAAAGGAAGGTGGTAAATTCATTTTTTTATTTTCCCATATGCGATGTGCTTGTGCAAAAGGTAGATTTTTTCCTCTCCCGGGGGGGGGGGGGGGGGGGGGGGGGGGAAGTTGATTCCTTTTAGCTTTCTTCTATGTGGAAAAACTCGAAAATGGCTTATATGTTTCATTGCTTTGGATAGCTGAAGGCTGAGTGTATTTGCAAGTTTTAAAAAACAATTTGATAAATGTAATTGTTCCTCTTAGAGAAAGATAGTTCCTCTATTTGGAGGCATTCACTGCAATCTGGTCATTGTTTCATGGTGTACTCATTTACCTTGGCATACTAATGGAGAAAGAAAACTGAAGATAAGCTGGTAGGAAGCTACAAATACGACAATGAAGCAACACAGCAAATATAGCACTTTCTTCCCATGTACACATCAAGTGCTCCATACTAGGAATGATTGGTCATATTTCTGAGTTGTTACGAACCAGGTCAAATCACAATATGATCCTTCATTTGCAACTCACCTACAATGAGTAACATAATTGTATCACCATTAAATTGTGATAGATCTAAGTGGCTGATTGTACTGAGAACACCTGACCAATCCTTCATCTAGAAGTTCTCTCAAGGCCTCTATTGAAATGATGAACAAGGCTAGGGTCAAATCAAACTCATCAACTGAAATTCTTGCAAATTTGCTAGTTTATTACCTATTCTTGTTCAGAATTCCAGCCAAACTGACCAATTTACTCGAAAAGATATAAGGGTCCTATGGGGTTAGGTTGGGGAAAGAAAGATTCTTTTAATTAAGTGGAAAACAATGAATCTCCTAGTAGAGAACTGAAGGACTTGGATTGGGGGATATGATACAAAAACGTTGGGCAGTACCATTTAAAATTGGATGGAGATTCAAAGAAGAAAAAGAAATGCTAAAGACAATGACTAGCAAAACTCTATGTTTTTTAAAGAAAAAAATCCAAATATTTCCAATCAACCATGTTGTAAGGTAAGCCTTTTCAAAATAAGCTTACAATTGCTCCTGTTCTTTCCTTTTGAATTTTCAACATGTGCATTCATGTGCTATAAGAATTGAATTCAAAATTTGGTGGCCTTCCATGAAATCACCATGCATGGGAAGATTCAAAGTAAAATTTTGGCAATTTGCTGGAGATTCAATGAAGAAAATCAAATCCAATACCTAAATAAAAACCATTGTTTCAAGAACAAAAATGCACATATTTCCAATTAAAGTTTTTGTAACCCTTTTCAAACTACACCTACAAACTGCCCCTGGTCATTTCGCATTGAATCTTGAATCATTCATTCATGTGCTGTGAGAATTGAATCCTTCATTTGGTAGCCTCATGAAAGCCCTTTGAACATGGGACATAGTAGAAGGAATTGCATGCTTTGTGCAGTTGCCGAAAGCTCTGTAAAGGATCTTTTATGTGGTTCTGATTTCTGATGGAGCATATTGGCTGAATTTTTTTCTAAATATGTTCTTGATGCTTATGTATGTTCGTTATACTTTTTTTTCTTTCTATACTATTTGTTTTCTTGTATTATTTTGTGTGGCTGGATCTTTTGTGATTTTTACAAGAGTTGCTACATAATACATGCATTAAAGGAATTTGAAAAACAAAAGGCAAAGAGAGCTATTCCATGTTTGAAAACCATGGTCATTGCTTTGATGGTTTCTTGAAGTGATGTGCAAAGTTAGAGCTCCTGTCAAGTCACAATCCAGTTCTTCCCAAGGGTAGTTGAACGGAGCTCTTCTGAGGTTGAATTTGCATATTTCTTGCTTTATACACAAGGGGAACATTTATGGATGTACCACATATCCATTTTTGCACATCCTGGCACCACTGCACAAAATCCATGTATGATGTGCCGTTCTTGTTAGTGAAACTGACACCACATCCAAAATAGCTTGAAGGCACTACATCTTTCCTGAACCATGTTTCTTTTACTGCAGGCTTTTCACAAGTCTCATCTATTAAAATTGCGAGTGTCACCTTCGGAAACTGCCATGACAGATGTTCTTAGAGAGGTGGGTACTTTAATACTTCTTGTATGCTTTGAACAATCCATGATGTCTTTTGCTTCTGTATCACACTTGTGCATTTATTTATCATTGTATGCTTTCTAAGGTATTAACAGTGTAATCAAACTTTTATCTTCTTAAAGGAATTTTCTTGGAACAAAGTATTTCTAAATATTTTTTTGATCAATGAAACTTCAGTTGTACCTGAAAGCTTTCTGAGGACTCACCATTTCCTTCATATATATTTTCTGAAAGAAATTTTCTTTGAACAAAATACCATCTCTAAATATTTTTTCTATCAATGAAGTTTCTGTTGTGGCTAAAATCTGTTGGCATGCGTGCACATGTGTGTGTGTGTCAGTGTGTGTGTGCAGGCAAGTGGGCTAGTGGGCAGGTGTGCATGTGTTAGATTGGGATAAAACTTGGAGAGGAGGAAAATTTTCCACTTGTTTTGATGGGAGGGAGAAATAGAGTGCAAAGGTGCAGAGGGTAGTCATTTTAACAGAAATTAAAGACAATGCATTTGAGAGAGAGAGAGCATGGTGAAAAAACTTAAAAAGGGTAAATGGTGTGAAAATCAGTTGAACATAGAGAGGATAAGTTGGTCTAAAATTTTCACATTGTGGGATTGAGTTATTTCATTTTTAACCTCTGTCCTTGAATTGAAGATAGCCTAGTGACAATTTCCGCTAAATTTCCATAGCTGGTGTGAGTATATAAAAAAATAGAGGATTAGATTTGGACGTCGTTAGTGGGATCAGTTTAGCAGTGGAATGTTGTGACTTGTGACCATGAAATACCATCCTTCTTTTAGAGTGACAACAAAAAGGATATCATTAAGAATAGAACACGTGTTAGATAGAACATTGCTACTTAATTTTTCGAATCAAAGGGATCATCATGGTGAACGGATAGATCAATTAATCTTGAGGCAGATGGCCCTACCTCTCTAATCCATGGAAAAGTCTCACCATTACTAGATTAAATCCAATGGACCCTCTAATACATGGAACAACGGATTAAGTGGTTATCACCCCACCTGAACATATCTAATGGTGGATCAAGCTATTAATCCGATGGTGATTCAGGCCATCAAGGCTTTCCATCGACATTCCAACGGTAGTTCAAGTCATCAGGACACTACCGGACATATTCAATGATAGATCAAGTCATCAAACCTTACTGGACATATTCGATGGAAAATCAAGTTATTGAGACCCTACCTGGCATGTCGATGGTGGATAAGGCCATCAAGGCCTCCCATCAACATCCAATGGTTGATCAAGTCAACAAGATCCTACCATACATATCCAATGGTAGATCAAGTGATCAAGACCCTAATACATACAGTAAATCAAGTCATCAAGACCCTACTTGACATATCCTACAGTGAATCAAGTCGTCAAGACTCACCATGGATATATTCGATGGTGATTTAAGTCATCAAGGCTTCCCATCAACATTTCCAATGGTAGATCAAGTCATCAAGACCACACTAGACATATCCAAGGGTATATTGTCACGAATACCCTACTGGATTATATCTAACGGTAGATCAAGTTATCGAGACCCTATTGGGCATATTTGATACTGGATTAGGGTGGCCTCCCGTCGACATATTTGGCGGTAGATCAAGTCACCAAGACCCTACCTAACTTATTAGGGGTGAAACTTGGGTGGGTCGGGTCGGGGTTTTGATAAACTCAACCTTAACCCATGTAAAAAATGGCTGAACCCGACATGACCCGACCCGAGTTGGTAACTCGAATTTCTCAACCCGACCCAATTTGAATTGCTGACCCGACTTAACTCGAGTGCTGACATGACTTGGACCGGCAGCCCACTCGACTCACCTTTATCGTCTCAAAGCACTACTTCACATTTCAAAGGGGCTAATATTACAACATAAACAATCTAACTCAAGGAAATACTAATTGACAATGCATAACCAAATTAAACATCGGAAACCTAAGCCACTGGCCATTTGGCCAAGCAATTACCCACATATTAATGTCCAATTGATTACATAAAAGACAATTTTACAAGACATAAGAAAGAGATCAACACAATATACACTATGCTAGATTAATAAATCCATCATTTTACTTCTCTTCACAACATGTGATTTAAAAGATTTACACTAAACCACACAAGATGGCATCACAAAATACTAAATGTAACATTTTATTACAAAACACCTGTAAGAGGTAAGGTTTCGCAAAATTTTAGTATTGTCTGGATCTATGGTAACAATTGATTGCTTCTCTGTATTCCCTATCTGATCGATATAACAGACCATAAACATGCCAACAAACATGACTTTCAAGGTCATTATGCAAAACCAAAATAAAGCATAACAGAAAATGCAACAGAGAACTAGAGAATGGACTGTAGAAGGAAGAGGGAAGAATTGCTGGAGAGAAGGTGAGCCGGCTTGAGACGGACAAATCTGGTGTACAGAGGGCAACAATGAACGTCATTGTTCAGGGGCGGTGGGCGAATGAAGGTTGGAGAAGGTGAGAGAACTAGAGAAGAACAGATCGAAGAAGGAAGAGGGAAGAATCGCCCGAGAGAAGGTGAGCTGACGAGGGTCAGTGGCCTGAGACAGAAATTTGGTGTTCAGAGGGCAACACTCACTGGGGGAGAATCGCCAGAGGGACGGTGAGCTGATGAGGGTCAGTGGTCTGAGACAGATTTTGTTCAGAGGGCAACACCGGTCACTGTTCAGGGGCAGTGGGCGAATGAAGGTGAGAGAAATGGAGAAAAGGGATCAAAGAAAGAAGAGGGAAGAATCGGAGGAACTGCAAGAACAAAGCTTGAGGAATATAGAACCACAGGAATTGAAGGAACGGAACGACTGAAAATCGCACGATTAGAGATTTAGGGTTTGCAAACTAGTTTTTATATTATTATGAAAGTCGGGGTTGCATTTAAATTCTTTTGCCCAACCCTACCTGAATTTCATGTTTTTTCCTTAACCCGACTCGACCCAACCAATTTGAAAATTGTATAAGCCATCCCATAAAATTTTCGGGGCGGGTCATGCAGGTCAGGTCAAAACCCGACCCAAGTTTCACCCCTATGACTTATCCAATGATATATCAAGTCATCAAGACCCTATTGACACATTTAGTGCTGGATCAAGCCATTAAGGTCCACTGTTGACCCATCTGACGATCGATCAAGTCATCAAGACCCTATTGGAACACAACAGTGAAACAAGTTATTAAGTTTCCTGACATTTAAAAAAACGCTTCTTTGTTTGCTAATTGAGATGAGACCCGTGACCATAGTGTCGACACTATCTTTATAAACTAATGCACACAAAGTTAGGAATGCCATTCATGTTCAAAATAATATAGTATAAAATACAGGATATGCTTTCTTGGATGTTCACAAAAATGTACATGGTTTGTTTACTTGGTACAGATTTTGTAACAAGCTTTTGACTTTGTTATTTTTTTGGTAGGTTTCAATTATGAAAATGTTGGACCATCCCAACATAGTCAATTTGATTGAGGTGATTGATGACCCAAACACAGATCAGTTCTACATGGGTATTCATTGAAACTTCTTGTTTGTTGGTTTTTTTTCTCTCTCTCTTATCAAGGTTGTCGAGCGTGAGCCTGGTTATCAAAAAGAAAGCTTGGGCGCCCAATGTGGGACTACATATTCCCTATGAAAGCCCAAAAAGTTTTTCCCCCAATAGAAGTTTTGACTTCAAAATTACATTTCACAATCAGATAAGAATAAACTCCAAAAATAAAAAATAAGTGTGTGGAAAATAGAAGTTGATGCAAAAAATATAAAGAAAAAAAATCAAGAGTGAGATTGTGAGAATCAAGGGCTAAAAGCCTAAAAGTGAATCCGATAAAATGCCATAAGAAAAGAAAATTCACAAAAGAAAAGTGAGAATATATATAAACCCAGGTGTAGTAGAACAACCTGCACCTCAAGTATCAATAATAGTGTGCATGTCATCTACATCACGTGTGCTATTACCTTTGACAAGACTTATTTTATAGTATCGTGTTCTTTTGTTGACTACACCTTCAGTTTTCCCTCAGCAATAGGAAGGCGTTCTTTAAAAATGACTCAAATCTATGAGTTTTTTTTTTTAATTGTTTAAATTACTGTAGTTATTGCTTTTAAGAGTTGAGTTTCTAGTAACAGGTGTTTTTGGGAAGGGTGAGAGTAAATAAGTGTTTTTCTAGAGTTATTACATGTAAGTAAATATATTTTTAATATTTGAGAAATGGGTTCAATATTACTTTGCATATATTTTACTTTGGGTTTATTAAAACAATTAAAACATCTATCTAAATGATTTAATCATTGGATTAACACATTATTAGGCAGTTAAATTTCTGGACCTTTAGATCAAATACTAGAATAATCAAATAGATCTCAAATTTTTTGCAGACAAACTATCTGAAGGATTAATATACATCTTTTACAGTAATATCTATTAAACGATAGCCTCTACTCTCTAGTCTCTAAGATGGTCTATAAGAGAAAAGTTTGCATAGGAGTAGGGCTGTTATTTTTATAAGAAGCTAATACTTTTTAGTTTTGAAAAAAATTTAATAGGTTTAATTATATATTTTTGTGGGGTGTGTGGAGAGTTATATCAAGAAGATTAATATAAATTTTTATCTTCATCTGATCATGTTAGCTTTATGATCTTGAACCTTGAGAATTTAGCTATTACTTTCACTATTTTTTATAGCCTATTTTGTAAATATACAATATTTACATAAATGATTTTTCTCAAATTCCTTCCATTCATAAAGTTTTTAATACATTAATTATAAGATTCCCATTCTATTATATATTATATATTATTTACTTGAAATGTTAATGTAAAATTTTCAAAAGTAGCTAACCTAAAATACCCTTTCTTAAGAGGGTATTACAGCTTGTGCTGCATTGAAAGTCACAGCTTTTGCCATGCAACCATTGACCATATGGGGAGAGAATTGAAGATCTGATGTTGCATGAAATGGATCGGGATATAATTATTACTAAATAAATCGGGCTGGGCGTTCAGGCTTTAATATATATAAACTCAAGCGCAGCCAGAATATGAATCGGGCTTTGCTTGTTTGTCCAAGCCTGGCCCTATTATAAATCAGCCTGAATTTTGATGCTCAAGCCCACTTTTTCTCGTGCCGGACTCTTCGGGTTTTCAGACTTTTGTTTAAACTCCCATCCCTACTCTTACATGAGTTGATCTTACCATCTTGTACTACTTTTCAAGTTCTGTTTTAGTAAGCACTACAAGATTTTACTAACTCTTTTTTTGTGGGTACAGTTCTAGAGTATGTAGAAGGAAAAAATGGGAATGCAATGGTTCTGGTCCATCAGGTGGAATAGGGGAAGGAACTTCAAGAAGATACTTGCGGGATATTGTAGCTGGGCTCATGTATCTCCATGCTCATGTAAGGTGTTTGTGATATGTTCTGTCTGCTCTTGTACCATATCTTGAGCTGGATATTGTTCTTTATTCACCAACATATTTTCACTATTTACGATGTTCATTCTATGCTTAAACTTTCAGTTAAGATTTTTAGTCTTACCCATTCAATATGCTTATTTTGCATTATTCTACTTCTTGTGTTCTTGCAGTTTATCATTCACTAGTAATGGTAAACAATATATCACTTTACAACAAGAGTGCATAGTTAGGCCAAGTTCAAAATTTATTGATCTAGGACTCTTAGAACTTTGATCATAAAATTGAATAAGATTGAGGCTGATAATCATCAAGTGGATTTGACACTAAATAAGATCTAGGCCCCTCAAAACCTTGGCCCTAATATTTAGAGAGACAACGTTAGCAATTCTCATGGAGTGGATTTGATGAACTTCTTTATTTGATTTTTCTGAATAGTGGATTTTGATGTAATCGTGCATGAAATACACTAAAGAACCTTTTCACTCAACCACATCAAATTCTCTGCCTCGTCTTAACTTAAAATCATGTCAACCACTAAAATGAAGAGGGAAGTTGGACAAAACTATAGCTGTATATATAAAGTTGGTCCAACTGTGATTCACAATTTGGATAATTTTTCAGTTGACCTGCTAGCCTGCAGAGTCAAATTCTTGAATATTTTTCCATAAGCAAATAACATTAGTGACATCATTAGAAGAATTCTATTTCTCAAAAATAAGTAAATAAATAAATGAATTAAAGTAAATAAATAAATAAATTAAAGTATCACTTAAAATATCGGACACACGTGATTGCATTAGTAACATCAGAAGCTGTCTCCAAAATAAATAGATAAATACATAGCTTTTATTTTAAAGAATAACCTGGCGTAGCTTATCATTATCATCATCAAAGCCATTCACTTGGCGTAGCTTATGTTGAGTTCTATTAGGGAGATAATCACACAAATTTAGGTGTGAAAGTGATCTCTGAAAAAGTTACTTTCAGGCATCTTGCACCCTTCTTGAGGAAAGCAATAACTGCTGTAGTCAAAACCGGATTAGTAATTACTAACAACCAAGCAGTGGATGTAGGCTCAAGTCTTGTTTCCATTAAAATATGTACATGAATATACTTTCATGCCATGTTTGGCACGAGGCTTACACTGGATGTTGAATTATTTCTGAACTTTTTCTGGTTTCTCTTATACAATTTCCTCATGTGAATTTTGGGTGGGTTTCTCTGCTACCCAAGTGAGTTCTGCTTTGATAGCATTTGTCATGCCTCTCTCTGTGTGCTGATGCTCATTAATGTGCCTTTTTTTTTTTCCATATTTATATCTAATTTTATAATGTTGATAATTTATTTTCAACTGCCAGAATATCGTGCATGGTGACATTAAACCTGATAATCTTTTGGTCACAAGTAGTGGCACAGTGAAGATTGGAGACTACAGTGTCAGCCAGGTCTTCGAGGTAAGCTGTTTCTTTGTTTACTTGCCTGTTACTTAGCTTTGAAATATAGTGGAATCTAGTATAATCACACCCAAATCTTTAGACTACCTTGAAGTTAAGCCTTGGAAAATTCAATCTTCAAAAAAACTGTCTCATTGAATTACTTTCATACTATAATATAGTTAACAGGTCTATACAAGCCCTTCTGGTTTTAGTGAAATGTGTTTTGAAAGTTAAAATTCATAGCTGTTCTCTTCTTAAAAAAAATATTGGCATATGCATTGAAGTTTCTATGTTTTGAAGTTTGGTAGTACGTCTTTACCGGATCATATATCAATATGGTTTTTTAACAAATGCACAAAATAGATGTCAGGGTTGGAAATGTGTGAAACAAGGGGAAGAACAGATGTCATTTTGGCTTCTCATTATAACCAACAAAATTGAGTTGGAAAAGTGACAACTCGTTACTTTGATTTTTTGAGCATTGATGAATCCAGGACTAGGAATCACCTTTGCAGATAAGTCCATAAATATCCATCAGAAGATGAAGGAAACATTGATGGGAAATATTTGCTCCAATGCATGGTTAGAAGCCAATCAATGTGATAGTAGCCCCATGTTTTCGTCTAACTTCTATTTTTCTTTTTATCCCCACCCCACATTGGAGGTGAGGCTAATCCCATGGATACACAAAACTGCTTGCAAGCCTTGTGTATCGGGTAAAAATGGGGCGAGTTGAACCCATTACCTCTAGTCTATTCCTAGAAGGTCAAGCCAACTGAGCTACACGTGTATGGCCTTATCCAGAAATGTTCTGCCTCATTATAAGTTGTCAGATTTGAACCAACTAGATCAAGCTCTGGGGATTTGTGAGCCACACGCATGCATTATTGAAGTGATAACCATGGATACAGGACCTTGTAATATTATGGGAATGGGGAAAATACCAACAGAAGTAATCCAAACTGTTTACAGTACTTAAGAAGCACATCATTTTAGGAATTTCTAGGTTTCATGTAAACCATGAATGCATGGCTTGCTCAAAGTCTCTTTGGCCTGGCCATTTACTTCTCTTTTTTTGGATTAAAATCTTGTGCCCATCTCTCTCTCTCTCTCTCTGGAAAAATGGAAGCATTATGTGAGAAAGGGGGACATTCATGCTTCACACCTAACAACTTGAAAACTACATTTTTGCAGAAATTCCTTCTCTGGAAGATTTCTCTTGTAGGCCTTAGGTGGAAGTTAGGGTGGTTATCATTTAACGACACTCACTGTTCACTTGTTGCTTCATTAAAAAAAAACCTAATCAATGTAGTGCTGATCCACAGGACAGTAATGACGAGCTTCGAAGATCTCCTGGGACTCCGGTTTTCACTGCTCCTGAGTGTTGTTTAGGTGAGTCTTATGCTAAGTTACAATGAATCAGATTGAGATTTGTACTAACTGTTTCCTCTTGAACAGGGTTAACCTACCATGGTAAAGCTGCAGATACATGGGCTTTGGGTGTCACCTTGTACTACATGGTGCTGGGTCAATATCCATTTCTTGGTGATACACTACAGGATACATATGACAAGGTGTGGATTGTTTAGTGCTGAATTCATTTCTTTATTATAATTCATTTCTTTATTATTTGATGCTAGTGTTTCAACGTGCTTGCCATATGGTGCATGCTGAGCAACATGAAAGCATCATATTTGTGCATCAAAGAGCTATGTTATAATAAATAGACAAATAAACATGTAAAAATGGTAACTAATAATGAGGAAGGAAAATTTGAAATTATGGTCCTAACCAGTCATGCAATACTTGATAATATGTCAGAGTTGTATGGAAGCATATTCAAATAACTTAACCCCCTATCTCTGATCTTAAATAGGTAATGCAATGCACACCCTTCTTGATCTCGCCAATCTTAAATGGGTTTAGCCAAACTACATAATTAATATTTGACGTGACTTGACTGTACCTAGTCTAAGCATATTAAGTAGGCTGACTTGACTACAGCTCACCCATCTATCACATGAACGAGGTCAATCTATATCCATCATTGATCGTAATGAGCCATCTATATAATTGTTGCAATTGATGTTCAGCCCCCTAGAGAAGGAAGAGATCTTCATAAAGTGGGTATTTATGATCTGATAAATAACCAAATTCATTTAAGTATTCTTGTTATTCTATATTTCCTCAAAGAAAGGCACTCAACTTACAGGAACTGTACATTTGATATTTTAAAGAAGGCAGATGTATTTATTAAATGGGTTCACTTGTGCTTAATAATCATCTAGAATCTCAATCATGAAGAGCCATTTGTTAGATATATTTAATTCAACCAATTCATTACCAAAAACTCTTGGAAGGCTTCTCAAGTCTCCCCTTTTAGGGAGGCTGCTCTTTAAATATTGAGGTGGGCAATATAGTTTCTGTTGGATTATGTAGAGAATGATAAGGACATTGATTGTGTAAAATTTGAACTTTATTTGATTATAGTGCCTTTGTGATTTTAGATTTTGAAATTTTGATAGCTACAGAACCATTGATTTTTTATGGCCTATCTCACAAAGTTATAATGATCAGATTAAAGAGTTTTCCTTTAGTTATATCATCCATAAAGCTCTCTATCTATCCTATAGGTCCCATACCCAATCTCCTTAAGAGTTGTTCATTCATAGCCAACATGTCACCACTTTTCATGTTTTAAATTATGGGCTGAGGTGCTATTTACTGGGAATTGTTGAACGATTTTAATAGTCCAAACCTCACCATGATTCATTCATGATAACCTATTATTTTGGGTTAATGATTTTCACACCAGCAATTTTGATAATTGCACACCATAACAAAAAGAAATCTCATTATTACCCTTGTTATTTAAGGTATAACTTGCTTTCAAAGGAGTGGAAGAAAAAGGGTAATAATTAAATTTCTTTTTATTATGGTGTGCAACTATCAAAATGGCTGGTGTGAAAATCATTACCCATTATTTTGTGATCCATAAGATTATGATTAGCATCAAATATTTTTGAGATAAATCTAAATCCAAAGGTGGGTATGGACTAGATGTGTCAAATTGAGGCTGTCGACATTACATGCTGGGTATAGGTTTGTGAAGGCTATGATTGATCATAGGTGGGACCCACTACTGAAAAGTGAAGCATTCATGGGACGGGTGTCCTTCTTAGAAAGGATCTCAGTTGGTTTATCTTTGCATGGTTATCATTCAATATAAAACATGGGTAAGGGATTATAGCAATATAAATCAAATGAGGAAAGACACCCTCGATATATTGAAACCCAAGTTATAAAAAACCAATTGCAAATGACCTACTAAAAGACATGACTTGGTTCCTATGACCTTTTAAACATAAGGCTAGTGGGATTGATTGGTTCCAGTTTTCAAGCTTGGTTCTATTTATCTTCTGGTCCATTATTTAAATCATGTTACCATCTCCAGATTGTGCATAGTCAATTATCTATCCCAGACGGCATCAATCCACAGCTTAAGAACTTATTGCAGGGCCTTCTATGCAAAGGTAATGGATTCTTCGTTTGCAATTCATTTATTTCCAATTTTAGAGAAACCTATTTTTACTTTGGAGCCCTTTTTTGCTTTATTTCAAATTATCTGTTGCAGACCCAAAACAGCGGATGATCTTGGAAGCTGTAGCCATGCATCCATGGGTTGTTGGAGAAGAAGGGCCTATTCCTCCTCAGTATTTTTGTTGGTGCAAGCGTAACAGCCTCAGAGGGGTAGCCCAAGGCACAAAGGTTGCCAATGTGTCTGAGATCTGATCAAACTTACAAACTCAGCACTCACTCTCATTGGTAGAGTGTTGTGTGCTGAGTGCATGTGGATACTTGGCGGAAAATTCACAGACGTGGATGTTGGTGCTGAGTTTTTTTTTTTAAATCTTTTTTGGGTCTCCAAACGGTGAACTACAGCTGTAAGGCTGTCTTAGAACACCTTCCAACTGTGCGTGGGCTTTCTTAAAGAAAGGGGGGTCAAGAGTTGCTTAATGTTCTTGATAGATTCAAGAAAGCGAGCTGCATCTGTTTCTATTTGGAGCTGGGGTTTGTTCTGGCATGCTGCATCATTTCTTTCTCATGTTTTCATTTGTAACTGGATTAGTTTTGACATACTGCATCTTGTTTTCCCTTGTTTTCTTCTGTAACTTGGTTAGCAGTGGCTGATGTTCAATCTAAATGTTGCGACTTACAGGGGTTGGTGTCTCTTATCTTTTCCCAATTTCAGAAGTCTGAAAAGTTTTAGTACCCAAACTTGATACATTACAAAAGGCTTGTTGGTATATGCTCTCAAGGCATGGAGCATGTATTTATTTGTTAAACCACAAATAGAGTAGTTTGAATTGAAATAAAATACTTCGGGCTTGATTTGGTTCTTGTGCTGGTAATATGAAAACCTTATCAAAATATTACGTACTAGTGTAGATGGTGCTGGTTGTAACATTGTGATTATCATAATCATCAAAGCTGAGCTTTGTGAGAAGAATTTTGCGAATAATGAGCAACAACCCGATGCTGATTGGGTTATGTTGGTAGTAGGCCTGTTCACTGGCCGGGTCAGGCTGGACTTTGTGAAAATCTTGTGAGCCCGTATGAAGCCCATTGAGCTTTAAAAGCCAAACTTGGGCCCGTCATTTAAATCCTGTTTATTTTGCATCTGACTCTGTTTTTTTTTTTTTTTTTTTTAAATGTTGATATTGTAACATAAAAATCTAATTGTACCTATTGAAAAAGATTTAGAAGTTAAAATTGTAATTCAAAATTCGATTTTTAGTCACTTGGTTTTAATAGTCAAAGTTAATTGGTGCCTTTTTAAAGAATTGGAACATTTGAGTTTGACTGTTAAAGAAAGAATACTTAAAATTGATTTTTTGAAATAACATTTTAATAGATCGTTAGATTTTTAATTATGAAACAAAGATTTAAAAAATAAAAATAGTACTAGATGCGTTTAAAAGCTCAATGGGTCTTGGCTGGCTTTATTTAAAACTTTGAGCTCAGTTGGGCTTTATTTAAAACTTTGAGCTTGGTCTGTTGGACAAAAATCTTGTATGATCTAGTTGAGCTTTATCCAATCCATTGTCTCTGAATTCAAAAGCTCAGTATTCCAAATCTGGGTCCTACAGATTGATATCAGATCAACCATGGCTGTATTGGTTTGAAAAGATTTTTAAGACTAAGGTGTTCATGCCTCTTAGAGCACCTGACTAATTCTTGAGATATGTACAAATCTCTTTATCTATACATATTGGGTAACACTATGGAAAGTGGTCATTTTGTATTGAGATTTGAGAGTGACTTGAATCTAAGATCTCTTATATCTCAAATGGATTCTTGACGCCGATACAACCCTCACGAGTTTCGTAGCACATGTTTCTTCTTGTTGTTATTCTTTTATTCACCATCTGATGGCTGATGGTTTTCCAAATTACTTGTACAATACCTGCTTTTATGTAAGCAAAGATGAAGAAGGATAATATTTTCTACCATACTGTCATCATATTTTATGCATTTAGCTGGCCAATATGATTATATTACTTCCTTGAAAAAGATGGCCACAAAGGTAAAGCCTAGAAAAATGGCTTTGGTTGGTTGTTTATTTGCTTAAGGTCTTGGTTGTAAACTCCGAAAGAGAGAGAGAAATTATTGTTCACGTCAATATTTTAAAAATCGACCTTAGGTAAATAAGGTTCATCCACATGTCAAAGAGATATCAAAATAGGAAAAAAAATAAGGGTTTGTAATGATTATTTCTTATTTTTAGTACTTTTTACCATCCAAAGGTTACAAGTCTTCATTTCCTACCATATTCATTTCTAATCAGTAAACCATCGGACAATGATAAACTTTTCTAGGTTACTCGTTATTGGTTTTTTATAATCAAGGTGTCTAGACCTTTTAGAGCACCCTACTAATCATCGGGATATGTGCAATTCTCCTTATTCACACTCACAGGTAATTCTACACGGAGTGATATTTTGGTATAGAGTGAGAATCGAATTCAAAACTCCTACTTTCTGAAACGGATTCCGGACCATCACTCATCGCTTTTACATTAAGAAAATGAAAGTTATCTATTTTATAAATAGTTAGTCATATTAAAAAAAAAAAGTGTCTAAATTATCACTCACAAATTTTAGCATGAGAGACATTGTTAATGAATATAGATGATGGTCATCACATGGAGTGCATTTGAATTATCAATTTTACACTTGTTGCTTTAATGTTGCTATCCTAATCATCCAATGAATTCTACAATATTCAAGTGTCTATTGCACGAAATGAATGGACCCAATAGTCAATGATGTTTAGTTCCAATTATTGCTTTAATTCGTTCTTCAAGTTAAGAAAGATCAAACTTGGGAAATAAATAAATTTAGTGATAGGCTTCCTTTATTATTTATATAAATTAAGAGTTGACCAAGTAAACTTTTTTTTATTTTTTATTATTATTGAAAATCAATATTGAGCAGTCTCTCAAATAAGTTCTAAACTTCGTATAATTATGTGCTGCACAGAAGAAATTACATTTATAATGTGATAAAATGAGTTATTGAATAAGAAAAAGTCAAATTTTAAAAATAAAATAATAAGATGGAGTTGACATTTCTCACGCTCATAATCCATGGAATCATCTTACCATTATACATGAGTACAAATGAGTAACATCTATATATCGAGGGTAAAAATTGCAGATATATTGTATATTTTCTTTTTGGATTACGGGGGTATTTCTGAAGTATTGACCCAACAAGACTAATCCCTTAGAGCCTGCACCGCCATTGCCTACACAACCGGCCCAACTAAGGCAGGTGATAGCACCAATGTTTGATCTCAGAATATGAGGGAGTAAACCCTACGCCAAGATTTGATATATTGCATAATTAGCTGCAACGTTGTGGGAATATCAAAGCCATGCTTTGCAGCTGAGGTCTGAACATGTGACGGACAGGCACGAACGAATGTGAATGGAGGTGTATCGACCTAAAATGATGGATAATTAGGTTGCGTTAATACGGGTATAATCGGCACAACATATCTTTTACCCGTGCTCTAAAATGAAGTCTGTGATAGATTTTTTTTTTATGATAGACTACCTTATTTAGGTCATGATTAATTATTATAGCTTTTGTCTCAAGTCACTGTATTTTTCTAATGGGTGTCTCTTTTCAGTCGCTTTCATTTTAGAGAAAACGTTGTTTGGATGTTTTCCAACTTCTTCTTCTTCTTGCTTTTTTCAACTCTTCCGATCCCACAAAGATACCCATGCGTATTGGAGAAGAACTACTGCTGTAGATAGGAGGAGCCTTTGTTGGTGATCAACAAAAGTCTTGCATTCGTCGTGTTACGAATCTCTATCTCTCATTTTCTCAAAAGAAATATATTTACAGATGATCTAAGGTGATTTGGGAGTTGACATAATTTTTTTTATTTTTTAAATTTCATTCACGGCAGCAGAAAATGAGATCCGGGTTGGTTCAAGAAATAGTCAATTTTTTTTATTTTTTTTTTTAAGACTAAGGTATCCAAACGTCCCATCTGAATTTTCCGGCGTCTAAATAATCCTTAGAGTATGTGTAAACCTTTCAAACCACAGGGGACTTCGGGAAATAGGCAATTGAAGAAAAGGGAACAATTGTCGAGCACGAGAGGAAGGGAAAAAGGTCAATTTTAGAGTGATACCATATACAATGATACACGAAATTTGTTGTGTCTTCCTCAATTGAGAGAAGAGTTTGTGTAAATTGTATTTATAGAAAAAAAAATGTACAAATAAAGAAAGTCAAAATGTACAAAATGAAAATCGACAAAAATGGTATAATTACAAATTGCCATCATCTTCTCAAAGCATAAGATCACCAAACAATACCCCCACCCCACCCACCTAGGACTGCAACTCGGGTCGGTGGGTCGGGTTTCTTAAAACCCAACCCGACTCGATCTGAATTCTCCACCCGAATTCTAGAGCCGGATCCGAATTCTAACCCGAATTCTGACCCGACCCGCATTCTGAACTCATTTTAGCTTAATTTTAGCCCGGTGGAGTCAGATCAGATAACTTGTAAAATCCTCAATCCGCTCCGACTCGAATTTCATGCGGGTTTTTATCTTCTCAACCCGACCCGACCCGCTAGCCCAAAATTCTTGACCCCACCAGCATGATTTCTCGGGTCGGGTCATGCGGGTCGGGCCAAAACCCGACCCGAGTTGCAGCCCTACAAATTGGCATCCGATGAATATGAAAATGTCCGATCATTTAGACAATGGAAATCAAGAGAAAATCTCGTATATGCAAAATCTGGCCTCAGTCTTTCACTATCCATATAATGTCACTAGGATTTTTGAAAAATCGAATTTGATCAAAATCAGCTTGTCTAAACTCTAAGGCTGTGTATGGATTTAAATCTGGGCCAATACGATATCTCGGTTTTTTAAACCTTGATATATCGACCGATACATATTTGAGATATCGGCGATATCGGCCGATATTTCAGATTTTAATTAAAAAAATTTAGGTGAGAGAACCGATATCGAGATTTGAACCCCCGGATGAAATAGGAGGGTTTGTGGCATGGTGTTGGGGAGAGTTGGGTGGTGGGGTGGGGTGGGGGTATTGTTTGGTGAACTTATGCTTTGAGAAGATGATGTTTTCTTAACATAGGTGGAGAATGACATCTTCTTCTTGAAGAGGAGTGGAGGATTCACCATTTGCTGACTGAATTTTCTCATGAAGAATGGATTCAAATAGAAGAAGTTGGATTTCTTAAAAAAATTGTCTTCCTGCTCCTCTTTATCTAAACATTGCCAAAAAAATATGAACTTGCACTTGTTGAGTTTATTTTATTTTTTTAAATATTGCAAAAGGATGGGCCAAATTTTGTATCTCTAATTAGTCTATTCAGGTGACTTTTTTTCTTTTGTAGTTCTCTTTATACTAGTTTAAGTATAGACTAATTACAACCTATGAGGTTTGACTTGACGGTCAAGAATTCATCTGAAATGCAGAGAGATCTTGGGTTCAAGTCACTTTCAATACAAAATGGCTACCCTCCTCTTAACAAAAATATAGACTAATTAGGTTAAATTATTCATTGAGTTTGAAATTTTATAACTCTAAGTTAGGTCAGGGTCATGTTGAGTTTAAGTTGACTTAGATGAGAGGTCATGCTTGGGTTTGGTTGGAAGTAGACCAAATTTATATCGGACTATGGGATTGGATTCCAGTAGATTCGGATCAATCATGAGTTGAGTCGAGTCAGGGTCATTCGGGTTTGGGTGAAGTCATGGATGATAGGTTAGGTTAAGGTTGAGAGTGTAGTGGAGTCACAATTCACATTTGAAAGATATTTTCCACTATAATGACATTTTTCCTTGAGTTTTTTGTCATTTAAGTTTTTTTTTTTATTAATTTGTTATAATGTTTGCTCTTAGATAATCTCCATGTTATTCATTTTTCAGATTTTTTTTTAATGAAGTGATATTACATGTTTATGAAATTAAAAGGTGATGACACGATATGTGATTTAGTTCATTTATGTAGCATTTGTGCGATTTTTCAAAATTTTCAACAATTTTATTAAATCTTTCTATATTTTTAATTTGATTAATTTTTTATGCTCGAAACAAGTATTATGGAAAATTAAAGAACATCAATTTCATATCAGGTAAAAAAGGAGAGATTATCACCCATTAAAGAACATTAAAATAATGGAAAATTATTTAGTATGATACTATGATCATTTGAATTGGAATTTTAAAAGAAAATTTTATTTTTTATTTCTCTATAAAATGAAGTGAAAAAAGAAAAGAAAAATAAATTGCGGTCTCTTGTCTCCTTGGCATGCATGATTTGAGTCTCGTACAGCTCTTATACGTGTACCATACTTGAATGACTGGTCTCTGTGGGCCACAGCCAAAATCCATGTTCCAGATTCGGTGATAGGAATGTTTGTCTCTTAGTTTGCAGCAAAAGGGAGTAGAGTAATTTGTAAAATAAAATATATTCATCATATTTATATCAGTTTTTTTATATTTAAATTTTAAAGTTATACAATAGAATGTTGATGAGTTTATTGAAATGGTTTTTGTTTTAGTATATGATTCATCAAAAAATTATATTTTTAAAGACTACAAAATTTAAACATGTAATTTTTTTTTTTAATTTACGTGTGGTAAATCGTAGGATACCCAACGTAAAACCCCGAGTCCCCACAACTTCCCACTTCCTGAGACGGAAGATAACAAGTTGAACTACACCTATTTAATTATCTTCTTGTAAAAACATTAATTAATTGATCTAATCAAAATTATCTTCTCATATGTTACATTATACACTAAGTAAGCAAGTCTTTGTAGATACATTACCACTTCATATTGTGAATTCTATTCCTAAATTTACAGTATAATATCATGCAATCCTTATTATACTTTTTTTTTTTATAACCGAGGTGTTCAAGACCTCTTAGAGCACCTGGCTAGTTTTCGGAGTGTGTACAAACCTCTCTACGCACACATACCAAGTAAAACTACGGAGAGTAGTCCTTTGGTATGGGATAAAATTTCAACTTGATACTTTCGCTTCTTAAAATGGACTCCTGA
This sequence comes from Chimonanthus praecox, assembly GCA_022113865.1. NCBI lineage: Eukaryota > Viridiplantae > Streptophyta > Magnoliopsida > Laurales > Calycanthaceae > Chimonanthus > Chimonanthus praecox. Next base: position 6,785,797 of record CM039087.1, on the reverse strand, counting down.
CCTACAAATCAACGTCTTGACTTATCCTTATTACACATTTACAAGTGCCACTAATATTTTCTCTAAATTTCAAAATGTCTAATTCAGTGGATGCCCACAATTCATGCTCTATCAAGACAACACCATAAATAGATGGGTCACTCAGAGGAATAGGTGAAGTTTTGCCTGGTGATTGTGAGGCAAGTTTATGAAATTATGATGGAATTATTTTTAAGTTTTTAAAGTTAATCTTCCGTCTGCTTAATTGCAAAATTTAAACTTCACCTAATTTTTTAATTATTTGATAAAATCTGTCAAAATATATAATAAAGTTAGAGCTTCTTGTACGATTGTAGTCATTAATCACAATGTCAATCACTTAGTTTATGGTCTTAAATCAAATTGTTTGATCAGATGTGATTGAATTTTGATAAATAAATATACTTAGAAGCTAGGTGGTTGGTTCCTCAGTGAAAAAGTTGATTGTCTTGGATCTCCAGTTATTACAGCTTGGTGGAAATTGGGATCCGGAATAGGCTCGGTGGGTTCCTTGTTCCGACAACACATTAGATTCTTGGTTGGAAAAGACGACAAGACCCTATTTTGGAAAGATTTGTGATTTGGTGAGAGGCCCCTAAATGAGTTTTACCCAAGACTTTTCAGGATAGCGAGGAAGGCTAATGTTTTGGTTCAAGATGTTATCAAATAGGAGAATGGATCCTTCATGTTGAATTTGGACCTTCGGAGAAACTTAAGATCTTTTGAAGAGGAGAGCCGTGACAATCTTACGAATCAGCTGAGAGAATTTCCCTTTTTGTTATCCGCTTCGGATGAAATGATTTGGGCTGGAGATCCCTCTGGATTATTATCAGTGAAAGCTTTGATTTACCTGGTGCAAAGTTAATTTTCCAACAATGATACTAAATCTTCTTGGTTGAATGCCGCCCCACCAAGAGTCCAAATTTTTGTGTGGTGTGTTCTTAAGGAGAAGATCTTGACAAAGGCTGAATTGAAGAGAAGAACTTTGATGGGGGATGAGGACAACCTATCTTTTATCTTATGCAACTCTCATGTGGAAGATATTGATAATCTTTTTGTTAAGTGTGATGTTGCCAAAGGATTATGGATAAATTTCTTGACTTTTTGAGTATTCCTTGAGTCTTTGCCAATTCATGTGTTCAAATGTTGGGTGCTTGGAATTTGTCAAGGTTGAAATGTAAGTTGAAATGTGCTTGGCAATTGTTATCATCAATCATCATTTGGTCTATATGGAAAGAAAGGAATGCAAGGCTTTTTGAAGGTGTAGCCTCATAGGAAAATGATCTTTTTCAAATATCTAAATGGAGATGGTTTATATGGCTTTTGGCGGATCCTAATTTTAAGGGTCTTAAAATGAATGACCTCATGCTATCATGGGAGGGTTGCTTGAAAGGTCAAGGTAAGAAGGTTAAGAGGAAGGAGAATTGGAGTCCCCTCAATTGGGTACTTGGAAATTTAACATTGATGGAGCTTGTAGAGGAAATCCGGGTACGACAGGGATTGGCGGAGTACTCAGAAATCATTTGGGTGAAACATCCATCATGTTCAATGAGTCAATAGGAGTGAAGGATGCAAATGAAGCAGAAATTCTCAGTATTAGAAAAGCTCTTGTTATTTGGCAGGTTTATGGCCCAGGAAACTTGATTATTGAGGGGATTCAGCTAACGCTCTTAAATGGGCTTCATGTGAGAAACGCCCACCTTGGAGATTGACCAATGTGGATAGGGAGGTGAGAGACTTGACAAGTGGGATGGGTGTCTCCTTTGTCAAAATTGGGAGATCAGCTAACAGCGTGACAGATTTTTTCGCTAAGCTTGGAGTCGACAACCACTGGGAGGGTATTTTTCTTATTTGAGTTTTTCTCTTTGTCTTCTCTTCTCATCATGTTTCTTTTTCTTTTTCTCGGTTTAATTCTTTGAGGCATTTTCATGTACTTTCTGACCTCTCTTAATGAATTTTCTTTGATGACTGCTTAAAAAATAATATATATATATATATATACTTAGAGGCTAAGTTAATTTACTACAATAATTAAGTCCTACAAACATGACAGATTTCCCATGTATGTTATAGAAAATTTCTTGGTTTTGCTAAAAATATATAAACGTATGCACATTTTTTTTTTTAAGTAAGGTCTTATATTTCTTGAATAGAGTTTAAGGACAATAAAATTCGACCAAAATTTAATACATGTTAATCCATATTAATTTTCTTAAAATTTAATTTGTTGGTTAATGCAATTGCAACTCCACTTTACTCCACAATAAAGCATCTTCAGTTTTTGTTCGAAATATATCTAAAGTATGTTAAATAATTATGAAAAAATCTGATTTTTTTTTTAAAAAAAAACAAATATAAATGAGTAGATATTAACCATGAGAGATTGGTTTGATGGTCAAAATCTACCCGAAATTTTGGGATCAAGTCCACCTCAATATAAAAAGGGTCACTCTCCTTCTTTTTTTACCCATTGTGTGCGGATTAAAAGATTTACATATGTCTCAAGTATTAGTCAAGACGCTACGATAACTTGGTCTTAAAAAAAGGAATAGATATTGGACATATATTTCACTATTTTATTATTATCCTTTAAAATTCAACAACATTAAATAAGGAAAATTAAAAATTATTGAAAAATAGAAAACCAGTAAAAATGAATATAATCAATTAAAATCCACAGTGAGTCAACCCGTTTAACTCGCAATTTCGGCTCAGGTCTTCTGAGTCAGCGCGAAGTGGTATGGTAGTAAAAAGGAGCAGAAAATAAATCCACACGCGAGCGAACGGGCAACCGAAGCTCTTCTTCCTTTTATTTTACTTCGGTTCTTCCCCTCCTCTCCGTATTCGCCGTCATCTGACGTAATCCGGCCAAACATCGCCGGAAATCGGACGCGATGCAAACAACGTGTCAGATTCCGGCGCCATAGCCTCCGGTCAGTATGTCGTCCACCGTTTCTTCCTTATGAATTGGAATACGTATTTTTTGTCTTCAGCTCCTTTCTCCCTTTTATTGTAATTCTTCCTTCTCTCTCCAATAATCTCAAACCTAGGTCGGATTTGAATTCATTCGAACCCATCCGATCTTCATATATTCAGATAATCCGACTCGAATCTCGTTTGACTTGAGATTGACATGCTATCCGTTCGATTCGGATCCCGTTTTCGATCCATATTGCATGATAGATCTTCCTATTCTTGTATAGGAGTGTAGAATTGTGTTTTTGATTGGATGTCTGAATAACAGCGGTTCGATCTGGATGTTGTCTCTGTCTTTGTATTGGATGGCCTGACCTTGATTATGTAGATAAACACCAGAAGATTTGCCTGAAAGCCTGGATCGATTCTATGGTTTTCATTTCTTTTAATTCCAAGTCATCTGATTCAAACTGGAAGAACTGCTATCGGGGATGGATGATTTGAAGGGTATAATTAGTGGAAAGTGTGAATGACAATTTATGGAAAGAAGGAATCGAAATCCTCTTTCTGATTTCTGCAAGCATGATCGAGAACTGCAGCAACACAAACAAGCAATTTATGATACAAAATTCTGCTAGTTTGTTGTGTGTATGTGGAAGATTTTTCTTTTCAGTGTTATGATCTGTAGACATGATTCTTAAGACTGGTCCATCAAAAGAACTGTTTTATCATTTTGACTTGAACTCCTCTGGGGAAAATAGGCCCATGGGTAGGAGGATGATTGACGGAAGGAGAATATGATGGCCTCTGTCCACGTGGTTCGTTGTGATTCTCTCCTCCCTGGTCTCCCTGACCATATTGCTCTGAACTGCCTGGCTTGGGTCTGCAGATCAGATTATGCTTCCTAGCTCAGCTTAACACAAGATTCAATTCTCTGATATCCAGGGGTTATCTCTACACGCTGCGAGAGCAGATGGGCATTGTTGAGCATTGGGTCTATCTTGTTTTTGATCTGAGGGGGTGGAAGGCATTTGACCTTGTGAGAAAGAAATGGATGAGTTTACCTAAGATCCCCTGTGATGAATGTTTCAATTATGCAGATAAGGAATCCTTAGCTGTGGGCTGTGAATTGCTAGTTTTTGGCCGTGAACTGTTGGATTTTGCTATTTGGAAGTACAGTTTGGTCTGTCGGAATTGGGTCAAGTGTCTGGGAATATTCCCCGCTGTTTGTTTGCGTCCAGCAGCTGGCTCGTTGGCCATTGTTGCCGGAGGAACTGATAAGACTGGGAAGGTTTTAAAATCTGCAGAGCTTTATAACTCTGAAACGGGTAGATGGGAACTCTTGCCCAATATGCACTCTCCACGTAAGTTGTGCTCTGGGTTTTTCATGGACGGAAAATTTTATGTAATTGGTGGGATGTCGGGCCCAACCATTTCACTGACTTGTGGTGAGGAATATAATCTTCAGACCAGGACATGGAGGAAGATAGAGGGTATGTATCCAAATGTCAATAGGGTGGCTCAAGCACCTCCACTCGTGGCAGTTGTTGACAATCAATTATATGCTGTTGAATATCTAACAAACATGGTGAAGAAATATGACAAGCAGAAGAATACTTGGGCTGTGTTGGGAAGTTTGCCTGTTAGAGCTGATTCTTCAAATGGATGGGGTTTGGCTTTCAAGGCCTGTGGAAAGGAGTTACTGGTCGTAGGTGGACAGAGAGGACCGGAAGGTGATAGTATTGTACTGAACTCGTGGTGTCCAAATTCCATGAATGCAGGTGGGACTTTGGAGTGGAAGGTGGTTGCTGTCAAGGAGCAAGTTGGAGTGTTTGTCTTCAACTGTGCTATTATGGGTTGTTGATCTTTGGTTCTTTGGTTTGTGTCAGCTAATGCTAGATACAAATATGTCGTCCACAATCATGGAATGACTTCACATCTATCCACTCCTTTTCAATTTCTTCTCCTTCTCTTCTATCCATTGACAGCACTACTTGTTTAGTTGTCTCGGTCTCCACTTAAGGACTCGTCCTTTAAAGGATGTGTTGTGTTTATAAATGGTGTTGCTGATTCTGCAGACTCCAAGTGAAACTGCAAGACTGAATAGGACATTTGGTAATTTCATTGCTTCCTGCTCATCTTAATTTCTATTTTAATTTGCAGACAATCATCTCTATGTAAAGAACATGAACATCTTTATTTTCCTTGTGGCTTGATCTTTAGACTCCATTATTGGAAACACATTTAAATGTATTCTGGTTTTGGATTTATAATTGCCCCTTTTAGGGCTTTGAAGTGGAAGGATGATTATGCATTTCATTTCTTTATTTTCAGTCCTGATATTCATTTACTGGAGTGCATGGAACTATCTGTATGCATCATTAAATAACTAAACGTTGGTGGAAACAGAAGTAAATTTAAGCAGTATAGTTAAGAAAGGGATACCCATTTCCATGTCCTCGTCCTGGATTTTGGCCAATCAGATGATGTATCCTAAATTCCAGGATCTGTGTATCGGCATCTTTGTTATCACGTACTATCTAAAATTCACATTTAAGTAGATTCTCCTTCCTGTAATTGTCATAGATCTATTGTGAAGTAACAAAAATTTCACATCGGTTAATTTGTGAACCAATGACTCTATATTAACAGTTAAACATCTTTCTCTCAATAACTAGATTTTGTAGATTTTGAGAGTAAGTTCTACCTCAGGAATATTAATATGGTATTAGAGCAGGTTCCTTGTGTAACCGCAGGGCGCAACAACACGTGAGAGCGGGTGTGAAGTGACAAAAAGTCTCACATCGGTTAATTTTTGAAACCAATAATTCTATATAATACTTGAAGTACCGTTCTCTCAATGACTAACCTTTGAGAGTAAGTTTTACCTCAAGAATGTCAACATCTACATGCTGGCACATGTGTTAAGTCTCATGTTAGAAAACTCATTAACTAGACAAGTCGCAAGTTTTTATGGCAAGGCCCAAGTTTGATTTATCCTGAAACCCAGTTGACAAGCTCAGAGTTTTCTTGACCAGGCCTTAATGTGGGTTTTTTCAGAAACTTGGTTCACTACTCAATCATGGGAGTTTCTTTAATATAAGCTTTCAGATATTGGTGCCTTTTCTTTTTGGAAATGATTTTTGTCTACTAGTGTTCTTCGGTAAGAGTTATGTCCTTTCTCAAAGTCTGAATTGTACCAATATTGTTGAGTCTTTTGTGCAACTGATAGAGTTTCTAAATATTGATCATTTAAGTTAAGGTTTGTATAGGCACTTCTTTGACTCCAGATCATTGTTTCTGAAGACTCCAACATTAAATTTCAGTAACTCTAACCTGACATTTCTGAGGATTGTTTCTAAACTGTTCCTTTTTCTTTTTTCTTTTTCCATTCATGTTTCCATGAGGAATTTGCTTGTGATCAAACCTCTGATTGCTTCTCAATCATTTCAAGTTCTTGGTTGCCTATTTTTAATTACTTGCTGCAAAAATCACCGTATTTGATTGCAGCACAGGTTTATACTTTATACACAATCAAAAGACCTTATTCTTGTTATTAAGCAGACATGTAACTGCTCTTGCTTTAGAATCACAGTTTGAAGACATTTGTTGATCTAGCTCATGCTGTCTTTTTAATGCATTCCATTAACTAAGCAACATGCTGTTCTCCTTTTTGCTATTAATGAAGTTACATTTGAAAAAAAAAAAGTTTCAGAGATTCTTTTTAGCATAATTGGAGTTAACTACCTTTCCTCCCATATTGGATTACTCCCAACTTTGATCGAGACCAGGTTTAAGGAGTTACACCTACTGTTTTGGACAGAAACTGAATAATCCTTACTCCATGGTTGATTTCTGGTGCTTAATTCCCATTGCCATGACCATCCAGTAAAGCTTACTCTTGCGCATCGCTTACCATAATGGATCGTCGATGATTTTTGGGCCTTAAATCCCGTTTTGTTTATTCTTGGGATGGTTTCTGGAAACATGCAAGTATTTTCTTCAGATAACTTCAATGTAAAATGAAATTGGCATATGCTCTGCATCTTTTTTTCTTTTTTCGGATTGGGTTGGGTGGTGAAGAAGAGAATGGAGGAAAGCAACGGCACTTATATTTAAAGACTGAATGAAAAATATATAAACTGATAATGGACTCCTTTCTATGCACTAGCCACATTTTTCCATTTTCTTTTATAAAGTTTGGAAGAAATAGCACTTGTACATGACTGTCCCTGATACCAATTGTAAAAGCACAGATTTTGAAAGATTTGGCAAGAAACTTATTGGAGTTTCTATAGTGTCATACGTTTGTGCAGTGTGGAGCAATGTCAGAAATACCGGAGATAATTTTAATTTACCACTTTTTTATCAGCAAAATACTATTACTGCATTAATAATGAGTATTTATCGTTGTTGCCATTTTTAATGGTAAATTCTCAATAAATTCACATAAAAAACGCGATAAATGATAATATCGCTAAATGATATCGTGATAATATCTTGGTAAATTCCCGATAATATCGCCTTTTTAACAGAAGTATTTTTCTCTTCAATTGGTTGATAGTTGTTAAAGAATGTATTAAGATTTTTATTATTACTTTTAAATATTTTATTTTTCACGAGATTTTTCCGTGACTTTCCTAGTAAAATCTGAGAATTTTAGAATATGTCGATACTATCAGTAGCCGTTAATGTCCCGAGAACAGTATTTGTGAGAGCTGTGTGGAGTTTACCTTCACTTGTTATTGTTATGGTTGTGCGAAAACTAAATGTCTCTTTGATAATTACTAGTCCTGCCTGACCTTAGAAGACAGGACATCAACCACTCCATTTCTACTTGAGGTTAAAATGCAGCAATACATCCAAGTGGTGAAGCATCGCTGTGGTGGGAATTGAATGTTTGAAGTAAAGAACGAAAGAAGCTTTAAAGACAATTTTGTGAGGTCTTCCAACTATTTTCAATAAGTATTCCTTTTTTTTCTTTTTTTTTATGATCGAAGGTGTCCACACGTCTTATCCGTCTATTAGAATCGATAAAGTACCAAAATACTAGCAAAGCTGCAGAACATAATATAGATGTAATTAGCTTTACACAACCCCTGAATTGGTAACTACACTATTTGTGGCCCACTTCAAAATCATGGGGTTGGATTCTCTTGAATTCTTGGCCTTTCTTCCATTTCTCTGTGTTACAGATCCCTGCAACTCTCTCTATTCTTTCATTTCTTTCCTCTTGCAGTCATGCTTCTAATCTCTGCCACTCCATCTCACTGGCTAAATGGTAATCAACTTGCACGTGCAGAGACTACTTTGTGGGAAGCCCATGTGCTCTGTATTTATGCTCTCCCTATTTTACACTAGAATCATTATTTTCTATTCAATTTGCTTGCCATATTTGCTTACTTCTGACCTTTATGACCTTGCAAAAAGCCTTTCTAGTCCACATTGAGATTTCGCCATCAATGTGCCTCCCTCTGCATTATCATCATGCATTCACAGCTGTGTTTAGAGCAGAGTATCTCATGCATGTCTCCATGTGCACATGTGTTTCCCTCGCATTCCTTGTTTAAAAACTCGAAATGACTTGGATGAGACAGTCTGAGTCGATTTGACTCAACAAGATTTCAAGTTGAGCGAGATAGTGAGTTTTTTTTTCAAAATTTTCCTAAAAACTGAGCTGTGCTTCGGTTTTTCGGACACTACTTAAGTTACATCCTTTTCTTCTCTCATTATTAAGAATGATATATTATTTGTATGAATAGTATGATCAAAATCCATGGCAAGTCATGGTTCATGCATGGGATGACAAAGGCTAATTGAGGAGAGGTGGTTGAAGCCTCAGTAGCATCATGAATTCATGATATCATAAACATGAGTGAATGGCTATTTGAGGATCTTAGGCTTTCCATTTTCTACTTAAATCATTTTTTCCCCAAAAGCTGAGTTTTAACCAAAAGGAAATACTGAGTATTTCCAATTCTGAGTGTTATGTAAAGAGGGTCCGAATCCTGATCTCTTTGTGTCTATAATGGGAGTGATCCATTTTAGATCTTTAAATGAGTGAGATCCACCATGGACAGCCTTCGTTTGGAAGAAGGTTTATATAATCAATTTGAATGGATCCTCTAAGTATGATCTTAAAGGTTACAAAAATTTAATAATGTCGTAGGATAAGGAAGGTTAATCCAATAGTGAGTGTAACTTTGAATGGAGTCAAATTGCAAAAATGCTAAGAGCAACAGATTTCCATTACTTTTGTTATTTTGTCAGATAAAACATTATTTGGGTCAATGGAGCCTATGATATTGAATATAGAATTTTAGAATATCCTAGGATCCAAATTTAGTACCAGAAGTCAATTTTAGCCATCAGATTTAGATCTATCAAAAATTCAAAATCAATGGTGAGATAGTTATTAATGTCAATGCATTTTGATCCGTGTTGAAAAACTTGAAACTTGGGACTGACTTTAAATCCCATCGAGTTGAGAAACTTGCCTGAGTTTTTGAAGAGAAAAATAAATAAAAACTTGGAAAAAACTCGTTGATTCACTTGACTCAAAATCCTACTAAGTCAAGTTTTAGTATAACCTAAAGATCAAAATTTAGTACCAGAAGCCAATTTTAGCCATCAAATTTAGATCTAATCAAAAATTCAAAATCAACGGTGAGATGGTTTTTTATGTCAATGCATTTTGATCCATGTTTATAACCTTGAAACGTGGGACTTGACTTGAAATCCCATCAAGTTGAGTATTAGATATTGGATATTAGAAGTTGATCCAATCCAGCCCATTTATATGAATCAGCAATCTGCCAGGTTTCCCTGGATTTATTTTTTCAATGGATCAACTCTTAAGTCAGGTTACAGGATTTTAGGCCTATCATGGGTCTAATTTTTAACTCCAAGAAATAAATGAACTGTTCTTGCCCCAGAGCCATAATGGGCCCATTTTGATTATCATTAAGGCTTTATATCTGGATTTTGACTCACTAAATAAGTGGGTTCCAGTCCAGCCCTGGTGTTAAACTGAGCACATAAATGGGTCGAGTAACGATGCACATCTATTTGGCCACCTCAGCCCAGACCATGCCTAGTGCAGTCCAGAGGTATAAAATTCAGCCGATACGTATTGTATCGACAGAGATATCTTGGATTTTGGACGACTGAGATATCTCGGCCGATACAGTAAATATCAGCCAGATAAAAAAAGAAAAAAAGAAAGAAAGAAGAATATTGGTTGTGGGCCCAGCCGATATTTGCACATATCGGACGATTATTGGCCTAGATATCAGCCTATATTTATATATTTTATTTTTTTAAAAAAGCCTTTTTATTATTTTTAAATGAATTTTTTCAAAAAAAAAGAAAAAGCCATTGAGATTTTCAAAAAACAAAATTGAAGAGAGCAAAAAATCTCGGGCAAAATTTGGTCCAGGCCAATTTTTCGACCCCTGGTGCAGTCTACATATTGCATGGGCCTCTGCAACCAACCCATCTCTAAATCAAATTCGGAATTGTTGGGCCCACGCCTTTGCAATTGTTATGCATAATACTTAAAAGTCATGTTGCCACATAATTCACTCAAACATGCATGATTATTACGAAGGAGCTAGGCCTGACATAAATCCAGGGATAAAAAATGGTGGACCTGAGATCTTGGCGTCTCGGTTGATATCGGTTGATATTTCTCTCTTTTTTTTTCTTTTTTGTCAAATCTCGACCGTATCAGTGAGATCTCAGTCATATCAGCTGAGATTTGCCTTCATTCTAGTTCGGCGGACCTGGACTTAAATCCAAGACTTCATCCACCCAAGTAAAACTTTAGTTTGTCAATGCCCATGTCTTCCTGTAGGAATCACACAGTTACTGTGGACACCATTGATGGTAGGCACTCAATTTCTCTTTATCCAATTTTGATATTTTAGAAGGTGGAATGAGATATAGCTGAGCATCCTTTTAAAAGGGCCTATGTTTATGACTCCTTGCCCTCACAGTTATCATCTTTTGTAAATTAAATTTGCATTTAATTTGACTTTATTTTAAGTTGCATAATATTTAGTTAAGCTTAGTTTTATTTACTAATTATATTTACATGATTTTTAAAACAATTAATAGATTCATTTGTCTACATGGGTGTAGTTCAACCGCTAATCTCCCACTTCACGAAGTGGGAGGTGCCAGGCAGGGGTCGAAATATCAGCCGATACATATTGTATCGGCCAATATATATCGGTTTTAGAGAGCATCATATCGGCCGATATTCACAATATCGGCCGATATTTTAAAAAAAAAAAAAAGGAGAAAAGAGAAAAATATCGGCCGATAACGATATATCGGTCGATATATCGGCCGATAACGTTTTTTGTACCTCTGGTGCCAAGTTTGAGCCCCTATGGCCTCACGTGGTGTGCTCTAAGGGCAATGGGTATCACTCGTAAAGGTTTTACGTTATATTTTTTGCAGTTTTCCACGTATAAATTTAACAATAATAAAATTAATTCATTTAAACTAAATTTGCCTTTATAAATGAGTAAGACTTTTCCATTTAACCAATCCTTTGTTGCCAACCTCCTCCTTCAAGCAAATTTTTAGAATAAAGACTTTTTAATCAAAATGTATGTGATGGGGCTTTCTCTGTCCATAGATTTAAGTTGAGTTGATTGGACCTAATTACATTCCTTGTCAATCAAGGCAATTAGTTTCACATATTTTCAAAGAGGTGAGTTCAAAGCATTTTCCTTTTTCAGAAAATCTTGAACTCATCAAGTTATTTGACTGATAATTTTTTTTTTTAAATCAAGTTCATAATTAAAGTTTCTAAATTATAGGTCTGCAGTCTGCACCTTAATCACTTGAAGAGACTACCCACCAAAAAGATGTTGAAATCAACTAGATTGTGTGCAACTATAAAATATTTTGGTAATTTTTTCAAAATAATATATAAATACTTAAAACTATGATTTGATCTAATTTTGTGGTCACTTAAATTTTTAGAGAAACTTACATTTTGAAATTTTATTTTTAAAAATAAAACTCTTCATTCGTATTATGTGATAGGAAGAAAACTTGACTCATAATAAAATATATACAAGATTTTTTTATCTCTTTTATCTTTTTATGATAAATTCGATATACAAAATTTGACTCATAATAGGACTCATTTTATGATAACCTTTTACATTTAATGCATCATAATCATTGAATTAATAATGATAGGCTAAAATATTTATCCTTTAATTTATTTTTAATTTAAAAAATCAATAATTAATATCATTTTTCATCATCTTCGTCATTGTGGTCGACTTTATGAGTTATTTTATCTAAATAACTCTATCATAAATCATACAATCAGTCACTCCATGATCTAATATATCTTTTTTTATGTCTTCGCTCCATATTTTTTAAAGGTGACGTCTCCTCTTAGTGCCCTCAATCTACAACCTCTCCATTCTACATGTTGGAGTTGTACTTGGTCTTATACTAACATGACTAAACCATCTCAATTTTTTTTTTCCTTTTTTCAATTTGTCATCTAATGAAGTTATCTTTAATCTATTCTTAATGTATTCATTTTTAACTCTACCCTCTAAAATTAAGTCACTCATCCAACATAATATACACATCTCCACTGTTATGACTTTAATTGTCTCACTCTCTATAATATGATAATTCTTATTATAATCCATTTGTTAATATAATTTTGTAATCACACCCCCAACATTTGCGAAACCTAACCAGTTACTCATATTCCATATCTCTAAGATCCTATCCGTTCATCCAATTGATCTACAAACCAGTGCGCCCATGTTCTAAAAGACCGTAATCCAATGTAAAGTCTTATAATGGATAATTAAATGGTAAAAAAAATTCAACGGTTCAGATTCCTAGCAAAAAATCCATGCTGTGGAAGAAATCTAGTGGTGCAACAGTCAAAGAATTTCGCATTTGGAGCCCACAGTATAGAAACTGAGATCTAATCTATTAGCTACGTGTACGGTTGGATATACGGATATATTTAGCCGTGGAAGGCCCTGGAACTTTATTAAAAAAAAAGGTGGAGAGAAGATCGTCACGTGGCAGTTGCGGGTGTTTTTCCCGACAGATAATCTGAAGCAGTAAAAAGAAAGATACACTGCGGTACCACAAAATAGAATTGGTACGTCGGCTTGTTAAATCGTTATAACTTTGAAAGCTCGCGACTCCGTAGTGATTTTTACAACTTTTTATATGGGTGCCCATTCTCTTAACGAGTTTTTTCAAATAATTTAAGAAAAACAGTCTTCACTTTTAATTTTTTGAAATGATTTTTAAAGTCTAAAATTATACTATTTTCAATTAAAATCAGTATTTAAGTGCATAAAATTTAGAGTGATAATTTATTTATAAAAATTGATCGAAAAATAATTTCGTACGAAAATTCAAACCAAATGCGGAAAAAATTCAAAGATTACCGTTGCTGAACAATTACGAAGACGAGGAGAAAAAGGAATCGGGAAAGCAACCCATTTGTTGCTTCCCCGTCCGTGCTCCCTTCCAACCCGTTGTCTGCAACAACGGCTAGCCATTTTGGTCCTTTTGGAGTTCGTTTTTTAAAAAGGGATACGGAAAGGTAAAGGGTAATATTAGAATTTCGCATAAAATTTTAAAATCTCATGCCTGATAAAAGGAAGCTCTCGTGGGAGAATGGCTACCTTTCACATTTTTTTTATTTTCAAAAGTAATATTAAAATTGAAATTTCCTTTCAAAAGATAGACTTTAAGAAAAAATGGCATTACAAAAATCACTACTTTAAATTAAGCGAAGTCTAATAGATGGATGAATTTTTTTTCCTTTTATTGAACTACACTTTTTTTTTACAGGAATAGATTTATCAAACCAACTCATTCTCAATATCTAACATAAGTTATATTAAAAAATAAAGAATTGATTCAGAGTGAAATTTAAAAGGGATGATTTCTTTGGATTTTTACTGTGACCGGAGAATGAAAAATAACAGATTCTACAACATGAGACTATCTTGAATCATCTTATCTCTTAATTTTTAAACAAAAAACTAAATACTTTTATCTGTCATTGTCAATTCAATAGTGAAGATAATTATTAAGTTGATATCAATTTCAATTAAATCTAAATCTAGAAAATAAAATAACATTTTTACACCAAGGATAGTGATTTTTGCACTATTTTCTCATGCTGCACCTTCTTAAAAGGAAATTTCAATTTTACCCTTGCTTTTCGAAAAGATAAAAAAATGACGTGAAGAGAAAAGCAAAAGCAAAATTATAATTTTCAAGATAGATGCACAATGAGAAAAAATAGTAGTACTTAATCGGTATTTCTCATATTCTTATAATAAATTCAAATTTGATACAAATCTAATCCGCGAGATGATAGTATATATGAGAAAGAAAATCAGTGTTAATATACACCCAATCAAAAATTAACAAATTATTTATAATGAATTCTCTCTTCTTCATTCAAATGTTGATCATAAAATGAGACCCACCATTGGACATGTCTTGCCCGACCACTTGGGGATTTTAAATATGAATGTTTGCTAAACCTATTCTTTTTCACTAATTGATTAATTTATAATAAAATATCTTATAAACATGTCACATGTCCCTAAATCATTTTTTAATGGTTTTGTTCAAAAGTACTTAACAAATAGTTGCAAGATCTCTAAGTGGAAAATCACAACAATTTTAAATAAAGAAGTCAAGGCACAATTCTATTCAATGATGTAAACGTTTTCTAGTAATTACATGATATATTAGCACTTTTTATTTTATTTTTTACATGATATATTAGCACTTAACACAGTTATACGATACAATCTTAATCCAAATAAGAGGGCTTTTTTTATACAGCATATATTATTTAACTTTTTCTTGAATTTAATAGACTGCATCTGAGATTCAAAGAACAAAAGTACACATCAATATAAGTACTTTAAATATACACAAATTATTTTTTAAATAAAAATACTTAATTCTCTATTACAAATCACGGGATGAACAAATTTGGAATTCAAAAAACTGTTTAAAGTGAGCTCATGAACTCATCGTGTGTCATTTTTTTTAAGGAAAGCATCTTCTTCCCACTCTCTTTCCCAGTTAAGAGAGAATTTTTTTAATCATATTGATAGATATATAGTGATAATTAGTCTGATTTTTCACAGCGTCACAGTAACACCAATTTGTTTTTTCACATTCTATAACTCGAAAGGGGAAAGTGATGGTCAAGAACCCATCTCAAAAAATAGAAGTTTTGAATTCTATTTCCACTTCACTTCAAAGGGCCACTTCTCATACATTTACTCACTGACTGCGTTTGGATGGAGGGTAATGGGGATTGGTAACTAAGAGGTAGGGTTAAAAAATTAATTTTTTACCTCTCTTCTCTCACTTTTAAAAACCCTTTCACCCCTAATCTAGAGTAACCTCGGGTAACTCTTATAAAATTTACTTCTTATCTAAATGCAGCCAATGTATAAATAGAAAATTTTTGAAGATTAGTCAAAATACTTTAAAAAGACTTACACTTTGATATTTCTAAAATAATAGAGAAAAACAAATAGACCTGAGGCATGCAGTAGGAATTGTAGTGGCAGGGAGAGCAAGGGGATGGAATGATGGATGATTGATATGGTTTTTTGGTGATGGAATGGTGGGAAATGGGAAAAATGGAAAATTGGGAATCTGAAGGTAGGAGTGGAGTCCAAACACCACAGTATTATTCCAATCTCTGACACCACGATTCCCACTCTTGTCCCTTCCAATTCACATTCCATCAACCGAGAGAACACCTCTCATTCTTATTATTATTATTATTATTTTATATTTCATCTTCTTCGATAAAGGGTCAATCCTGCAGGCTTTTTTACCCTCGAGCAATATAGACTAGAGAGTGAAAGAAAGAGAGAGAAGAGGCCTTTTGATCTTCTTCTTTCCCGGATCTTTTCTTTCTGTTTTTTTTCAAAGTTTTCTCACTCCCAAAGTTTTGTTGAAAACAACATTCCAAGTGGAATTTTGTTTCTTCTCTCAGTTAAGTAATACTTGTGAACAGTTCAACTTTAAAAATAGTAATAGAAAACCTTCCTGTAAATTACATTTTATAGAGGTAGTAACTGTTAGGTTGATTCATTTAATTAATTGATTTTGGTAAAAGTTAATTAATCTATTTCTTTTCAGGGATTTTCCCATATGAAGTGTTTATTTTTGTTGGATTAGTTTGAAGTTTGAACAGTGAATCTGTGGACCAAAGATCTTGCAGAGTTGATGGTCAGAAAGGCCTTCACATGAGGAAGTTGTAGACAGTAGATGTACGAATAATAGTGATTCAATATTTATGCTAAATGCATCTTACTTTAATGAATAATTTGTTGAGATTTATTGATGATTTATTAGGTGTTTATAGAGTGTAATCTAAAGTACGAGATGATCTAATATAAAATAAATTTAAAAGATTCAATTTTTTAGGTCCACTTGTAATAACCTGCCTTCAACCAACATCAATATTATCCACTTTAAGTCTAACACATCTTCAAACTTTACTTTGAATAGATGAATATGCCCTTCGCTATCACACCACTTTTTTAATTATAAAAATACTCACTCCTGATTCTTATTTTCGTTCATCATTGTTAATATTTATAACTAATAATATCACAGAATTCAAAAGTGCAGCACAGATTGGCTAGAATGGTTTTGTGATTTAGATGATTGGATCTTCTGGGTCTCACTTGGAATGGAAAATGTCCCCATTGTTCACATGGTTTTATGACCCATTACTGTATGACGATCTTCCCTTGAATGTGACCCTCCTCTTCTCTTTACCGTACATTTGTGGGCCACTGATCAATGATAAAAAAGCATCAGGATTCTCAAAAACTCTGCCCTAGTTTGGGAGACTCAAACACAGGACCAGTTGATTCTTCTCTCACTTTCAGAACCAAAAATGTTTTTCTGCTTTATAGACTCAAATGGAATGCAATTGCTGCACTAACAACTTCTCTAGAGTGATTATTTTAATGATCAAAACCATGAATTACACCATTCTAATCTCTATCTGTCATTCAAGATGCTGCATATATAGTGATAACTATTTATAAAAAGGAGAAAAGAACAGTGGAAAACAGGGTAAGAGGATAAGTTATTTTCATTTTAAATGTGTAACGAGGCATGAGGAATCCAAGTCTTCCATGTCTTCCAAGCACTCCAGACAAACCAGTTTCAGAAGAGAAAAGCAAGTTGCTTTCAGACTCAGAAAAAGAGAGATCAAAGCCCATGAGACCTAGGAAATTGCAGGTGTTGTGACCCCATGTCTCCCTTCCTCTATATTTAGTTGCAGTTGAGTGCAAGCCAACCCATCTCTTCCCTTTCCCTTAACCCTTTTCCCCACCAAAAGGAAACAAAGAGAAGAGAAGCCATAGAACAAAAGGTGGCGGGTTGAGGTGGGGTGGTTCTCTCACCTCTGTTTGCTTTTTGCTGATGCAAAAGGTGTCTGGTTTAGGGCTGTTGAGCTCAACCCATTTCATGGTAGCAACCCATTTCTGCGAAGGATAAGTCTACACCACCATTTCTCCTCTCTATATTAAGAATCCTACAATATGTGGGGATTGTGCTATGTTAGGTTTAGGTAGTGAACTTGAGAGACCCAGTTTTTAATCTTTTTCCATTTTGCTTTAGATGATAAAAAAGTGAAAGATGGGAGGGTGGCATGAGTTTAAGAGGTTTTGCATCTAGGGTTTTTTGAGAGCAGTTCTCAATATGTATACATGCATACATAGGGCCGGCCGGCTCTGAGATCCCCTAAAATCTCAGGGGCCCTAGGCGAAGTGAGATTTCAGGGGCGTTTGTGACTGACATGTTAAAGAGTTTTAAGTGTGTGGAGGCCATTTCTTCCCTGTGCATACATATATGCCTGGCTCCCTGTATGCCATTTGTAGAGTCAATCTTGGCATTGATTGGCTTCATGGATGGCGTGCGAGGAGCCAAGCATGTTGCATTTTGCATGGTCGGTTTGCATTTGCATTGGACTTCTCTCTCTCTCTCTCACTCACTAAGGTTTCATGCTCAGCCAAATATTGGATTGGGTGCTGAAGAAATTAGTAGAATGTTTTGGCTTGATTCATTTCACAAAGACAATACAGAGATATATATATATATATATATATATAGAGGTACATCAGAGACAGTCAGGTTGGTATCAGATGAAGGTTAGCATTCAATGTATTTAGTGAGGTTGGTGTTAGGTTTCAGTCAGTGAAGGATTATTGTTAATAGGTGCTATTATTACCCTGATTACACCATGAGAGATTGATACATCTTCTCTTGAAGCTCTTGGCAAAAATATATTTTGTCATTTACAATATCCGTTCTCTCAGTCAGTTGTTTGATTCTGTCACAAAAGTTTTTATGCTATTAAAGTGTTTAGAACGGCAATGAATTGGAAACTTAAAGTAGATGATATTTTCATTTCATGTCTTGTCAAATACTTCATCTTTGTATGTGTAAAATCTGCAACATCATTTTCATAGTGTGTCCTCCCTCTATCCAATGCCATATTTGAAAGAAATAAGAAATTAGTACAAAACTTCTTTTTTTTTATAGTATGGGTATCTCCACTCCATATTAGAGATAAGATTAATCTTACGAACATGTGTAAACCTCCCAATTTTCACACATTGGTAAGTCGATGAGAAGTAACCCCATGTTTTTGTGACTACCCATTCATCTTTTCTATATTCATTTCTTGACTGTCTTTCTGGACACTTTCCATTGAAGTAGTAGAGTTCTACTGTTTGGGATCCAGCAATTAACATCTGCGATGCTGCTGATGATAAACATGTAAGTTCTTTGGCTCTAGTTTTTACCATATGGAGTTTGGGAGGGAGCTCTTTGATCATAATTTTAGATGATGTTTTTGGTACTGATCATTAAAAGTTCAAATTTGAAATGCAACGTTGTAAACCAAATTTGGGTGCAATATAATAATTGCTTTAAATGGTCCATATTTGTGCTATTTCAGAGAGCAAATAGTTTTAAATGACACATACCCTAATTTAAAGGTTCATCGTAGTTCTTATGCTCTATATTGTATGGTCATAGCATTGAAAACATGTTGCTCCAAGTTCTCTATGTATCTCCTTTTTTTGTTGAATATGATAGGGGGTGTACAATGACAACGTATTAGAAATGAAATATTGTTCGATATCCAATCAATATCTTGTGAAAAGGCTTGATTCCTGTTGAGTTCTTGTGACAGTTTTGAGAATATTCAATTCAAAAGACTATACCATTATGTGGAGTCAGCTAACTCCTTTATAATCAATGTGGGACTTGTTCACTACCAAACAATCCTTGCATGGAACGAGACTCTCCGGCCATCCGGTACGGCTAGAGGATCCATGACTCTACATGCGTTGGCTTAGAGATATGACTCTGGTATCACTTATTAAGACTGGATATCTCATCCAAAAGACTAGTTCATTAGGTGGAACCCGTTTACTGCCCCAATATCTATACATTTTCAATAATGCCATTGATCTCCTCTCACGTCATGAAAGAAAACCATTAATCTTTCACAGTGCCGGCCTTGAGATATCCTAAAATCTCAAGGGCCCTAAGTATAACTATTAAGATGGGACCCTACTGCAGAGGTCCTAAAATCTCAGAGGTCCTACTGCAGATTATTTTTTAGACTTATTTTGGAGACCCTATGCAGCGACCTACGCCGCCTATAGTCAAGACCATCTCTGATCTTTCATTTACTACTTCTTGTCTGATGCATTGACTGATAATTTTATTTTATTTAAATTGCTACTTCATAAAGGAATGTGTAAGATTTAAGCTAAGCGATTTGAAAATTTGAATATGGCCAGCTTATTACATTGTCGAAATGGTAGACGAATACAACATTGCTGAAAGTCAGCTTTAATAGATCGTCTTAACTTTTGTTTTCTCGCCTTTGAATGTATACACTTGAAACGAGTCAAAGAGGCATTGAGTAATGCAGGATTTAAATAAAAAGAAAGTAGCATATGAGATATTTTGGATTGTTCAAGCTCTTCTTTTCCTTTTGTTTTTTTTTTTTTTTCACTTGGCAAATGATTAAGTAAGATGGATCCCAATGAACGTTTATTTTACAATCCTTTCCATTTTTTGGCTGTATTGCAGTAACATTTAAACAGGATTCATTAAAGAACATTTTCTTCTCTTTTGCACCCGTATAATACTTAAATTTACCTTTTTTTTTTTAATGATTAAGGTGTTGAGATCTCTTACAACACTCGATTAATCTTTAAGACATGTGTAAACCGAATAATTGTATGAAAAATAACTCTTGAAGATGAAGTGAAAATCAAACTCAAATTTTTTTACTTTATCTAAAGAGTGCTTAATCATCTTTTCAACCCTTTGGAACTCAAGACTCCCACTATTTGTGATCCTTTATTCTTTGAGCCATCATTGGCCTTTGATCAGTCCGAACTGTAGACATTTTTGTATATATATATATATATATATATATATATATATATTGGCAAATGTTAATTGCATCTCCCATGACACTTTTATACGTGTGATTATCTCAATTTTTCTATTTAGGAAAAAGGATTAAGAATCTATGAATTGATCTCATCGCACTTACCCCCGACTCATTTTATCACTTAGATTCAGACAACTAATCATTTAAAAGTGAAAATAAAAAAAAAGTAATTTTTACATTATTTTTTTTATAATGCACTCTTTTACAAAAAAATCAATTTTGACTTTATTTCCCTCTTTTTCTCTCCCTTTTCCTCTTTATCAAAAGGAAAAACAAAATTAAAATTTTACTTTAAAAGAGGGTACCATAAAAAAAAAAAATTGCAAAAATCATTAAAAAAGAAGAAGCTTACTTTGTCCCACGTATGTGGTCATACGTGGTAGTTAACCTACTAAAAGAGTCCGGATCGTCCTTACTTTGTCAGGTGCATGCAGCCGTGAGCAGCTTTTGTCGGATAGACAAATTCTGATGAAAATTTAAACTGAAAACTCTCATTTGATATATTATTTTTGAAATTTATTTATTTATTAAAAAAATTCCATTAAAATAAATTAGAGATTTCCCACATTATGATTCTAAAATAAAATTTTTATAAAAAAAAATTAATTGATTTGATTTAACTAAATAAAATTAAGAGTTAATAAAAAACTCTGCTTCACTTGTTTATTTTTCATTTGTTATTTTGTGGCTCTAGGTGCTTTATTATACCAACTTTATATACATTTTCATATTAAGAATAAAAAAAATTAATTTGTAAAAATAAAAAATTCATATCATTATAAAAATTAATTTAAATCATGAAATAAGTAAATAATAGATCTATCTTTTTAAATAAATAATTTATTTTTAGAACTAAGTTATTTAGGTGAAAGATTTTTAAACTGAGTTGATTTATAGTTAATTTGAAACTCATCGTGTCAAATACAACTAAATTCTATTATAACTTAGCCTACTGTTATTATTTTGACTCAATTTCAACTCACACTCAACTAAGTCAACTCATACTTAGTCTTTCCTGAATATAAGATTTGAGTCCATATTTAAACCTTGAATATGTGACATTTCAAGTGCAACCAATCATGTTAAATATGAGATTTTAGATATTAAAAATTTAAACTTTAATAAACCCTCTAATTTTTATATTTTATCTTGTGAAGCTAAAATAGCAAAAGGAATAAAATTATAAAAAAATTAATCTATATCTTTACTCATTGAAGTTAATGATTTAGAATATTAGTCTTAACTAAAAATAATGATAAAAATATCTTTTATTTTATCTTTAGTGAGTCTTAATTTAAAATAACATATCTGATCGTGTGAAACTAAAATTATCTATACTTTGGTTAAATTAAATAAGAGTGCTTCAAATATAAAAATAGAAGTGTTACTATCAATAGTAGGATTAAATGACTTTACATAAAATTTAATGATTAGCATTATTAGTCATCTTCTTATTTATTTAAAAATGGTATTTTGAGCTTATCATTTCTATTAATTCTGAAAAAAATATTATTTTTAGCGGTAATCAAGAAAAATATATATTAAAAGGAAAATAAATATAAATAAAGGGGAAAGAGGAGGAGAACAAAACGATCAAAGTACAAATGCCCACCTCAATGGCTAATATAAAAAGATACCTCAGCCAATTAACTCCAAATTCCACCTGAATCCCCCTCATATAGATTACAAGTGAAAAACTCTGTTGATCAGGCAAAGAAATTTGCTACTCCATTTGTTGTCCGTCTGACCAGGGATTTAAAAATCGGCCGGGCCGATATATCGGCCGATATTTTTCTCTCTCCTTCGATATCGGTATATTTCTCTCTCCTCCAATATCGGAACCGTGAAAAACCGCAAAAAACCGTGAAACCTGTGAAACCCTGAACCATTGAAAACCGTGAAAAACCGTGGAAAACTGCAAAAAACCGTAAAACCCGTGAAACCCTGAACCGTTGAAAACTGTCAAAAACCGTCAAAAACCGTGAAAAACTGTATCGGTGTTTTTTAAAAAAATAATTAAAAAAAAATAATTAAATACAGATATTTATGAATATCGGCCGATATTGTGGCCGATATTCGGTATGTACGGCCGATACTTATCGTCTCGGCCGATATTATTCGATTTAAAAAAACCAATATATATCGGCCGATACGATATGTATCGGCCGATATTTGAACCTTTGTGTCTGACCTTTATGAGTGATACCTCTGAAACCAAAGTTCTTTATTTCCGATATTTGAACCTTTGCGTCTGACCTTTGCAAGTGATACCTCTGAAATCAAAGTTCTTTATTTCCCCAAGGGATATTTTCTTCTCCTTATCCTAGTCGCCTTCAATGACTAGATTCCTTGGCCTAATGAACTCCACACCATCAAAGTCCACTAACTAAGAGTTATGTCTCATTAGAGTCTCTCACTCTACTGACTCATAGAAGATCATGTAAAACATACTATGAGAATCACCAAATAACCTACCTAGCTTGTTTGGGTTTGTCTGTAGTGGCACCATCACGTTAAATTGGATACTCCAATGTCGAGGGGGACCATATTTCCAGAACTCTAATCTTCTTAGGAACATTGCTCATACACCTCTTCCACGAAGATATGAAATCTTTCGTAGCACTTATATTCCTCCACAGAAAAAGCCACGTATATAGTCTCCCTCTAGCTCTCTTGAGTCTTGACAATCTCAATTTATATTTTATCATATATTTGTTCACCTCTTTAATTTAAATTAAAAATTGAATAATTATTTTTCTTTTTACTCACTTATAATTTATTTCAATGGATAATATTTTAAAACATAATTATATAAATAAAATTTAATCTAAAATTATTGCCACCATAGTCAATGCGTTGATACGGTAAAACGTGTCAAAACGAAAGAGGGCCCCGGTGGAAGTCGACTTCTAGACAATCCAGAATTCCATTACTCTGCATTGTAGAATCAGGACTAGAGTCAGTAAGCAGGAGGGCAGCAGGCATGTGCCCTGAATCAAAAAGCTGACCGTTGTGAAGAAATGAACCATTTGAAAGTCCGGCCCACAATCAAAATTCAATGTACCCTTGTACTCTGAATTCTGAAAAGTGCAATGTCTTCATTTGAAAAATCTTTCTACCACTAGACTATTGGGAATACATTTAATACAAGCCCAGTAATTTCATTGTCTTCATTTGAAAAATCTTTCTACCACTAGACTGTTGGGAATACATTTAATACAAGCACAGTCATTTTTCCACACGAGTTTTATGTGATCATATACAAATTTTATTGTATTACTAATTTTACCTTTCACCTTTGTTGTATCAAAATAAAAAAAGAAAAGAAAATAACAACAAATCGGCTCACTTACTAACCACTTGATGAGACAATTCTCTGTTTTTCAGTACTGGTAAGTGAGCCGATAAAGATAAAATTGACAATACATTAAAACTCGTGTCTGATTAGACAAAACTCTCGTGAAAGGATTGCTACCCTCAATCCACTAACCCATTTTATTTTTCAAATTACATTTGATGCAAATTAACCCAACAATCAATTCTAAGTCAATGTTATGTTAGTTTTTATTTTCATTATTTATCAAAATCTCATCTATTCAAAGTTAAATTTTTTATTTACACTTCTCTCTTTTAATCCTATCATAAAATATGAAGTTAGTTACTCCATAATCTATTATATCACTTTAATTTTTCCTTCATATTTTTAGTGATCTATTTTTTATTGTGCCTACTATTAATAATCTTTTGACTCTATGTATTAAGAGTTTAAGACAATATTTGATCTTCTATTTATATAGTCAAACCATTTTAAATGAGTTTTTCATTTTGTTATTCATTTATTTATTTTTATTGATTAAATTATTACTCCCTCTCTACCATTTTAGTTGTATTATTTGAAACATTTGTATTTTTTAACCAACTCTCTATATAAGACTAGCACTCCATATGATATCATCTATTTTTAACACATTTTATGCTATTTCAATATAAATGAGACTAACTATTTTGGAATAATTTCAAAATCCATATAAGATAACTAATTTGGGATATAGGGAGTATTTTTTACTGTTCAAAATTTTACTCTGTAAAGGATTCAATTTCACCCTAAATGAATGGAACTGAAAAATGATCAATGTCTGATCAGGGATTTAAATCTCGGATATCGATCAATATCTCGGCCAAAAAAATTCTCTCTTCTATTTTTTTTTTTTTTTTAAACTATCTCTATCTATAGATATTTGAAATGTTGGCCGAGATTTGTTTCCATGCGCCGACCAACCGGAGCATGAGCTATTTTCACCCATAGCCTGGCCTGCATCTTCATTTCTCACATCAACACAACGGGTGATCAATGTGGAGCTTAGAAATAAGAATGAACGTGTGTCTGATGCAATTGGGCATCTCTTACCTCTCAGTCTCCTTCAGAGTTCAGACATATAAGAGCTATCTTCAGATATCTTCTGTCCTTTTGGTCGGGAAAGGCATCAAATCAGATCCACCGGCTGTGGAAGCACACTTTCTTGAACAACTCCAGTACCTCCAAAGCTAGGTTAGACATTGTCAAGCTTCTCGGTCAAACTTGGATCAGAATTTAATCCAACGTGTGAATGATCATCTAATTTGAGTAATCAGTGAAATCTCATATTAAATTTAGATCGAGTTGAGTTCAAAAATTTAAAATCAACTATAATCAATCGGAATTGACTCGATTTAATCAAAGTTTGAGAAAATATAAAAAACTAACTGTTTATTAAATTTTATTGTTGGACCACAACTCAAGTCGAGTAGGATCAACAATTTAGATCAGATTAAATAATATAAGTCAACAACTCAGATTGAATCAGACTCAATAATATTTTACATATATTGAATTAAATTTATTAAAACTCAATCTAACTCGTAGAATTTCAGCTCTAGTAAATTCGAGACAAAATAATAATAAATTGATTAATTAAAACTAAAATGAATTAACCAAGTCCCATGTGATAGATTTTGTAATTTGGCTCCTCAAATCATAGGTCATGTCTAATAAATGAAAGTACAGAGGATCGGCAAGTCCGTACCTTTGCTTCCCAAAGAAAATGACTCTGCCTTTGGCAGTTACGACCATGTTGCTTCTCATGACTATTTACTTTTACAAGTCGCTCAGCTGCAAAGCATTCTCTCCTCCGTTAGGAACGTGAATACAAAATCCGTCGGATTTTTGAGATATATTAAAAGAATTGGATTTTTAAAATTAGAGCAAGTGTAAGAGTTTTTTGAATTTTTATGTGTGAAATTGTAAAATTCTTACTGATGAAATTTTCTATCTTTAAAATACACCAAATAAAATCACAGGAGTTTGAACTTAGATAAGTCTAAATCTAATCAAAAGGAATGGTATATCTAAAATGTAAACCTCATAAGGAGGGTGGGCTGGCCTTTGAAAAAAAAAATGCTTAAATTAAGATATAATAATAACTTTTCTTGTCATTTAGCCCAAACTCTATGATTCTCTTATTTAGTAGAAAATGTTGAAATGATGTGATATCACCAAAGAGAATTAGACATAAAATGTAGGAAACGGCTCTTCTTGATTATGTATTGACGTTCAACCAGTAATTTTCTATCTTAAGAAGGTGGGAGATGTTAGATTTGAATCTCTATAATCTCATTTAGTGTGTTTTAAGGACAGTGAATATTACCTGTAAAAATTTTATAATGAATTTCTTACTATTTTTCGTACATAAATTCAAAAAAATAAAGTGAATTTTTTATTTGAATCCTGATAATAGTAGACTTCCTTTTACCTCAAAATCCAATTTTCTCTGTTTTACTTGGGTGAGAATCAAAACCCTAGTAAGTCGAATACTTCAGATGAATTTCTTACTTAAATTTGATAAAATCCGTAAATTCATTAGATGAAAAATTTTATCCAATCAAATTAACTCAAAGTGACTCCTCCGATTTTTTTTCAAATTTTTAAACTATATTTTGACCCAAGATATTTGAGAACTGATTTCTTAACTCCTAGTCAAGTGAAAAATATTTTATTAGAAAATTCTCTATTGAAATAGATACGTGTGACCTCCATTAATAAGAATTAATTTAATTCAATCATCATACAAAAGGGTCCCACCAATTTTGCCGGTTTGGCTCTCTTATTAGGGGCATTGTAGGAATCGAGCAGAAGAGATGAAGACGACTTGTGCACGCAATGTGGTAAGGTAGTGGCACATCAAGTGGTCCCCACTCGCGAATCGCTTGGTGGCATGAGATTTTTGTATCTGTCTTCAAGTGCGTGACACGTGTAATGCAACTCCTTGTGCTATTTTTCCAACGACTGCTCTAATCTGGTTGTAAACAGTCACAAGCTACTTATTCTGCAGTTTACTTTTTCTTTTATAATTATATTACTTTATTAAAGAAAATAATATTAAAATGAATCAGGAATTGCCGATATTGTGATAGTGAAGAATAAGTTTTATATAAAATTCTTTGTCAGTAAATAAAGTAGATAATCGATAAAAGTTTTATTTCAACTGCTTCAGTTTCCTTTGGTCTTTTGAACCATACCACACTTTAGATCTAAATCAATTTATTTTATTTTTATTTTTACAAATAAAAATAAAGATTTATATTTTTGAAACTAAATAGATGATGAATAATCTTAAGGGATTCTTGTATTGGCAAGGAATCCATTTAAGGAAGTAAGAGTTCTAAATTTAAATTCTATCTAACTTCAAAAGGTCATTTTTTACTGTTTTATTAATTTGTGTGGAGACGGATTTTTATATGCCTGAAGACTAGTCGAGTATCTTTAAGAGACTCTGGACATCTCAAAAAAAATATAATATAAATAAAAAAAGGAATAAAATTATTGGAGATTGTCATAAAAGATTTTTATTTTTCTTATATATAGCTAAACTGAGATCGAAATTCTCAGAATTCTCACAACTTTTCTGTGAAAAGACATGCAAGTGGGAAATTAAGAAGCCAATTCAAACTGTTTTTTTTCCTTAATTCATTTTCTGGCAAGTTCCCTTATCCAAAGTCCAAAGACAGCCAAAATACCAAGCATTGAACACTCGGAAATATATAGAAATGTCTTTAGTTTGAAGTCCAATCATGCTTAAAAATAAACTGTTTTCCACTACAAATCTACAATGACTATAAAATGATTATCTTAATGATGAGATAACTTCAAAATTCAAATGTTTGATCTTTGAGGATATTATTTAAAAAAAAATCAAAATTAGTTGAAATAAAGAAAAAAAAAATTAAAAATAAAATATAGTTGAATTTCTTACTCTTTTAGTAACTATGTGTAAGTATCATAAAATGGAAAACTACAAAACAGCAAGGCGTTTTTGGCTTTCGGGCATAAAAGGCCCTATCTGTGACTTACTTTGGGTTAAATTCAGTCTCTCAAAAATCATTTTTTTCTTCTAAAAGTTAGAACTAACATTTATAATTTTCATTTGATATATTTATTTTTTTTATGATTAAGGTGTCAGACCAATATCTTACAATTAGATTAACATTTATATCTCAAACCAAGGATTTAAAATTCAGTATCGACTGATATATCGGCCATGAAATTTCTCTCTTTTAATTTTTTTTTTAATTAAAACAACCGATATCAGATGATATCGCCCGATATCGGCCACGGAATTTCTCTCTTTTAATTTTTTTTTTAATTAAAACAACCGTTATCAGACAATATCGTCCAATTCATATTGGCTGATATATATAGATTTAAAAAATCGATATATTATACCGGCCGATATTTGTTTCTCTATGTCAAACTATCTGTAAGTACTATAAAATGAAAAACTACAAAACACCCAGCGCCTTACGTGAGTCTCTATTTATGCTAAATTGGGTCTGTCAAAAATTTAAAAAAAAAAAAATTAGAGTCAACATTTTAGAATTTTTATTAGACGTATCTTGCCATTAAATTAATTTTATTATATTAAAATATATATATTTAATAATTTGTTTTATCATTTTTCAATGATAAGTTGACAAAGGTTGTCCCATGTAGGCATGAATGCATGCAGACAATTTATACATGAGGCGATGCACCAGACCTGAAAATGGATATGCAATAATTTGGTATAATGTGCTTGACTTGTCTCTCTTTCAAAATGATTGGAACTAGGAAATTTTTGACAACCTCTATTCTATTTAAGTTGGTCGACATTCATTTCACTAAGGATGGACCATACCCATTCTAATTAATTTATTATTTCATTTTTAACTTTTCTTTTACTTTATAGTCACTACTTACTACTTTGGTTTTAAAACTCAATTGGGTAGTAATCCACAATAATGCACATGTATTTTATTATCTAATGATATCTGATAGTATACTTTGCACATTGGTTTATATCAATACTATTCGAATCTATTACATTTATTGGTTTATTATTAGGAAAAATCAAAGTAGAATAATAATGAATGATCTCAATGAACCAAAATGTATCAAACAAAGTCACCTAAAGGTTCACCATGACAATACAAAAGTCTTAAAAAAAATTTAAACTTAACTCACTGTATGAGCAAATAGCAAAGGACAAACCCGTTGTCTCAATTTTAATGAATTTAAGTTATTTATCAATCAAAAGAAACCAGATGAACACTGGTTAAGCCCACAGCCCGAGCTAGACAAAGAAAACAGAAGGGCAAGCCCAAAATAAAGCCCATACGGTAAAAAAAACAAACTATCCCAAGAGAAGAGGAGAGTCATTGATACAAGAGAAGATACCAAAAGTATTCCCTGCACACAAAAGATTGGATAGGGAAGAGGAAGAAGCATTCTTATAACTGGAGACAGAACTGGAGACAGAGGCATATTCCTACATGTTTCATTAGTAACAACTAACAAAGAGATAATTGTATATCTTTCTTGTACTTAGTGCTTCTCAATTTTTTTTTTACCAAAATCACATAAGAGCTTGTTACGAGTGTATTCATTTGATTGATTCATCAATAGTGTTAGGTCATTGAGGATAACGTTAGTCTGTGAAAAGATTAAATCCAAAATATTTAGATGGACATTTTGTAGATGTCATGGTAAGGGGGAGCTTTTGTGCAACAGTTTGAAGACCCATTTTGTGACATAACTAACTTTGTTCAAGATGCTTAACAAATCAAAATAGAAGGTTGCAATGCAAGAAGAGATTGATGCTCTTCACAAAGAATGAAAGGTTGGACTTAGATACTAAGAAAGTTTATAGCGAAAGTGTTGTAAATGGGTGTACAAGATGAAAAGATATTGTAACGCTTCGATCCGAAAGTGGGCCCAGAATGTTACTGATTTTTTTTTTTTATATAAACTAATCTCAAAACTTATAACTGGACTGGATCAAAAGTTAGGCCCAGAAATAAAAGTCACACATGTTCTCAACATGTGGATTCAAACACATACTATAAGTCTACCCATATGCAATCATATAACGTGAAATCATATATTTCCATAAACGAAATAATTGTTAAACACATCAAAGTACTTGCAGGCACATAGTGGTTCATACAAGCCAACACATAATTAGTACCACATACGGTACTTTACACAAAACATGGTTCTAAAGAACCAAACATTAACAACAAGTTTCCGTCCGTGGGAAACTCAAGGCAAAGCCACCACTTATCCTTCCTAAGCTCGATATGGAGGTTCCTCCTCATCGAGTACATCTCCTGAAATGTGAGTAGTGTAAGCTAACTAGCCCAGTGAAAGAACATAACAATGCAGTTTAGTAAACATCAGGTTAGCCAAAATCAATATTATCAATATAATAGATTTAAATTTGCCAAAATCTCAACATCATTCCATAATTGCCGACAATCCACTGTAACACCTAGATACTACGCTGAGACCATTAGTATTAAGTCCCGACACGGTCAAAATACAATCTTACAAGTACATCTCCGACCCACCCAAAACCAATACTGACATACACGAATTCAGCAACTGACCCACTTGGTCCAGTAGACGTAAACTGACACACACAAGTTTAGTAATTGTTCAATAGTAAAGGGTACGTAGAAGTAGTATCAATATCACCATATCTCATAAGCATCATCATATATGATCAATTTCACAATTATCCATAAGCATTTTTCACAATAGTGCATCATGTCTAGGCACATAATGTAATACCATAACCCAAGATTAAGGATAATTGTGTTATTTGTATTGATTAATTGTGTTTTTATCCGTTAATCATGAAGATTATAGATTGAGATTTTTAGAAATCCAAGATCGGCCAATTAGAGTTCAATAGCTCACAGATCCAACTCATTTAAGTTGAAAGGGCAAAATGGTAATTTACCATAAATATTATTATTTAGGTGATTTAATTATTGATTATTATTAAAATATGTTGTTTCAAATAATTGGGTTGTCAAAGCAATGCATTGGTAGTGATCTTAAATGATGAATTCATAGGACCTTTTAGTCTATACTTTTGATTTTCAGAAATACTTATAAATGTGACCTTGGAAGGTCTCTATTTATGAAAATAATTGTTTTAAATAATGATAGAAATCATAAAATTTCAGAAAAATAACCAGTATTTAATCTGTGCTTTAACCAATTAATTTATTTAACATATTTACAAAATAAAGTTTAAAAATACTTAAACAAATACTGTATTTTTGACAAAAATCTACCTACGTGTCATTTTTACCTAGATTGAACGATTTCGAAGTGTATTTTTCTCCAAATTTCAACAGTGTTTATGATTTTTAAGACCCGATATTTTAGACTAGATGGATTAATCTAATTAAAGCTTTTTTATATCTAATAAATGAAGATAAGATTTTAAAAATGAAAATATTAGAAAAATCACCTTGCATGTGACACTTAAAGCCTCAAGCATGAGCTGTAGGCTTGCATGCATATGGTAATGAATGTAGTTAGCCAACTAGTGGCCATGCAAAACATATAAAAGGAGAGAAATGAGGAAAGAAAAAAAGAAAAAAAAATTATAAAAACTAAACTCCTCTCCACTGTCCCTTCGTTTCTTGTTTTCTTTTACTGCATATTCAGTGTCCAGCCAAGCTTT
Source organism: Chimonanthus praecox (assembly GCA_022113865.1). Classification (NCBI taxonomy): domain Eukaryota; kingdom Viridiplantae; phylum Streptophyta; class Magnoliopsida; order Laurales; family Calycanthaceae; genus Chimonanthus; species Chimonanthus praecox. The sequence goes on along the minus strand of CM039087.1, from coordinate 6,754,258 downwards.
GTGGTGAGTTTTTATTTTTATATTTATTTTAATCTATGATTTTAGTTGGGTTTTTAAGTGATATTATATATATATATATATATGTTATATTTTTTGAAATGGTTTGTTTTTAATTTAAAATGAGTTCTCTTGTTTTATTTTATGAAATAATGTGAAGTTCTCTTATTTTATGAAATAATGAGAAGTATTATTAGGAGTTGTTTTGAAAATAAGTTTCTAATTATTTAAGAATGAGATTGATTTTTTTAGTATAAAACTTTTAATATCTTTTAATGTATTTTAGTCAAGTTATTGTTTTAATTCATGAAGTTTTAATATCTTTTAATGTATTTAAACATTTTTGAGTAATTTTAAGAAAATATATGGTTAAGTTGGTTTTCTTATATATCTTAAAAAAATCTGAAACAATTATATATAAATCTTAGTTTTATTTAAAATTAACAAATTCTAATTTAGTCTTGTTAATAAATTTAAATTTAATAACTTAGAGACTTAAATTACTTTTAGACCACTTAAATTAATTATTCATAATAATACTTTTTATATGTGTAATTTTTTAAATTTGTTTAATATTAATAATTTGAGACTTGTGTTTTCATTATGTTGATGATTCTCTAAGAGACCCTTATTTTCAATTAAAAATGATACTAACCCATTTTCTCTTAAATACTATACTGTACTACTTATTGTATTCACTTCCAGGCCGATACTCTCTATCTATGGCTGACTCAACCCGGTAGCTATCTATAGCTATACGATTTATTTCGCCGCTCAGTAGAAAAGAAGGGTTCGGGTACTGAGTGACCTCTACGCCTAACTCGCTATAAGAGTAGTGGCCTGAGCACCTTATACATATAGGCCTAACTTAATACGTCAATCTGGTTACGCCCAGAAGACAATATGAGAAGTGGCCTAAGCACCTATTTATTATATGCATTGTTGATTATTGTAAATTAAAATGGTTAAAAACCAAATAAGAGACTCAATTCTATTTTCCCTGTAGATTTTTGGAAAAATAGGATAGATTTGAAATAGTATAAGTATGTATTGCTTGTACGCTATGTATATTGACTGATTATTGATTGTATATCTGTTTGTATATTTGACAGAGACTTCGATACCACACATTTTCGGTGAAGAGAATTAACATTGTAGTAGGGGTAAATCAGGTTAAAAAGATTGGATCTTGAGTAATGAGTAGTTTCAAGAAACAGTATTGATGAACCCACTCATATGCCTAGACATGAGACACTATTGTGAAAAGTGCTTGTAAATATTTATGATGTTGATCATATGTGACATGCTTATGAGATGTGATGATGTTAATACTGCTTCCACGTACCCTTTACTATTGAACTATCGCTGAGCTGAGTGTGTTGGTTACATCTACTGGACCAGGTGGGTTGACAGTGACTGACAAGGTGTGTTAGTACCAGTTTTAGGTGAAAATCGGAGATGTACTTGCAAGGAGTATTTTGACCGTATTTAGACTTAATACAATTGGTGTCAGTACAGTATCTAGGGGTTACGGTGGATGGTGGCAGTTGTGGACAGATAATGAGACTTTGGCAAGCTTGAACTGTTATTTTGAAAATGTTGATTATTTGGGTAACCTGATGTTCTTTAGACTGCATTGTTATTTTTCTTTCACTGGGCTAATTAACTCACACCACTCACATTTCAGGAGATGTAGTAGAGGAGGAGGAACATCCATATCAAGCTTAGGATGAATAAGCTATTGCGGTTTCTTGGGATTCCTACGGACGATATTTTTTTTATTGTTGACTTTTGGTTCATTTGAACCATATGTTTGTAAAGCACCTCATGTGATACTTATTGTGTTAATCATGTATGAATCACTATGTTACCGGTAGTAACTCTGATAGGATTGAAAGATATCTTTTTATGATGGAAATATTTCCTTATATGATATGTGCTTGTAAATGGATAGACATATGGTACATGTTTGAGTTTACGTGATAAGAGCACGTGTGACATTTTCTATGATGTGACTTTTATTTTTGGGTCTAACCCTTGATCCAGCCCAACTAGAAATCTTTGAGATTAGTTTAAAAAATAAATAAATTTAGTAGCATTCCAGGCCCACCTCTGGGTTGGGGTATTACACATAAGTGGGTTCATCAAAACAGATCCTTAAAACCACTCATTGCACTAGATCTCTTTTAACCTGAATTACTCCTACTGTAGTGTTAAATCTTTTTACAGAAAATGTGTGGTATCGAAGTATCTGTTAAGCATACAAACAGATATACAAATAATGATCAGTCAATATACATAGCATAGCAAGCAATACATACTCATAATATTTCAAATCTTATTTTCCAGAAATCTCCAAGGGAAGGGAACTGATCTCCTATTTGGTTACTAACCATTTTAAGTTACAATAATCAACAAATATAATAGGGTGCTCAGACCACTTCTCATATTGTCTTCTGGACATGACCAGGTTGACGTATTGAGTTAGGCGTAGAGGTATAAGATACTCAGGCCACTTCTTTTATAGCGAGTTAGGCCTAGAGGTCGCTCAGTTCCCGAACCCTTCTTTTCTACCGAGCAGTGAAGGAAATCGCACAGCTACAGATAGCTATAGGGCTGAGTCAGCCACAAATAAAGAGTATCGGCTTAAAAGTAAATACAATAAGTACATACACTATAGTACTAAGAGAAATGGGTTTGTATAATTTTTTATTATAAAAGGGGTATAAACATCACATTAAAACCTATGGTCTAAAACATGAAATCTTAAATCAAAATCAAAATTTACAAATCAAAACCAAAATTTATAAATCAAAACTGGGTTCCTCGGAACCAAGTACTATGGCTTCGGACCTTCCGAGCCACTGTCTAAAAGTTGGTCTACAGAATCTTCGGAACATGGTTCTGTCCTTCGGAACGTCCGAGGCTCAAGTCTCAGATTGTTTGAGGGTGTTTCGGAGCCGAAAACAGAAAACAACGCATTCTGTGGGTCTTGGTGTGTCTCGGATCTTGCCGAGGAAAGCTCAGAACTTCCGAAACATACTCGGAACATCCCGGCAGCAGAGGCGGAAGAAAATGGTTAGTCTCTGGACACTTCAAAGTCCCGAACCAAAGCTCGGAACGTCCGAAGGTGTCGGCTTTGGAATGTTCGAAGTCCAACTCTCGGACCTTCCGAGAGTCGTCTTCCTCCTCTGTTTGCAACAGCAGACAGTAATAGCAACGGGTGAGTGAAATGCGAATCCAGAAACAACGGGTTTTAGGGGTTCGTTTTTCACATCTAAATAGTCAGATAGACTCCTCAGTGAGTCCTCTTGACATAGAGAATAATTTAAAACTTTAACACTGAATTAAAACATCTGATTTTAACAAGGAAAACAATGTTACACCAAAATTTTCTAACTTTTCCTTAAAAACTTCAAATAAAATTTTAACATTCAAATCTTAACCAATTTTACTTCTGTTTGATTTTAGATGAGTTAGAATTTGAAAAAGAACACAGATGTTACCTTTACTTGAGCTCTAAGGTCGAAAATCCGAAATTGGAAAAATCTTGCACTTCTAAGCTTCGTTGAAAATTTTGAAAACAGAGAGGGAGTGGTTTGGTTTGGTTTTCACAGAGAGTTGATTTTGATCTAGGGTGAAACCAGCTGGGATGAAGGGTAGATTTTATAGAGTTTTCACCATGGTCAGGTGAGAAACACCTCACCGGCATCCCACTGGCGCTGCATGAGGTTGCCACTGCCACGTTGAAGCAGTAAAATAATAAATTTTATTTGCAAATAAGTCCTTCTGAGTTTTTTGCAAATAAGTTCGTTTTAGTCTTACTCAAATTTTGACTAAAAACATGATTTAAATAACTTAATTAATTTAATCCAACTTAACAAAAATGTTGGTTTTATAAACTCTACTCATCATAAAATATTGGAGATTTAAAATTCATTAAAAACCATAGATTTAAACAAAATCCATATTTTGACACTATTTACTTAATTTAACTTGTGATTAATAAAATGGTTTAAAACCTTTATTTTCAAAATTTGGACAAATAAACTAAATAGTCATATTAAAACCTAGCATCATATAATTTTCTCAAAATTTTCTTATTTCTGAAATTATCTAAAAATATTTATTTCTTCTCTTTCGGAGTCTTTTCGGGTAGTTTTAAACATGAAAATAAAATAATTCTATAATTATAAATTAAAATCTTTGATTAAGGAAATCAATATCATCCAACAATAATCATACAGTTATTTAAATAGTAAAAATAATATTGATAAATGGTAAATTATCATTTTGCTCTTCCAAATAGACGAGTTGGATCATTGAGCTTTCAAGCTCAGACTGGGCCAAACTTGGACTTTTCATAAAGCCTTAACCGTAATCTTAAAGATTAACTGGTCAAAGTATGATTTATTATACTGATCACGCTTAAATTTGGGTCAGGGTATTACAGATATAATATTGATTTGGCCAACCATATAGACACCCAGAAAATCTACCTCTATACACCCGTTTTTTAGTGAAGTTACCATTCTACCTCCGCATATAAATTCATTCGAATAAACTTTTAATTTATTCTCAATTCGTTTGAATGAATATGTTCATCCGAACGAACACCTTAATATAATTTTCATTCCTTCGAACGAGTATTCATTCGTTCGAATGAACAGTTTGGTTTATTCGAATGAATGAATCGAATTTTATGAAGGATTGACATATATATGTTCATTCGTTCGAATGAACAGTTTGGTTCATTTGAATGAAATGCATCATTAGAATTTTTCAAAATGAAGTATGATAAATACAACTCCTACCCCTTGAAAATATGTTGAATAATTAGAATGGTGGATTAGAAACACTTAAATTGATTATTTACAATTAAAATATCACACATGATTTATGATCCTCAAGCCCTTGAATCAAGAGCATGTTGTTTGAATGCTCAAATTGAATTATGTTAGACATAAATTATACAATTTAAACTTTCAAAAAACGTCTATCGTTTAAAAAAAAATAAGAAGAATTAATTCATTATAAATATTTATTTTTTGTAATGCTAAGAAATATATATGCTGCATTTTGACCAAATTCGTTCGAGCCAAACAACCTATATTTTAAGTTGTTAACCATTTATATAATTTATGTTCATTTTAATACTGAAGACATTTTAATATTGATTTCAGTTAGATATAAAATTAATTCATTTGGTAATTATAAAAATAAGAGATTTCTTCTTCTTTCTTTTATTTTTGTTGTTTTGGTACCTAATACCAAAGCCACCTTTGCCGCTGCGTTGGGTGGAGCTTTACGCAATCCCATTGTCTCTTCCATTCTTCTTCAGCTCTCCTTCTCTGTTTCTTTCTTTATTTCCACAATAGATTCTCTCTCTCTCTCTCTTCCCATTATCATCATTTTCACGTTCACCTTTTCTCCTTCTCTGCCCATTCCTCTCTCTTTTCATGGAAGCCAAATACAGAGATTTGTAAATTATTTTTCCCATTTCTTTAAGGGTTTTCAACTTTCAACACTTTGTTTTGCATGATTGGAGAAATTTCCAACTCAGTATTTTCACACTTCTTCATTGCCATACCATTTCGAGTCCCCTCTCTCTTTGTCTCTTGCGAAAGGTGTAAAAAGGGGAAGGATAACATTTCCTTTCTGGAGGCAGGTGATTTCTGGAAAAGGGGGTGGAAGCAGAGTGGTTTCGTCCAATGATTAGCTTTTTTTCTGGGGAATCCAGGGCTTCTATTCTTCATCTAACTAAGGGAAGAAAAACCAAGAATTCCATTCTTTGCCTTTTTTACTCCTCCATGAAGACACAACCCATCTCCCTTTTCTCCAATCCTTGCATATAAGATCCTAAAAGAGAGTGAAAAAACAAGAAAAAAGGGTAGGAAATTGGGTTTTCTAGGGTTTTTGAAATGGGAAACAGTGGAAGTAGCGGTGGCCACAGTAGGCGGAGACGGAGTACCGGTAACCCATCTCAATTGCCTTCTCCACAGGATCCTGTGGCACCACCACCGCCGCCACCAGCACCAGAATTTAACAGTAATCGTTACGTTTTTGCAGCGGCGACACCATACCCGCCACAATACCCAAGCTCAAATCCACCGCAGTATTACCCGTACGCTGGATATTACCAGAACCCACCGCTGCCCCATGCTCCCCTCCCCGCTCCCTTTGATCACCGCCATGGTGGCAGTGGCGGTGGCGGTCCTCATGCTGTTCCACATCCATGCGGACCTCTTGCGCATCCTCCCGCACCCTATGTGGAGCACCAGAAGGCTGTAACTATCCGCAATGATGTTAATCTCAAGAAGGAGACTATGAGGATGGAGCCCGATGAGGAGAATCCTGGAAAATACCTTGTTTCTTTCACCTTTGACGCTACGGTTGCAGGATGGTAAGCTTTTCCATCAAATACACCTGAATTGGTGAAAGATCTCTCTTTTATTAGTGAATGAAATCGTCATCTGATTACTTAAGATAGTGATGCTTCAGTTGTGTTTTTGTTCTTAATACTCGAACTGCTTAACATTATTTATTCACAATTGAGAAACCATTGATACCTTGTTGATTGGTTTATGTAATTGTTACATGCTTGCTTATTGAATTCGACTGCTTCTTTCTTTATTTTTATTTGTTTATTTTGGTGCAATTAAGGTATTGCTTTGATATTTTAAGGTATTATCACATTGATTATAGAGTATTGTTTTTTAATTGGTAATGAAACTATAGTGTACTGTTGACTGCTGAATTCATCTCCAGTCGGCTCTGTTCTTTTTTAATTGTAGATATGAAATTCTACATATGGTCCAATCTAGCTATTAGAAAGCAATTAAATATCATGTTAGTCAACCGAACAAGAACAGTTGTGCAATACCCCCAACATGGGAAAAATCAGGGTTGAATAGTTGTCAGGTGTGTCACTAATGACTAGGGAAATGGACATTTGATCTATCTTTCAAAAAGAAAGAATGAAATGGACATTTGATCTAATCTTCCGATTCGTTTGGTGAAGGGACAGCCCCAGTCATTTGACTTGGGGCATTCATGTAGGAGATATTTTTGAGATTTCACACTCTTGTGTCACATTGGTGTGTCTTTGAGTGATTGTATTGGGAAATACTGTCGGTTTGGAATTGCAGATGTCTGGAATTTAAATAATTCTTTGAAGGGCCTTTGAGTTAACATGAAAATGGCATGGAGTTTCTCAAAGTTCAAAATTCAAACTATTTTCTCCTGGAGGATTATTTTGCGATGTTGGAAAGCGATTAATTGCCTGGAGAGTGGGGTTTGCTTCTGTAGCTTATAATTCTTTCTTGTAATGTTTAAGTGGTGCTTTAATTGCTTAATATGCTTCAATAATTCTGAAGTGTAACAGCAGGTCAAACCAATAGTAAATGGATTTACTTGGATAGATATGCAGCTCAAACCTGTGTGTTGACTTGTGAGAGGAGAGTAACCATTAGATGCTTATCTAGTAAAGGGTCTATCGGGGAACTTCCAATACACAGACACTATTAAAAAGCCAATTTACAGACACAGTGGGTGCTGAAGTAAAAGTCAAATACGTTAAAAATGGTTATGTTCCACTAGTCTTTTTAGCTCTGTTTCAGAAGGGACGTTTCTATTTATTAGACTGATTGTATGAAATTATTGCTTGGCACTCCTCATAAGGTTTAGGTTGAAGAAAACAACATCCCACAAGTTGGTGTTTTTTGCTGAGATTAAAGACAAATGCACTAAAGAAGCAACCATGAAAGATCCAAATTTATAGCCAGCACAATTAGAAGCTATGGCTGATGAATGGTATCTAGTATTTCTTACTAATTAAAGGCAAATTCACTAAAGGATACAGAAGGGGTGAGAGCTTTTTAGGACCCAAGATTCATGTGTGATTTATTAGGATTTCTAATACATATTTCCAGCCTAGATACAATATACGATGAAAGCGGAGAACTTTATAACATCACTTGAGAGTTGGGACCTGTATGTTTCAGTTAACTTTGGAGAGCATTGCAACCAATTGAGCATGGGAAATATGGTATTCTGAGCTTCTGTGGTTGGTTCTATTTTTCTAGCAGTCGGAGCTAAAAATCGACATTATTGTAGTTTACAGATTAAAATCTATTGTGCTTTTTTTTTTTGAATGATAAATCTATTGTGCTTGTTCTCTAACAATTTTTATTATCCATAGTGAGAACAGTTGTCAAACCCTTTTGCATTCTCTCTCTCTCTTTCAATGTAAATTTAGAGCTTCAGATACATAGTCTAGTGGGTAGATTCACATTTGGCAGTGACAGAAGCACTTGTGGCCATTGTCACAAATATCGGCGATATGTTCAAATTTACCACGTTTTTACCGACAAAATACCATTACCGTGTTAAAAATGCATTTTTATTGGCACGACGATAAATTCCCGATAAAATCGTGTTAAAAACGCGATAATATCTCGGTAAATTCTCAGTAAATTCCTTATTACCATTTTTATTTTAGTAATATTTTTATTTATTCTATTTTTATTATTTTTAAATATTATAATTTTCGCGAGATTTTTCCGTTAAATTCCCAGTAAAAATCCAAGAATTTGAAAATATCGCGATATTACCAATCGCCGTTAATATCCCAAGAACGATATTTGTACAGTGCTTGTAGCAAGCTGAATGGAGGGAATAGTGAAAATTTAAGTGTGCCATGCCAAGAAATTGTAAAAGGGGTTACTGTGCTGACAACAACTTTCCATTATTAAATGGACTTCATGGCTTACTCCTATCATCATTTGAAATGATACAAACCTATTTTGAGTTTGTTGTTGGGTTGCTCAAAATTTGTGGAGTTCTATTATTACATTTTGACTATTGCGTATAATGATTGCATAATGTCCTTTGGAATCATTAGAAGTTTGGTAGATATAGTCTTGACTTACCCATGCTTTTTAGTTGCGATTTATTTTTTCGTTATTTTTGGGGTAAGTTGGTAATGCCCTTGGGCCTTGACTACATCAATTCAAAGTTAAATTTCTTGGTCTTTTTTTTTTTTTAAGGCCAAGGTATCTAGGCCTCTTAAAGCACCTGATTAAGTTCGATTAAGTCCTTCGGACATGTGCAAACCTTCCTATCCACACACACCGGGTAAAACTAGGGGGAGTGACCCTTATGTATTGAGAGTGAGACTTGAACCCAGAACCTCGCACAACTTATTGGGGTTCTTACCACTCAAAAAAAAAAAAACTTATTGGGGTTCTTAACCATCAAGCCAACCCTCACGGGTTAAATTTCTTGGTCTTTATTTATTTATTAGCTGTTTAATTTTTTTGTGGTTGGGGAGGTTTTTTGGTCTCAAATATTGGCAGTCAGATACGATCTACCACTGTCAAATGAATTAGTATTTGGATTTAACTTTACATTGTTAAAAGATTTTAGCATCTTTTACCCTTCATAGGGTGGGTAATAGTGCTTAATAGCTATCAAATAGGTTCTTTACACTATCATTTAACATTGAAGGGCAAAACATGCTTGTATATAAGTCACCTGTTGGGTTCACGTTTAAAAAAATATTGAATAGAGGAAGAGATTGCTCTCTTTTCTGTTCTTCTGTTAATTATTTATTTTTATATAGTAAAATATGCCCTTCATATGGTATTCTCTGTCATTTCATTGGCTTCAAATAAAAAAGTTGTACTCTATAGTTATTGTGCCACTTTATTTTTCAAGCAGCATCACTGTAATATTCTTTGCAAAAGAAGGCGCTGATTGTAACTTGATCCCGGTGAAGGAAAACCTGCAACCTGTCACTGTATCCTTCAAAGAAGGCCTGGGTCAGAAGTTCAGGCAACCTTCAGGTACAGGGATCGACTTTGTGTTGTTTGATGAGTCAGAGTTACTGAAGGAGATTGATGTGGAAGTGTATCCCCTAGCAGTGAAGGCAGAAGCATCACCCTTAGAGGATAATGGACCAGAGACTGGAAATCCAGTGTCAGGATCTATTAACTCTCAAATCACTCAGGCTGTGTTTGAGAAGAAAGAAAAGGGTGAATTCCAGGTGAGGGTAGTGAAGCAGATCTTGTGGGTGAACAACATGAGATATGAACTGCAGGAGATATATGGGATTGGAAATTCAGTTGAGAATGAATATGATGGAAATGATCCTGGGAAGGAATGTGTCATTTGCCTTTCAGAACCACGAGACACAACTGTACTTCCTTGCCGACATATGGTAACTCAAATTTCTGAACTGTTTCATTTTTTGTTCCCCCTCCCCCTTCCTTCACCATCTCGACCCACTCACACACACATAAGAAGCAAACACCAGTGGCACCTATTTTGAGTGGAACAAGGTGAAAAGCAAGGCCCACGTGATGCAGCTCTCTTTCCCAGTCACATCAAATGTGATGCCAAATCCATCAATTGTGGCTCCACTACCATTTGATTGGCCTGGATCCCTAAGCTGTTTGCATCCAAGTGTACCTTTTAAGTTGCAAACGCGAAGCACTATCATATGAGGCCTCGTGTCTTCTTGGGACATTCAGGTTGCATGCTTAAAAAGATGGGAAGTATCTGCATAAGATTTTGCATTGTAAATGATGAAAGATTGAACATGCCTCTAGGAATCATCCAATGCAAAATTATGACTTGTATCTTGGATGAAGGCCTCAAAATATATGGTCACCTACATTTAAGTGTTGCCTGCATGATAGGATTTCTCAGGGTGTTCATCTCTATCGGGTATAAACACAAGTGGTTATCATGTCGCATCGAGAACAAATATTACCTTTGGCTAAACAGAATTTGATAGGGCACTTAATATTCATGAACATGTGGAGGAATTGATGCATCGGTGGTTAGGCCTTGGCGTCCGAGCAAGAATCTTTGCATAGTAATGGATGCATACCTCACTCAGAGTTGCACCTTTACCTAAATTAGCTTCTCAAGTGAATGAGCTTTCTTTTTTAGTATATTTGTAAAGAAAATAAATTTTGATTTTTTGTAGAATGTCTTTTCAAAAAATAAAAATAAAAAAGGCTTGGATGATGTGGTCTTGTCAGTCGGCAGTTATTGGCTTTGCCGATGTTTACATGACCTTTTTACTCTGTTTAACAATATCTGTGCTGCTTGGTTTGTGCAGTGTATGTGCAGTGGATGTGCAAAGGTTCTGAGGTTCCAGACAAATCGATGTCCAATATGCAGGCAGCCTGTGGAACGGCTCCTGGAGATCAAGGTCAACAACAAATCCGATGAATCAGGAACAACTTGAGGTTTGAGCTGGGCACTTGTTATAAAGTGTGTTGATCGTTCTTTGTCGGATGGTTTTGTTGGTGGTTTTCAATAAACAGAGGAGTGTCTTCACTTTCACTCCTACATTATTAGAATGTTGGGTTGCTGGAAAGACAAGACCCAAGTCATGTATGCTTTAGCACACTGTTTGATCATTGAGGTCTATCATAATATATAGATTGGTGGTTGCTTTGAGGGACTCTCCCCCTGTGTGTCTGTGTACGTGTGATGCAGGAGAAAAACACATCAATGGCTGGGCTGAAGCCTGTATATAAATCAATCCTTTTTGGTTGACTGTTGTATCAGCCTTTTTGTGGTGAATGGGGCTGTTTTTTAATGAATCAATACCAACATTGTCTGCTTTCACCTGTGTTACTGCATTTTGGTTTATTAAAGTGAGCATAGAAGTTTTTCTTCTTTATCAGGTGAAAACAGTAGGTGAACTCCCTGATCCCGGGGAGGAGAATTGCCTCAGAGGGGGGAGGGGGGGCAGAATGTCCACTTTTTGGAAGTCAAGTGGGAAATTTGTTCACTAATATTTTCTTGATTAAAATACACCTTATTCCTCGAGATGAAGAGTCAAGGCATAAGCCAATGGGACAGCATTTTATCTTGAAAACTTTGAAAAAGTTGTGCTTCAGGTGAAAAGCACAGCTCTCTCTTGCAAGTCTAGCACAAATCTTGCTGGTTTAGCTTTCATTGGAGGACAGAAACTGGTTGCTTAAGCGAAAAAGATTCATGGAGACTAAAGTTGATTTTTTAACTGAATACCCAGACGCAGGAGATGGTGATCCACCCACTCAAAATCTCTTATTTTTTGTCATGCTCACCTTATCTATTGCCTGCAAAAATGCTTTGATTTAAATCTTTATTTTTTTCAAGGATTGGAAATTGAGGTTCAATTAGTCAAACTCATAATTAGCACATCAGCACATTAGATGTTGCTAATATTCGATTTGATTTGGCCCTCTTATCAAGTTATCAAACACAACTGATCATCCGATGAATAGACTAGCTTGTCTTTTATGTCAAAAAATACATACATCAACTGAACATGTGAAGTTAGCAAAAGTCTACATCGTCTAGATTGAAAAGCCAATGATTGTATACAACACTTTTGTCATTTTCTCTTAATAGTTAGTTTTTAAGAGTGTGTTCTACTTCAAAAATGTTAACATGATTTTTTCATATCAGATGTTGCATGTACAGCCGCTGCATGTGAGGGAATGTGTGAAGTTGATAAAAGTCTCATATTGTTTAGATTGAAAAATCAAAGAATCTATATCACACTGAGATATACTCAATAGCTAGCTTTTGAGAGTGAGTTTTACTTCAAAAAATTTAAAATGATTTTCTTCAATTTAACATACAAATGGATGCCCTGTCAATAAACGTTTCCTACACATCTAGGCTGTATGTGTACCAGGCTCGGGTCAGACCCTCTTAGCTAGGGCAAGGCCCTGGCCCATTAAGTAATCAAAGGGTTATTCCAATTTGATAAGAGAAATGGGCCTGAATTATGTTGGCCCATTTTGAAAAGAGAAACGCTGGGCTGAGCCGCCCATTAACTAATAATTATTTGTGGATTTTATCAGAAGCAACGAGTGCACAAGTTAGAAAACACTTTTCAGAAAAATGTGCTGTGATATCCATGTTATGCACTTGTATGAACACCAAATTATATAGGAAAGTCTTTGTGATACTTTTAATTATTTAAATAATCACGGATTAATTCAAGAAGTTTACGATATAATACCCAAGATTTTTAACGATAAATACCACAAAGTTAATAATTTTTTTGAAAATATTAGCAAGAAAATATTAAATCCTTATTTTCTTTTTGTTACTACTGAAAACAAATAGATTACGAAAGAAAAAATACAAGCAATCACATAGAAATGCATGGGATTTATGTGGTTCAACAGTATTGTATTTACCCACGGTGAGATCAAGGTTCTAAAGACTGATCTGTGGATGGAACCTGTCGTTCGAGAAGGTTCGTCGAATAGGGCTCAACACTGCAGAAAAACTTGGTCAAATTCATGAAATCAACATGATGTCATAAATGTCTTTTCTTATCAAAATTACAAATAAGATAAGTATTTTGGGACGGAGAGAATATAAAGGATTTTAATTTTAGGCTTTTTTTATTTTTTAGATAGAGACATTCTCCATCGTTTTGCTCATGAATAACTATCTAAGTGATAAAAGAACAAAAAAAATGTCTCTTCTTATCAAAGTTAAGAGTACCTAATTGTTGCTTGACATCTCTCATACATTATATAGGGTATGGACTAGTACCTCTACCAAAATCAAATATATTTTTTATGCAAGAAATCATTTTTTAATCATTAAATTGAAATATTGGTTTTGGTCAATTGCTAAAAACTCGAAGAGCTAATTGAGCCATCATTTATTATTATTATTATTATTATTATTATTATTAGCTTTAATGCTCAAAATTGAATGATCGATAGTATCCTAAAGATTTGATTAATTTTTATTTGAAGGGGCATGACAATAGACTCCATTACATATCACACTTCAAAATAATAGATTTTGAATGACTTAAGAGTTCGTAAATTTGGTGACTATATTCCTACTATATTTTAAAATGAAATGTTGTAATGTATGTTTTTTGAGAATGATTTGATTTTAATTAGTGAGATGAAAAGAAACTCAAAATTAAATTGAAATTTTGGAGGAGAACTTCTAAAACAAATAGTCTAAAAATTAGTAAAATTAAAATAAAATACATGAGTGTAACTTTAGTAGATCAGAAGATAAAGAGGGTGATTTGATTAAAATTGAAAATGACAGGTTCGAGTCTCCATGGAGGCTCAGAAGTGAGTTTCCGTTCGACAATCTATCTCCCATTTTAGAAAGTAAGAAATGCTAGATTCAAGTTCCATGGCCTCACTTGGTGTATTTTGAGGGCAGTCGATATCACCGGTGGAATCCTGCCTCAGAACGCAGGAAGTGTCAGGTTCGAGTCTCCATGGCCTTACCTGATGTGCCTTAAGGATAGTGGATATCATCCGTAGGGGTTTTTTGCTGAATTTCTCATAGTTTTCCACACGTAAATTAAAAAAAAAAAAATACAGATCCATCTCATTTTAGATTTAGGAAATACTAAACTTACCTTCCATTTGTACTATTTTATACTCGTGGTTTGATTGTTATTATAAATAATTTTTACAAGTCCAATCAATTAAAAATTACCACATGAACACGAATATATAAAATAGTATAATTTGAAAGTAAGTATAACATGTCCGTTTATAGTTTTATAGATTATCTTTTAGTAATTCATCCTTAGATCATTTAAGACAGAAAATTTAAAATCTTGTGGTTACTAGATATCCCAATCTGACCCAAGTTAATATTTATGGAATCCAATCCGAGCTATTGACCCGACCTGACCTGCATTCTGAACTCATTTTAGCCTGATTTTAACTGAGTTGAGTTGGGCCGAGTCAAGTCGGGTTGAGTTAACTTGAATTCCTCAATCCGAATCGACATGAATTCTATACAGGTTTTTGTCTTCTCAATCTGACACGATCGGCTGACCCGACCCGAGTTTCACCCCTTAGTTTCATGAAATGGCTCTGCTTTGGGGACACCGAACTTAAGCCATCATAGTGTAGCAGTTTCCGATGAGTGACGTTACAGTGATCAGCTTCAAAAACTATAAAATGCAAGTATTTTTGACATTTTTAGCACTATGTAGACTCACTTTATTTTGGATTCACTTTGTTAAAATAATTTTCTTTATTAAAATTAAAATTTATTTTTTATAATTTTTATTTGATACATTTTTATTTTTTTTGAATTTACGTGTGGGAAACTGTGGAAAACCTAGAGTAAAACCTCCGTGGGTGATACCTACTGCCCTTAAGGTACACCATATTAGGTCATGGGAGCTCGAACTTGGCACCTCCTACTTCCTGAAGCGAGAGGTTAACCAGTTGAGTTACACCCATCCGGACACTATACCCATGAGATTAACCGAACTTATTTGATGCATTTTTATCATTAATAATTTAAAATAGTTTTCAATGGTTCATTATATATTTTTAAAAATTAATACTAATATAATTTAATGAGTCTAATGATAGTTTTTATTATAATCTACTTATTTATATAATTTTTATGATTATTATATATAATTTTATTTTTTTAATTTACATCTGAAAAACTGAAAAAAAAATATAGTCCACTTAAATTTTGTCCCGACCTCAACAAACTGTCTGAAAACACGAACGATTTCGTTGGGTGTCATTTTCTCGCGTGAAATATAATGTATAGAAAATAGACCCTTGTCTAGTTTGGGCAATAATATCCATGTGCGATGCTCGTGAGGCACAATACATACAACGACGAATGAGTTTCAAAAGTAATTTTATAATGTACTATTTTATAAAAGTTTAGTTCCACTAAATTTAAAGGATTAATGATTTCCAATAGTCTAGAATTAATAATATTAATTTAACTAATTTAATAGTTAAAAAGTCAATTTTGATTGAATTCTTAATGTAACATTGAGATCAATTTGAAGTAGACTCAAATTCAGTATGAAAATAATTCATTTGGTAGATGAGTGTGAGAAAGAAAGAATGACTTTGGATCGAATTGTGCAGGTAATTTGTATTTTTACATTGTACTTTATATAAATTTTAATTATGACATCATGGTAAAACTTGTGTCTGTATACACAAAATGCCCGTGGGAGGATCGTTGTCCCATTATATAATGCTTTTTTCTTAGAGAGAGTGAGTAACTAGTGAAAATTGTAATGGAGTTTACTATCTTTTGATTTCTTTGAGAATAGTGAATCGGTGTTGAATCCATGGACGTACCAAAAGTGAACCACGTAAATCTGTATATTATGGTGTTAATTTTCTCCTTTCTATTTTTTTTTTTTTTTTATATTGCTATTTCTGTGAGGTATGAAAGACAATTCTTTCCAACAAAACACAGAGCAAACTATAACCTGAATGAATATTTTTTACTTCTTTTATAGAACAAAGGTTCTTTCTAAGACTACAAAAATTGAATTTTTTCATCAAAAATTTAATGAGGAAAAGGTGGAGCTTTTCTTCATTGAAGGAGACAATATTTCACTTATTTTAAATGAAATTAAAGATTTCAATACGAACAAAAGAAATATTAAGTTTCTACGAATTAATACAATGTTGAATTTTAAAATGTCTATGATATGAATTAAATCTAAATAATTTTTTTTTAAATTACTTTATTGGAAGAAATTCACAAACAACCTCTACATTGATCGATTCAAAGAAATTCATTTTAAAATATAATATATGCATTTTTATTTATAGGACTAAAACAGGGAACGTTGGTCTTCAATCTTCGCAATACATAACGACGTGCATGTGTGGCCCCACCGTGAGAAGGAAGGCCTAAGCACGACTCACGTGCACTACAGGTACGAAGTTGCTCTCGACGTGCACCATGAGACGCTTAAAATACAAGCCCATGTGTAGTTCACGGGCAACACTCGTGTCACACGAGTTGGATGGCAATTTTATATTTCATAGCTTCCATATTGATTTAGATGGATTGGATTGATGGAATTTTTTATCTTTAAATGGGATTTGACTTTTTTTTATTTATACTGACTTGTATCAAGCAGGCTGAATAGACTTGGGTTGAGCTCCATTTTATTTACAAATTTTTATTTGAAATAAATTTTTTGATAATTTTTTTTGAATTTATGAATGAAAAACTGCAGAAAATACAGTGTAAAACAGAAGATATCCATTGTCCTTGTGGTACATCAGGTTAGGTAATGGGAGCTCGAACTTGACACCTCCCACTTTCTTAGACGGGAGGTTAATCAATTGAGCTACACCTACATAGGTTACACCCTACCCTTTAAATTTTTTGATATTTTAGTCAAAGTTTAAAAATATCAGCGAGATTTTACAAATATTGATCAATATTTTCAGAAAATATTTATTTTAAAATTATTTTATACTGAAATTTTGGTCAAAATTTGTAACTGAGAATACAACAGAGATGAGTGATAAATCTAATTAAATAGAATTTTTTAAATAAAATATTTTGATATTTTAAATAACAAATGGCTCTATTAGACCAACAAGATGGGTAACTATGGTGTTGATGGGCAAGTCGTGGGTGTTTTTCATATTATGGAGGGTTGATTGTTGTTTTGAGTTTTTTCTCTTTTTCTTTTGTTGTTTACTCTTGGGCTTATCTCTCTTAGGCCCTCTTTTATTGTTCTCTTCTTTTGTTGTTTGTTTCTTTTATTAATGAAGTTTCATCTTTACCGCTCAAAAAAAAAGATGGGTAACTATGAGTTAAACAAAATTAGATGGTCCAAGAAATGCCTTGAGCTAATCTAACCAAGAAATTTTATTATGAAGTGGTCAATTTATAAAGTGCAATGTTTCTAAGGGACTAAAGTGCAAATTCTTTAACTTCATGAGAGCCCTTTGTAAAAAAATACAAGGGGCATTTTAGAGGTCTTCATGAGCTAGGTTAGGCTGTTAGGGCTCGATTATGCCCTACAGTAGTCCGAGCTCAAAAATTCAATTTATAACTAATTGATATAAGTGGTCAAAGTCGTCATGTGTCCTTATCTTGATTATTTTAAAAACACAAGTTGAATTTGACCACTTATATCAAGTGGTAAGAAATTGATTTTTGAAGTCAAACTTAATTTACTTATAATTTAACAATGTCTACTTTTAATTTGAATGGACAAACTTCAAATTAATTTCAAAATAATCTTTCAAAAAAGGAGAAATGGACTAGGTGTACACATGGGTGCAAATATCTCCAAGACCGAGATTTCGGCCGAGATCTCGGACAAGATTTTTCTCTCCTCAAATTTTTTAACATAAAAATTCTGAAAATGGTGAATCCCAAATTCAAGCTACAACCTCTCTTTTCACAAGTGTACATCAAAATAAATTAAAAATAATAATAAAGAATGAGAATAGGAATCCACAATCTCATAATATTTCACTATTTGTGAGCTTTAGAGAAGAAAAGAAGGTTTTAGAGCACTTATCTTGAGGGGTTGGCCTTATACTTCTTGAGTGTAAAATATCTTAAAAAACTTACCCACCAAGTGTCATGTTTACTTAAACAATTTATGAAAATATTTATTTTTAGAATAACAATTACCATTATACCTTTTTGAGATCTCCAAAGATACATTTGAAGGAGTTTGATCATCATTTCACTCATGTGCACTTAAATAAATATATTAAATACATATTAGTACCATATATGGTGATAGAACTCTTTTAATTCTAAATTTTAATATATTAAAAATATGAATATTTAAGCATGAAGATCAATTTCATTAATCAATTATATTTATTTGATTTAAGATGATGCTCATGGAGCCACTCACATTTTAATATGGTTTTAAAATTCAATGTATTAAGTAATACAAGTCTATAACTTAGTATGGCAGCAACATATGCTCATCAAATTGTTTTTTTTTTTTTGAAAACCTATATACATAAGAAGAAGAATTGAAGCTTTTTTGCCATTACAGTAGCAAATAGAAGATTTTATTGCATATTGGTTCAATTTAAAAATCATGTAATTTCAAAGGTCAAAGATCAATTACATGTAGTTTTTAATGTTTTAAATATAAATATCAACCTTTAAAACTTGGTTTGATGGTCAAGAACTTACCTGAGATACGAGAGGCTCACACTATATAACATCTCATATTCTCATTAAATAATTCGCAAACATAACTTTCTATTCACAGTTGAACACAAACTGGTTCTCAAATAAATATTATTATTATTACATGACTTTAAAATAAGAATCAGACAAGCCTGACTTGTAGTCCTCTCCTTTTCTATCTATAAAATCCAGTACTAAAGAAAACCACCGGAAGCAGCAGCCAAATCTCCATTCTCCAAGTAGTCTCCCTGCTTCTCCTTCTTCCTCTTCTTCTCCGCCTCCTTTCTTGTGTTTGAGCAGAAGATTAAGGTAAGCTTTCAATTGAACTTTTCTTGAATTTCTTGTGGATTTTACTTGTTTATAAGAATGCTTGTATGGGTGATGGTTTGGAATTCAAACTGGGAGTCTTGATTTTAATTCTCACTTCACTTCAAATAGTTATTCCCAGTAAAATTATTCGGTGTCTGGATAAATAGGCTTGCACATGTCGGGAGATATTCTATAAATGACCCAAACACATTAATTATAAAAAAAAAAAAAAAATCTTTATAGTCAACTTATTTAATTCTATTATTCCTTGTCATTTGTTGGTAAAGTCCTACTTAGTACTTTAGTGGTCAAATCTGCTTAGTCGAATCAGAATTTTGTATGTACACAGCACTTTCTGGTTTTTTACTTATGTGTTGTATAATTTGACTTTATCAGTGACATTCTCCTCTAAACTCTAAACTGTGTGAGACCACAGGAGTGTGTCCGATTCATGGGAATACAAATGTAAAAAAATATTTTCAAGATAACATTTTTCATAGAAATTGAGGTCTATTAAATTTGAAAATTTACGATTTTTAAAGTTTAAAGATTAATGGTCAAAATAGAGTCAATTTCGAAAGAAGTTTAATATAACAGTAGGGGTGAAAATCTCGGATGTATCAGCCGATATTCTCCTATTTTATTTTTCAAAATATTGGCCATTTTTTATTTTTTATATTTTCTGAATTAAAAAATGTAAAAAACTGAAAGAAGACGTATTTTTGTAAAAAAAAAATTGAAATTAAAATTGAAAATATCAGCCAATATCTGGGTTAATATTTGCCCGATATGAACAAATATCAGCTGAGATATTAGTAGAGCCCACGACTTAGATGATTTATTTTTTAAAGTAGGTGATATTATGGCCGATAGATTGGCCTATATTGCCGATATCGATATTGTACGGCCAATATGTATCGAGTCTAAAAGTCGATATATATCGATTGATACGATATGTATTGACCGATATTTATAATTCACCATTAATTAAACAAGTTATAATTCATAATTAACTCGTTATCAAATGACTCAAAACACTGTCAACAGCTTGCCTTTGTTGTTGAGTTCAAATTTCAAAGGCGCCTGCTGCATGATTCATGCACTGAAACACGTCGCTGCATGTTTCATGCACTAAAATCTAAAACACGTTTCAGAGGACCCGAGTCCCTTTTAAACAGTGAAAGAAAATGGTTAAGCGAGTTGTACTCAGTTAAGACTCGGTAAAAACAGGCTGAACTCACACGGTCTGCAGCCACTCAAACCGAAACTGGCCAATTAAATACAGTGAGCACCTTGCTGTTTACACGGTAATTCACTTTGGTTTAACCCGGTTCAGGCTGGTTAAAATTCGTTTCAGACTGGTTCTTTCAATCCAACCCAACACGCTGCAACTCGTTGTTAAACACCAGTAAATACACCGGTTAACCGGACCGGGTCAAGCACTGTGTTCCGGTCATTTAAAGACCACATAATATAGAACTCAGTAGCTATACAGCAGGTTTTACAAGCTGTTTGGTGAGTCAAAACAGTTCTGTAAGATCCGAGTTTCGACAGAGATAGAACTTAATACCCTCTATTAAAATCTAATTAATTCTGAATTAATCAACCAAAATCCAAACACAAACAACCAATTAAATTCAGAAAATACCCGGGATTGGAAATGGTGAGTCCTCTTGACTCAGATTAATTTCATTAAGAAGTTACAAGAATTCTTTTCTCAACTCGGACGCCTCCGAGCTAGTGCGCAGCACGGTTGTCCCTCTGGCTTGACCTCCACTTGTACAGTTTATGGGATTGAAAATCGGATCGATTCTCGCATTCGGATCGCAAACTCATCAATTTTGTCTCATCAGGTACATTCATCTAGCTATTATTAGCACTGATAATGGAAACGACAATCTACATGCTTGAAAATGACATGCATGTGTCTCACATGTGTGAAAATGTACCATTGAAAATGTCATCGACCCACCTAATTGTCATAAATCATAATATTAAATTATATGTTAATTATATTTTATAAAATATTAAATATAATTTACTATTTAACTATATAATTAAGCATTTTAATTTTAGTTAGTTCATTTATTTTTATTTAAATATAAATATGTATTAGAGCTACTATCACATGCGTTTGGGTTGAAAAGGCTCACTTTTCGCCACACGATGAGAGAGACTCAGTTTGTGATGGAAATAATTTAATAATGAAATATATTATCATGTGGCTGTTTAGTTGTCTAAAATAGAATTTATTGAATTATCTTAATTTATAAATTTTAAAAATTAAAATTAAAATATTTTATCTATAATAATGATGTATCAAATAAATACCAATAAAATTTCAATTAAAAAATAATTTTAAATAGTACCACGTGGAACCTGTCCACTTGAGTAAGCTGAGCTGTACATTAGGGCTAATGATTCTTTTACCAAACATATTGAATATAATTTTAAGTAAATTTTTAATCTAATTTGAGATTTATTAAACAAAAAAATAAAGAATTCATCATCACTTTACTATAATCAGTAGAGCTGAAACTCAAGTGAGTTGAGCTTGATTTAAACAAATCTAAATTGTGAGTTGCAATCTAAATTGGTCAACTTGAACCGACCCAAGTTAATAGTCTGACTTATTTTTAATTCATATTTGGAGAAAAAATTAACAGTATATTTTTCATATTTTCTTAAATTTAGACTTGGTCAAGTCAATTCTGATGGGATCGATTTGATTTTAAATTTTTAAACTCTAACTCAATCCGAATTTGAGATGATTTATTTTCCCCAATCTCATCCGTCCATTAATTTACAAATACATGATCCAACTTACTAATTTTTGAGAAATACATGATCCACTGGTTACCAATTCAGCCCAAACTCAATCTTCCCCGGATCATATTTAATTCGGTCATTTCTAACATTGTAAAAAAAGGGAAAATGACAGCATTAAAAAGTAAATACGAAACTCATCGTTGGTTCCTATTTAATGGAACGTGTGCCAACCATCCCAGTAAAATCCAAAAGTGGGTGAGGAGAAACCCATTTCCGAGCTTTCGAATCTCCGTCCACCACAAATTCTAATCCCCCTTACCATTTTTCTTCTTCTTCTTCTTCTTCAATTCACTTCACTTCAATTCACTTCAATTCAATTCAAGGTAAGCTTCGTCCTCTCTCGGATTTCTGCATACACTTGCCACTCATTTCTTTTGCTGCTGCTTCATTTCCAAATAAAAAGCTGCTCTTCTTCTTCTTCTAAACATTTTTCTTCTTTATAACTTGCATGGCGAGTTTTTCATCCAGTTTTGATTGCTCTCATCTTTTTCGTTTTCTTCTTCTTTTAATTGGAAGAATTTGCTACTGTCTCTGCTAGTTTAATGTCAGATTCACTCTTCTTTTTTTTTAATAATCTCCTTCCATATTAACTGATTCTTGATTGTTTCTTTGCTTTTGCTTATCTATTGGGTATTTCCTGATTACATGTCTAGCATGCAGAAGGTGGAAAGATGAGTACTTTTCTGGAAAATAGTCAGGCACGAACTAGAGGTCTTATATTCTGAGTCCCGTAGTCACCAGATGGGACTGAGTGCATCTGGCCAACGCCCTCCGACTCGGGGAATAAAAAATAATAGTTATTTTTTACTAAAATGGTTAGCCCATTTTCTGTTTTTAGTTAAAAATGATTATTTTTAAATAAAGTACTTGTATTGCTGGGAGATTTTGAATAATCTTGATCTTGCTGATGTGGGGGATCGGCATCTTGTTGGATCCTTCTAGCTTTTTGGAGGG
The DNA here is from genome assembly GCA_022113865.1 of Chimonanthus praecox. Lineage (NCBI taxonomy): Eukaryota > Viridiplantae > Streptophyta > Magnoliopsida > Laurales > Calycanthaceae > Chimonanthus > Chimonanthus praecox. Next base: position 6,731,197 of record CM039087.1, on the reverse strand, counting down.
GCTTTTGATGTAATAGACGGTTTCTTTCTCTGAATTTCGGGTGGATTTTCGGTTTCCATGGCTATTTTTCTTCACTGGGGCTTTCTTGGAAAGCTTTGCTGTCCAAATATGTTCGTCGTTAGGTTTTTGACATGTGGGAGCCCTGACGTTGGCTTTGTTGATATTAGAACCTCATGATGGATTTTTACCTTTTTCCAAAGGTTTTGAATGCTTTTCATTAGCTTTATGTTGGTTGATTGCAATTTGAGTCGCTGCTACTTCTCATAATTGCTAAAGCAGATGCATTTTCTCAAGAGGATTATCTGCCTGGCCTGTATTTTGCATTTGAGAACTGGCTAACAAAATTGGTAAGCTTCATTGTTGCAAGAACTAAAGTTGAGGGCTCAATTCATACAAGTGTCAAGTAGGCAGTTGGTCTGTGGAAGAAACAATTTGTTAAATTCAATTATGAGTGTCAAGCCCCAAACGGATGGTATAAATGGCTTTGGCAATGATGATAATGATGATTGACACCAAAAAAAATGGTTTAGACCTAGGCAAAACCATTCAGTTTTCTTATCAAATCAAATTGAAATTTTGACATATTTGTGAATCAACAATGGGTATTTCTTATCTGATCGCCCACTATGAATGTAAGTGATTTAATGGGCTCTCAAGTGGGTTGGATTACAACTATCACCCAACCAGTTGGACTTTATCAGTTCACTTCGCATTCTCTCCAGATTACTGAGTCCAAATTTGCTTCATTTGTTATTGATTTTTTTTCCAGCTGCCTTTGGAGTAAGCTTTTGTACAATGGATTGTTAAATTGGGCAAACTAAATTCCAACTTGTGAATTTTATAAGCTTTGATTACAAGTCCATGCTGTGGGATGGTGGTATTGTTTAAAGCTTGAGATCTTGCTCATACAACTGTGTTTCTGTTAAGGTCAGGTAGGGCCTTGGACAAATGGCCACGGGAATGGTGCCAACTTCAATTTCTAGTCTGAAGACCAGTGATAATGGTTTATTCTTCACAAAGAATGTAGATTTTGTGAAGGTTAGATGCTTTCCTACAGAGGATTAAGTCTCAGAGAGAGAATGTCTCAGTGATAAGAAATTCAAATCCGGGACCAGAGACTGTTGAACTGAAACCTGCTTCCGAAGGGAGTCCTCTCCTAGGTACAATCTCTTCACTCCTTTTGAGATTATAATGGTTTTGTAAGGGAAGAAGTGATAAAAGGAGATTTTTATACTTCTATTTATAAATGGAGTTTTACTGTATTGCAAGCATTTGTTTTGTGAACTTTAGAAATAGTATTTTCTGTTCTGGGTTTTTTGAATTTCAACTCATGCGTTACATTTATTGCATATACATACTACTTTAATGGTTTTAGGACTCCGGAGGCTCTGTGTTTCATTTCCAAAGAAATTCATGACACTGGCCTTATTGTTGAGTCATCAGGCAGAGAAACACGTTGGTTAACTCTCTTTAATTATCTTAACTTTTATCTCTTAGATTCTCTGTGTAAAGGTTTTTTTCTGGCTGTTGTAGATAAGTGAATACTTGAACAAAAATGATTGAGAAACCAATAGAGTTTGCCCTCTTTTGAAACAGATGATAGAGATATCATTTTCCTCTTGCTTAATTACTTATCTGATGCAGTTTATACATTCTACTCTAGTTCCCCAGCAGAAGTATTGTGAATCAGTACACAAGACTGTCAGGAGAAAGACTCGTACTGTGATGGTAGGAAATGTGACTCTTGGTAGTGAGCATCCCATAAGAATTCAGACGATGACTACCTCTGATACAAAAGATGTTGCTGGAACAGTTGAGCAGGTTCTTTCAATTCCTTCATCTCCTGTTCTGACAGTTCACTTTCAGGAAACATGTGTGTGTGCGTGGGTCTGTTTGGGAGAGAGAGAGAGAGGAGGCTTGTTCTTTTAGCGAGTAGTAGTTGGAAATTATTAGTTGAATTCCCTTTGTCGCAGGTAATGAGAATAGCTGACAAAGGAGCAGATCTTGTTCGGTAACAGTTCAAGGAAAGAAAGAAGCAGATGCTTGTTTTGAAATAAAGAACACCCTAGTCCAGAAGAAGTATCCAAATTTTCTAACAATCGTTCTGTACATCACAAGGATCTAACTTCCCTCGTCAACACTATTCACTAATTTATTTATTTTTTGGTTTCTATGCAGTTATAATATTCCCTGGTGGCGGACATTCATTTTGCTCCATCTGTTGCTTTGAGAGTTGCTGAATGTTTTGACAAGATTCGCGTCAACCCAGGAAATTTTGGTATGCTGGATTTCCTGGCTGTTTTAGTTGCTTAATGATCACAATTGACTTCCTTTCGTAACTGAGGCACTTTCTTCAGCTGATAGGAGAGCTCAGTTTGAGAAGTTGGAATACACAGAAGAAGATTATCAAAAGGAGCTTGAGCATATTGAGCAGGTCAAATCACTTCTCTTTGTAATTCATTTTCACTATTATTATTTATCTTTTCATGGTGTGTTGATCTTCAATAGCTAGTTAGTGCATAACACACTTGTATTACACCCTGTGCAAACCACAAAAATATGCTTTATCTTATTAATGAGCAAATTCTTCTAGTTTATAGTGAACAAGAAATATATGCACCATAAAACAATGTTGGACAATTAATGTAATTGTACTAGTCCAATATTAGCCCCAAAGTCCAATGTATCTACTGTGTTCATTTTGAGAAATGATGATAAATGTGAAGTTTTGGCAGTGCCTCTGGTAATTAGCAGTGTGTAACGCACATAATGATTGACTAATCACTATAGTGCTTCTTGTTGAGAGTTGAGACCATGTACTATCACTATCAGAAACTTGCCTTGAGGCAGATGAATTCCATGCGCTTCTGTTATTTCATCTTCTATGTTATCTACTTCCTTTCAATGGCTTTAACGCTCTCAAATTGGTTGATCTATAATCTTTAATGAGTCAATCATAGTTAGCATATGGTATACAATATATTGTTTTTTATGTTGCATTTGCATGTCTACTTCTTACAGTTTTATCATACCCATTTCTACTTGTTCTTTAGGTTTTCTCTCCACTAGTTGAGAAATGTAAGAAGTATGGAAGAGCAATGCGTATTGGAACAAATCATGGGAGTCTTTCTGACCGTATCATGAGCTACCATGGTGATTCTCCTAGGGGAATGGTAAAAATAGCTGCACGCTCATGTGAAAGTCTTTGTGGTTCCATTCCTTCAGCTATTATTAGGTATTCGTCCACTAACATTCTGCATGTCCTTAAATTTGGGGCAGGTCGAATCAGCATTTGAATTTGCAAGGATTTGCCAGAAGTTGGACTTTCATAACTTTGTCTTCTCAATGAAGGCAAGCAACCCTGTCATCATGGTTCAAGCATACCGCTTACTTGTTGCAGAAATGTATGTTCAAGGATGGGACTATCCTCTGCACTTGGGAGTCACTGAAGCTGGTGAAGGTGAAGATGGACGGATGAAATCTGCTATTGGTATTGGAACTCTTCTTCAGGTATCCATTCGTCTCAGCTCTGTATATAGTTTTGTAGTCACTAGGACAATTTTCCAAGTCACGCAGTTCTGTCTGGACAAATATTGGTATTAAGCATAAGCTTATCAATATTTACATTTAATGTGAAGTTGTTAAAGCAACATACCCTAGATCTATCTCTTCTCTTGGCTGGGAAATTTGAATCTAAACACACCAGGTGGTAACTACTTCATGTCAGGATACTAGATGGTGACCTTACTGTGAAATGTATTTCAGGCAAATAAGTATTTCTTTTCATGTGTTTCCCCGTGCTTGTCTGCATATTTGAAAATTTCATCTCTATTCTTGCTGCTGCTGCTTCTTTTTCCCTTTTATTATTATTTTTGAATGGTCTTCTCTGTTCTTGTTTCTTAACATTGCTGTCAAAAGAATTCCAAATATGACAGACGCTCATGGTAGGATTGGGCCTCTTCTTTGTATGCAGGACGGTTTGGGTGATACAATCCGCGTTTCCCTCACGGAACCACCAGAGGAAGAGATTGATCCTTGTAGAAGGCTAGCCAACTTAGGCATGCATGCTTCCACCCTTCAGAAGGGAGTGGTAGGCTTCTATGTTATCCTCTGCCAATACATTTCTTTAATGCTTCCTATTCCAAACCCTGTTTGAACAATCATCTGGTAGCAGGTACCGTTTGAAGAAACATAGGCATTATTTTGATTTCCAGCGTAGAACTGGTCAATTACCAATTCAAAAGGAGGTTAGTTTTATACTTAATTTTACCCAGCTGTGGGCCTTGGTTGACCTCTGGTTGCCTCATAAGCTTTTGAAAATCTGAATCAACATTTGATATGAATACAGGGTGAAGAGGTAGACTACCGAGGAGTCCTGCACCGTGATGGCTCTGTTCTTATGTCTGTATCCCTAGATCAGCTGAAGGTAACTTGTAGTTTAATATTTTTTTTCTAAATACTATTTATTTCCTCTACTGTCTTTCTATTTTTTTTTTTCTGGCATTTAGGTTAGAAATGGCTTTTGGGTTTCATTCAATTCAACTGGAAGCCAATTTCAATCATGTCCTTACTGTAATCATCATCGAAGCCTCATACCATATGAAAGTTCCAAATTCTTTTTATGATCTTGTGTTTCAGAACCAACAATAAACTGGATGTACCAGGCTATGTAATTTTGAATATGTTATTTGGAATTTGCCTTATGCAAACTGACAGTGGCTGTATGGCAAACCATGTATCAGGGACAAACAATGTGTATTCTACAATTCTACATTTTAAATTATAGTTGCCTTATTCTTCTGTTTCTCTTCTTAATTGAAATTTGAGGTCAACTAATTAGGTCTCATCTGGGTTCTCCAATTAGCTTGGGTCCTTAAGTTAATGTGATTCTTTCCTTTACCAGACCCTGACTCCTATACAAATCACTTGCAGCAAAGCTTGTGCTTGGCATGCCATTTAAGGTTTGTATTCTTTCCCAAAATGGTTTTTAAGTTTACTTATAGTAGGACATTATATTGGTTACTGTGTAGCAGGACCCATTTGGGAACTTTTCTGATTTCTGCTGTGAACTGCAGGATCTGGCAACAGTGGACTCGATCCTTGTCAAAGAGCTTCCTCCTGTAGAAGATGCTGATGCTGTGAGGATCCTATCCCATTGTATCTCTCCCTTAAAAAATCATTTGTTCTTTTCTATATTGCCAAAAGAGAAATGATTCTCATATGATATTTTCGTCATCGATGGACTCCTACCAAAATCTCTGTAAATAGGATGGTTTTAGAAGTGTGGAATTAACTTGAAAATCCTACTTATTGTTGTCATGATCAGAGGCTGGCACTAAAAAGGCTGATAGATATAAGCATGGGAGTTTTGACTCCTTTGTCAGAGCAGCTTACAAAGCCATTGCCCAATGCCATGGTCTTGGTGAATCTTAAGGAACTGGCAAGTGGTGCCCACAAACTTCTACCAGAAGGTAGATTTACCTTTTGCATGCTCACAGGCATTGGTTATGTTATTACATTTGGCAACCATAGAATTGTTTTACCAAGTTCACATGTTTGTTACCTTTCAGGCACACGTTTGGCGGCATCTGTTCGTGGTGATGAACCCTATGAGGAGCTTGATGTTTAAAGATATTGATATAACAATGCTTCTACACAATCTTCCATCTTCTGAAGACAAAAACAGCAGGGTGCATGCAGCAAGAAGGTAATGAATGATCTTTAAGTGTCAGCTGCATAGCAGCTGGGTTTATGTTTCTCATGCTCTTATCAGAAAAGATGGTTATGCATTCCGTTGTGTGCATGGATGACCCGAAATTGGGAAGTGATAGGATGGTTGTTCATTTGATATTTTTTTCTGCTCCACATTACCAGTGCCAATTGTCACTTCTCACTGTGGGCAGGAAGTTGAAAACGGTATCCCTCATAATGTGAATTCTAGTTTTATTCTTTCCAAGTGCAAGGTGAAATTAGTTGATTACATTGCTGAATGTGTTCTGTGCTATTCTGAATTCCCATCAAGTTTCTGTTTTGGTCTGTTGATTTTTACCTCATTCAGGATCAAGAAGCTTCTCTTCTTTGAAGCAAATGACAGCAGAATACTCAATTGATATCACGTACATTCATCTTTAGGATAACGAGTTGCATTCACACACACAAACCAATACAAACACACATTATATACTCCCTCCGTCCCATTTTAGTTGTTTCATTTGAAATATTTGTATTTTTTAAGGAACTCTCTATATAAGGCTAGCACTCCATGTGATCTCATCCATTTTCAACACACTTTATACTAGTCCAATATAAATGAGACAACTATTTTGGGACAATTCCAAAATCCATATAGGACAACTAATTTGGGACAGAGGGTATAACAAGGATCACCCACAAACGAGTTTGCATAAAGTTTGATGCAAACTTTGGATTGTGGGGTCCATAGTGGATAAATGGATCCCACACCCACTTACCCATTGTGAATTGCTCTCGTGCCCAATTTGACACCAATTTGACTTTTAAAGCCTATTAATCTAACCTAATAAATTTCATCATTAGATAAATGTGAAATTTTGAGGGTCTTAAAACTGTAGCTTTTCTTATCCAATCAAGACGAAATTTAGACATCATATATAGGCCAAGGCCTTTCAAACCCACCCATCCATGTAGGCTCGAGTGGGCCCATCAAGGAGTTTGCACCAAATTTTGTGCCAACTTGTTTGCGGGAAAAAGTTTATATCTATATATATAATTATCACCTAAGGGACGCTCTTCATGAGTGACAATTTTTCTATTGCCCATATATATATATATATATATATATATATATAATTTCACCTAAGGGACATGCCTCATAAGTGATAAAATTTTCTTTTGTCCAAATGGAGCCCACCTAAGCCCCACTAACACCCCTTTCCCCCATCACACCCATCTACCCCCCATGAATTTGATCTCAGCCCTATTTAAAACCTGGGTGTAGTCAAAATCCCATTCCACATCACACAAAATGAAAAAATACTTATAAAAGTTATCTTATAAAAGATGATAACACCCGGTACACCTGGGTTTATTAGATATTTCCCCTATATCTCAAATATGAAGTTGAACTTCCTTTTTGTTTCAGGCTGTTTGAGTATTTATCAGACAATTCCTTGAACTTCCCAGTTATTCACCACATGCAATTTCCACAAGGGATACACAGGTAACAATAAAATCCCAATCAGAAAACTTGATCAAGTAGTGGATCCCAAAACTAATGTCTTTATTCCCTGATGCTTCTCCTGTCTCTCTGCAGGGATGATCTGGTAATTGGTGCTGGAAGCAATGTCGGAGCTCTTTTAGTCGATGGCCTTGGTGATGGTTTATTCTTAGAAGCCCCTGACCAGGATTTTGATTTTCTGCGGAACACATCCTTCAACTTACTCCAAGGTTGCAGAATGCGGAACACAAAAACAGTAAGTTATTTCAATGGATATTGACCTCATTGCATTTCTGAAAAAAGTTCCCCCTAATAGTGCGTAAAAAAAACGGATGCTCAATCTTCTGCAGGAATATGTTTCATGCCCATCATGTGGCCGTACCCTTTTTGACCTCCAAGAGATTAGTGCTCAGATTAGAGAGAAGACAGACCATTTACCTGGTGTTTCGGTAGAGCCAATGACCTTACACTATTTAAATGTTACTGGTAAAGAACCGTGTTGTCTCGGAAATCCTAACAGTCTGTTTTCCTTTTGTGGCAGATTGCAATCATGGGTTGCATTGTGAATGGGCCAGGAGAGATGGCAGATGCAGATTTTGGATATGTAGGTGGTGCTCCTGGAAAGATTGACCTCTATGTTGGGAAGGTAATATTCTTTAAATATTTCACATGCTATTGATGGAACTATGTTCTTCTGATATAACAAACAGTTCTCTCATATAGAAAGGTAGAAACTACATAATCATGCTCAAATTGTTTTCTAGATCCAAATCCACCCATGAGCATTTGGGGCTTTGGACTCTACTGTGTTGAAGTCATTTCTCATGAATTATGAAATTTTGCATGATGAACTGACAACTATGTTAAGTTGGACAGATGCCATAACTCGATCATATGGTGGGATTTTGCATTTGGCATATGTGAAAAATCATATTGGTCATTGGTATCATCCATGAATGAAATGAATGGTTGACAATTAACCCCCTTTCATGTGATGGGGCTAATGGACAAGATTTCAAATGTCCAGCTCTGACATTTGCACACAAAGTCAGTACGATGTTCTTCTTTGCCAAACCATTTAACCCCTTTTCCAGGTGGGAGTTAAAGGTGTAGTAAACACTTGATCTCTAAATTCAATGACAGTTACTAAAATGAGTTGTGTTTGATGTGATTCTATCCCTGATGGAATGATTTCTCTGGTTGTGATGTAGACTGTAGTAAAACGAGCAATCGAGATGGAACATGCAACTGATGCATTAATTCAGCTGATTAAAGACCATGGTCGATGGGTGGATCCACCAGCTGATGAGTAAAATCCGCCAATTGCCTTTGACAAATGCCTGGAAGAAGTGGAGTTGATGCAGCTCCATTCCTGGATACATAGATTTTTTACATGGAGTCGTGAAGCATATACACCATAGAAAGAAATCAAGGACAATTCCCCAAGTGAGCTACTTTGTGTAAGAACAAATGCTTTATCTTTTTATCTGTTCATGCTTGTGTATGATTGGGGAATAAATATATATTTGAGAAATTGATACCAACAACGGTAGCTGTAGTTCTTAAAAATAATACAAGGAAATGCATTGATGGTGGACATTGCAGCCAAAGCAGAAATTTTCAGTACATAGTTTCTACATTATTGACTGTCATATGGTGTGTCTACAATTTAGAAAATGATGGATATGACTCATTTAGATTTTCCGAGCCCTTTCAAGCATGCGGCTCATCGACTTAGTAAAATTTGGCCGGTGTTGTCTAGGAGGCATGGGCCAAGCCATCTAAGTTTGTAATAAAACTGAGACGAGATACTCCGGCAAGTGAGCCTAGCCGGCCGGCCGGCCGGCCATATACAGGTTTTTCCCCCTCCAGCTATTTATTCTTTAGCCTGTTGGGGCCTATTGCGGTTCCTTAATTGTTCAATGCAAGAGAGAAACTAAACTGCCTGCAGAATCAAGAGAGCCTTTTGGCTGAGATTGGCGTGAGCTCACCCTCCACTTGTCTGCCGAGAAGTTGAAAATTTTCACCTTCGCTTGCACCTGCAATATCCAGGCCCATCCATAGGCCTGTCTGGTTCTTTTTCTTTTTCTTTTTTTAAATTTTATTGCGGTATGACATGGACTCATTGAATCAAACTTGTCAACATGTTGCAAGCTCATCCTCGTGCAAAATTCCATCATTATAACCTTATGTCACATCAGCAATTTTAATCTCCGTTTTTTACTATTTTAACCCTGGCTAAACAAATTCGGCCTATCAACATATCGGAAAAATTACGTATATCAGTTGTATATCAAGTAATATGTATCGGTTTGTAATGCTGAATGAGGTGTTTGTCTTTGGTAAAATGAGCATAATTTTGTAGTACGGTTTCAATCGATGTGATTTCAGAGATGTTGGAAAGAAGACTCGGAGAGCTACAGGTTGAAGCAAAAAAAATTTAAATTTTTTCTACACTTTATTATTGAATTTGAGATTATTTAAGAGTTGAAATTTGGGAAAAAAAATGATAAAAATAACTCAAAATAGCAACTCTTGACAAAATTTTAAAAAAATACTAGATTTTATTTTCCATGTTTTTGAAATTTTTGAGATTTTTGAGGTTTTTCAAAATATTTTAAAATTCTTAATTTTTTTACTTTATATCACATTTAAATATTTAAGTAACTGCAAAATAATGACAAAATTATATAGAAATGAAGCTTAGAATTTTCTTGATTTTATGTAATTTTTTCAGAATCTTTTGAAAAAAAATAAAAATAAAAATTCAGAGGAGAATTTTTTTAGAATCTTTTCTAACAAGTTTATTTTAAGATGCTCTACTTTAAATTTGTTAGAAGATTCTGAGGTTTTCTTGGAGAGAGTCTTAAACAACCCTCTAGATTCATTCTAGTCTTCAAGTACTCCATCTGTTGTAAAATATATAAAAGAGGGAGAAATGGGCAGGAGAGCATGCAGCCCTTGCTCAAAGAAAGGGTAAACAGAATAAGAAATACGTAATATGTCATGCACTTAGCATGCCCCAATTTAAAGTAACTAAATGGTTTTCTTTTATTTCGATGTGTGCATACCAAAAGTTTTGATATGCCTAAAATATACCAAAAAATTACAAAGAAATGTCAAAATATTTTAAATATGAAAAGCTTATAAAAGAAAACATTTTACATGTGTTTGTTTATGTTTGAAAATGTTATCATTCATTAAACTCTAAAAACCTCGTATTAAAGTAGGCATTTGAGAAAAAGTAAGCAAAAAATTACATCAGACCTTCATGGCCCAACCCTAAAATTCAGAGTCCATCTGAGCTTAATCTAATTTAAATTTTAAATTCATCTATTTCATTTCACTTGACAGCTATGATGTCAACGCTCTGCACCTAATTTCTGTTGTTCATGAAACCTAAAGAACGCATGTTAGGGCCAACCTTTTCTTAAACGAGAACATTACATTTTATTCAATTGAATAAAAAATGTCTTAAACATTATTATATTCATTTAAAGATAAAAGAAACGAGCAATTATTTGAATTGAAATGGTAAACCCATACTTTTATCATTTAATAATATAATTTTCCTTTCGGAGAAATTAATGTCTTAACTACGTAATCTGCGGGTAAAAAATAGAATTTGCATCTTTGTTCACCACTGCTTTAATTTCGTTTCATAAAACCGAAAGTGACAACGGTTAAAAACTTAAAACTTTAAAAGGACAATTTTGTCCCGCTAGCACCTGCACATCAAACTTCAAATCTTGATTTTTAAACACCATTTCTAAAAAGCCATACATATTTACATGTTAACTCTCACTGACCCTTCGGCCCTACTTTAAAATTATTTTTAAAAAATAAATCACAATAAATATAGCATGTATCACTAACATTTAAAGGTGAATCTCCGAAACACCCAGATTTTTTTGGTACCTGGGCACAAAGGCCCCATGTTAGACCCATTTTATGTAAAATCCGGATCTGTTAAAATTATTTCTCTTTTCAAAACTTAGATTTAATATTTTACAATTTCCATCGGACACATTTTTTACCACTGGATTGATAGTATCGGGTCAAAATATTGATCTAATTTTTTTTTTTTTGAATTTACGTGTGGAAAAACTGCAGAATACCCAGCATAAAACTCTCACGGCTGAACCCGCTACTCGTAGGACACACCAAGGTTAGGCCATTGAGACTCGAACTCACAACCTCCTGCTTCCTGATAAAGGCAGTTGTGCTATTGATTTAATTATTCATTTTTAATTTTAACATTATCTAATGAGTCCCACTTTTGACATAATGATAAGTCATATGATAATCTATCTATCTATACAATTTTTGTGATCATTAAGTGACACCTATTTTTTTTTCAGATTAAGACACTTTATTTCTAAAATAATAAAATATCATTTCCTTGAGACAAATCCACATTGAATGGAGTATTCACATTTGTCACTTGAAACGAAAAAATTAGTTTTGGTATTTTAAAAATAGTCTTAATTATAAAACAATGATGTCCAATTAGCAGCCAAACTAAAAAAACCATGATGCATCAAAAATCATATTATTAAGATTAAAACAATATAAATATTTTATTAATATATGTATATCAGCATAAAAAATAAAGTAAAAAGCTATTTTTGCCCATTCAACACAGATTCGACTAAAATCAATGGTCTTCTACCAGTTAATTCCATCCAATACCAGAAAGTTGGCCATGACTTTTGCTCTAATTGTTGGTAGTGAAATGCTCTAAATTCTTACTTTAAAGAGGGGAGGTCCCACAGGTTCACTGCATGCTTAATGTCAGTAAAAAAAATATAATACTATTTTTAATTAAAATAGCAAACTAGGAAGATTCAATTATGCAAGCCATCAAAAATTAATCAATTTTTTTTTATATAACATGTATCCTCACTCCACTAGAAATGAGACTAATCTCGATTTCAGAAGTTTAGACCAATTGAACTTAAGCAAATTTGCTAGACAACACAATTCAAACAATATTAAGGTACCGTCAACTTCAATATTTTAGATCAAATAATTAACAAATAAATTCAGCACCATATTTTCCTTTAAGAGTTATGATAAACACATACTACTTAGTGCTAATGGATGGGTACTTTTCATAGGACTGGAAGTTTGGAGACTAAAGAAATGGAATAAGGGCCATAGATACTTTTCTCTATTTTGATCCATCGCATACCGTATTTCAAAACAAGTTAATTGATGATTTGATTCTAATAAATAAGAACAGAAGCAATTTAAAGAGTAAAGAGAGCCCGTATACTAATTAAAAATAAAATAAAAACAAACGTAATATTGTAAACTAGACCAGCATCCATAGCATATGAATATTACATCAAAGAATCGAGTAATCTATCAATCATCAAAATTATAATTAGCTATCTTCCAAAGATTTTAGATTAAAAAATCATAGACCATCATAGAAGGAAAGCGAAAGCAACCTTCTTATCTAAAAAAGAATACCAGGAAAAGAAAACCAGATCTCAGAGAAGCTCCCTTCTTGCAGCATAACCGTATTGCGTTCGCCGTATATTATCCTGCCTCTTCTTGTACACAAATGCCGCCAATCCAACAACTCCGACGCCAATTATCACTCCCAATGCTATTCCCGCCTTCTGCCCGCCCTTCAATCCACCCGAAGGCGAATCCCCGCTGTCCATTTGAGTATCGCTAGATTTAATAGTTGATCCGGTAATCGGAGCTACGGATGGCGATGGAGACGAAGCAGGGGATTGATCTTGATCACCAGGTGGTGGAGGAGCTGGAGGAGAACTGTCGGATTGAGGAGAAGAGGCTGGGACCGTCGAATGAGATGAAGGAGATGGGGTATGGTCGCTCCCGATCGACGGCTCGGACGACGGAGCTAGTCCTGGACTTGGTGGAGAATCCTCTCCCTTTATTGGAGACGGTGCAGGTGAATCCGAGCTCGAAGACGGAGGGAGATTCGCCAAGAGAAAAAGCAATGCCAGGGAGAGACGATCGAGCTGAGCCTCGCCATGGCCAGATCTTTCGAAATCTGCAGAAAGAAAACAGAGATTTATAGATGCACGGCAGCGGAATCCAGATCTAGCAAAAAAAATAGGTGAAAGAGAATCAGATCTACGGATTCAGAGAAGTAAATCGGAAAAGTGGAAAACCTGACGCAAATGTAGGAAGCGCTGGATTCGAAAACCCTAGATCGAAGCAGCGGAGAGAATTTCGCAGCAGGCAGACGATGGATCTGATAAAAACGGCAGAAATGATGGCGAGAAGCGAGGAGAAAATGGAGGAACGTCGGATTGGAAGAATGAAATTCTCCGGAGAAAAATCGTAGATCTGAGAAATGAAGCAAATCAAGAAAGAAGAATAAATAGCGTAGAACGAAGGCAGAAAAATAAAAATTCGATCTTGAAGAGATACCTTTATTTATTTAAAGAGGATTTCTAAAGAAGATTGAGCGGAGAAAAGAAAAGTAATGAGATTGTGAAGTACCAAATGCTCAGCCGCAATAGATGTCCACTCCACAGAGACTGCAGTAATATCTCACACTCTCTCTCTCTCCTTATTTATATTTTATACAGCTGAAAACACTACTCTGACGTAACTGAGTCATGACAACGGTGACTTAATTTATCATTGGACCAAAAAACTGTACGGAGATTTTTCTAATTTCTCCGGAGGCTTTTTTTTTTTTATATATATATATTAAGTTGAGTGATATGTTTTTTTTAACAGAATGATAAAAATATGGTTATATAGAAATTCAATGTTATATAAAAATTCAACGTCATATCATATTATTTTATCTAAACATGCAATCTTATTAAAAATGAGAAAATCATCCTAAAGTTGTCGTTATTCGAGCGCTCTTTGAATGTGTGATCACTTCATTTGATAATCTTATTTTTAGGCGCGACTTATAGATACTCAGTTTTTTATTTTTTTCTTCTACGATTTCGAATTTTCAAGGTAAATTACCATTGTACGCCCGCGTTTTTACTTATTCGAACAAACTGCCAGTTCATTTCGGTATTCGTTCGGATGAATGATTCATGCGAACGAATGTCGAAGTGTAAATTTATTTCATTCAAACGAATGGTAGAACAGTATTCCGTGTTCATTCATTCAAATGAACGGATAGTTCATTCGAACCACTTTATGCTACAGTAGTGCATAGTGCATTCCATATTCATTTGTTAGAATGAATGGATGGTTCATTCGAACTACTTCATGCTACAATAACGTGTAGTACATTATTTAAATAATAAGATTTTCTTTAAAACTTTAAAGTTATTTTTTAAGCACTATATATTTTTAAAATTTCTCAAATTAAATATCCGGGCTAATTACGATAACTTGATAAAAATACTTTAACACTTCAAGGTCTTTTGACACTTTCAAATGCTTAAAATACAGTGTTTTACAAATAAAGGTATCTCTCAGCTATGCCAAAAACACATTATTATTATTTAACTAATGCACTATGCATTACTGTAGCATGTGCAACATAAACTGTTATTTTTTAAGTACTGTGTATTTCCAAAATTTCTCAAATTGAATATCGAGACTAATTAAGATAACCTGATAAAAATATTTTAACACTTCAAGGTCTTTTGACACTCTCACATGTGTTTTCAGCACAGCCGAGGGATACCCTTATTTGTAAAACACTATGTTTTAAGTATTTGGGAGTGTCAAAAGACCTTTAAGTCTTAAAGTATTTTTATCAGGTTATAGTAATTACTCCGGATATTCAATTTGAAAAATTTTGAAAATACACAGTGCTTAAAAAATAATTTTAAAGTTTAAAAAAAAAATTATTATTTAAATAATATACTATGCATTACTGTAGCACAGAGTGCTTCGAATGAACACGAAACACTGTTCTGCCCATTCGTTCGAATGAATGCCGAAATGAACAGGTGGTTCGTTCGAATGAGTAAAAACGTAGGGATATAATGGTAATTTGCTCTGAAAATCCGAAATCGGGTATGTAGAGTCAGAAAATTCGAGTGTCTATAAGTCGTGTCTTATTTTTTGAGTGGCTTATACTCATTGAAATTAAAAAGGCTACATTACACCGGTTGAATTATCACTTGATGGTGAAACTTCCAATAATTTGTCTATATAATCATCTATCAAATACACTTAATTATATAAAACTCATAATCTATTTAATAGAATATCTTGATAGAGAGTGTGGTTGAGAAGTTTTATTTGCCTAACTCTAAGAAGAATGTTTGTAAATCTTTAAATCAGGGGTTTAAAATTCGGTAACGGCCGATATTTTTATCTCACTTCATTTTTTTTTTTATGTGTTGATATCGGACAATATTTCGACCCATGCTTTAATTATTAAAGTGGGCTACATATTTTTCTGAAATATGTAAAAAGTAATTGAAACAGTGACTATATAAATCATTTTAATCTTATGAATTTAGACTTTGAAAATTCAATTGTGATAATTTCTTGAATTTCATAACCCATCAATTTAAAAAGTGCCTTTAAAATTATATTATTCATAAAAGTTTACAAAAATTGTCATCTCTACAATTTATAGGAAGAAAAAAAAGTCACAAAGTACCTGGAAGCAATTCTATTGCGGAAACTCTCACGATGTGAAATATGTCTTAGGAACAATATACAGAAATTAAAATCATTGGAACATTACAACACGATAATGTAATAAACAAAAATACTGCAATAAATCTGACACTGAGATTTACGTGATTCGACATACACCTGTCACGCCTAAGCTCATTCTAAATGGGTTTAATGGTTATTGCTATCCTAGAACTCCACAAATAGTTGAATGCCATGTGGATTTATTATATCATTCAAATTCATGCTTCATTTGTTGAGCTCCAGTTCTTGTCCATATCAGGTCCACATGTCCAATAGAAGATCCATTCTCTTTTGATGCTTTCCAAAATCCAAACTTTTGACCTTGCTAAGAATGAAAAATTCATTGCCATGTGGCGTCCAACCAGGCAATGATGTGGCTGATGGCGTGGAATTCATCCATGCAACTTCCATCCAGCAAATGAGCCTTTTAAAAGTGGGCCTTGGAGGCCCAAAACAGGCCTCAGCTCATGACTCCATCACTAGGGCTCAAAAAGGGGCAGTTTTGGGCCCGTTGGAACTCTTGGAAAGCCCTCTCTTTTTTTCATAAATTTTGGAGTAAAATTAGAGAGCCATTTCACCATCTCATCAAGATCTTCATCATCATCTATTTGACTTTGGATGTTCTCATCAATTAGGTACAGGTTGGGTTGGACTTGGATCAACCATTTAACAAATGGACCGAAGGGTGGGTGAACCCATTTAAGCTTGTTTGGGTACCTGGATTGGGTTAACTCATGTAATAATGATTTGGGTCATGTATAGGTTGGATCAACCCATTTAATAAGTTGGTTGAATCTAAATCTGTAGTCATCATTTGCAGTTAGGCTCTGCTTATAAGTTTGAATGTTCACCTCATGTGGTTTGGCTCAGTTCCACCCAAAAAGTACTGATGATTATCAATAGCATAAATGTTGAACCAAAAGAACTGCAACATGAAGCATGCACTAAGATGCTAAATTCTTAAATCAGAGAATATGCAGAATATTCTATATAAGGTGCTTCAACAATTTCCTCTCTTTTGATTTTGGTAAAATGCTTTGTCTAACAAGCTATTGGTACTTTTTTTATGACCAAGGTGTCCAAGCGTCTCACCCTTAAGGCATGTACAACCCTCCCAATTCCGCACACAGAGAGTGGCCCGTTAGAGTTGAGCCTGAATTGAATTCAAGGCCCACTTCTTGAGGAGGACATCTTGAACATCAGGCTAACCAGCCCCTACACTTCTATTTTGACAAGTTGTCGAAATATTTTCGTGCATCCTTAAATTAGAATTAAAGAATTTGGTGATATGTAATGTTGCTTCTTCACAAAACATAACTTGCTTAGAGTTTGATTAATGGTAAATGATCAAAATTCTTTGATAATATGTTCATGTTCTATCACATTTAGCATGGATTGCATGTTGCATTGCCTTCATCGAGTACCATCTCTTTTGTAGAAAAGGGTGTTGCCTAATGTTTACTAAAGGTTCAATGAGTGTTCAAATGCAACAGTTTTCTTTCCCTGTCTCTGTTTCTACTTAGAATGGTACTTTTGTTTTGTTGGTGCATTTACTTTAGTCATCTTCCTTTCTCTTTTCCTTGCTTGAGTTCTTCAAACACAGATGTACAATAGGACACCCTTAAACAAAATCATAATTTCTTACATTACCAATCTAAAGAAGTAAGAGGATACAAAGAGACATGAAAGTGAGTGAAAATCCAAGCCAATCAAGACCACCATGATCAGACATCAGGTCGGACTGTAATGGATCGATTGGCATCGGATCGACGTGCGATCACTACATAATAGACTCCCATCGCCAGAAGCAAGACGAAGACAAAGCCAAACACGATGCCGACTATCCCCCCAGCTCCTACTCCAGTCCCTTTTGCCTTGGAAGCTGATAGTGCTTCTTGCTCATACACTTGAGTGGCTTGTGCTTTGGTAGATGATGCAGTCGAAAACGATGAAAGAGGCAGCCGTTCACAATGAGACGCTTCACATTGGGTGTCGGCACTATGGGTCGGGGAATTAGGGTGGAAGAAATCGAAAGCCGATGGTGAAAGCGCCACGGGGTTCTCTTCTGCCAATCCATGACTTCTAGGCTGTGTCTCAGAGTCTTGGCCTTGGGCAATGGAGAGAAAGGAGAGAGAAGAAAGGAAGAAGATGATGAACGCCGTCGATGCCATCGAATTCTTTCTAAGTATTAGAACTAGGAAGACTGGGTTGTGTGCTCTGCTTGTTCTTGATGTCAATTGGAACTTGGGAAGGGATTTATAGGAGGGATTTGGCGTGGTCATTGCGTCCTCTTAAATTTTTGTGTCATCAAGGACAGTTGAAAGGAGGGAACAAAATGATGAACTGTGTTCAATCCCTCTTTGAGTATGATTTACAGTTGATTTGCCAAATAGCCCTGCCTTAAGCTAAATCACTGTGTGAAAGTGAGACATCCTCTTCTCAACAACTAGCTTTTGAAAGTGAGTTATATCTCAAAAGAATATTATCAAGTCATAGTTCCATATGCCCAGTGCATGTGAGGACGGGTCTGAAGTTTTCACTAACTGAAAGATGGGTGTGAAAGTGACAAAAAGTCTCACATCGATTAATTTGATAAACCAACTACTCCCTATAACATTTGAGGCGCCCTTCTCTCAATGGATAGTTTTTGAGAGTGAGTTTTATACATCCAGTCATGATTTTCTTAATGGTTTTTCTTTTTTCTTTCTTACTAATGAAAACGACTCTTACACCTTTGATTGGAACTTGGGAAGTTCATAGCTTTAGAATTCATGTTACAGTTTCAAACAATTAATCAAAGAAAGAAGTGCTGTACTGGTAAGACAGATGTCACAGAAATGGTGTACTTATAGTTTTACCCTTTCTGTGTTATTATAGACTTAATGGTGGTGCCCAATTTCCGCAGGAAGTGATTACAGAGACCCTTGTCATCTATTCTTTAGAATTCATGTTATCAATCGAAAAATAAGGTTCCCTTGGTAAAGAAGAGATGACAACCTGCGGAAATTGGGCACCACCATTAAGTCTATAATAATACAGAAAGGGTAAAACTATAAGTACACCATTTCTGTGGCCACTTAAATCATTTTGTCTGTGCACACTATGGTTCTAAAAATCATGGGTCTCAGCAATGTTTCTGAAACTGAACTCAGGTCAGAGTCTTTTGGTCAACAGGTCTATCTAGTGTAAAATGACTTGCTGGTCTAAATGGTGGTCAAAAAATGGTTTGAATGGTTAGACCTGCTAGTTTGACCAGGATAAAGAAGGTCCTATACTACACTGGACCCAAAGCATGGCCTGGTTGAACCATTCCAGACCGGCTGTCTGGAGAGATTTTCTTTTTCTTTTCTTTTTTAATAAAAAACCTGAAGTTCTATGAGAAATGAAGGATAAGTAGGGCTGCAACTCGGGTCGGGTTTTGGCCCGCCCTGCAGACCCGATCAGAGAAATCATTCGGGTCTAGTCAAGAATTTTGGGCCAACGGGTCAGGTCGGGTTGAGAAGATAAAAACCCTCATCAAATTCGGGCCGGGCCGGGTTGAGGATTTTACAAGTTAACCCGACGAGACCCGATCTAACCCGACTCGACCCTGCTGAAATTAGGCTAAAATGGGTTTAGAATGCGGATCGGGTCAAAATTCGGGTTGATTCGGGTTTGAATTCGGGTCGGGTCGGATTCTAGAGTTCGGGTCGGGTCGGACTCCATATATATCAACTCAAGTCGGGTTGGGTTTTTAGAAACCCAACCCGTCCGACCCGAGTTGCAGCCCTAAGGATAAGATAAACTTCACCTTCATATGTATGTGTGCGTTTGACAAGCAGTAGATTAGAAGCAAATCTATAAAAAAATGTGTGTTTTTCTTAAAGCACTCGACTAATTCTCGAGGCATGTGCAAGTCTTCCTATTCACACATATCAGATAGCTCTACTAAGAGTGACCCTTTGGGGTGGAGTGAGAATCTATCTCAGAACTCTCACTTTTTTAGACAAATTTTTGGCCATCATTCCAACTTTTTTATAGTTAGAAACCTAACATATATATGGGCCTTAGATCACGTTAGGCTAGATATGGGCTGCGCTTTAAGCCTATGAGTTGGCCCAGGCCAGATTTTGTGGTCGATTGGTAAACGGGCTGCACATACATTTTTAGGCCCCTGATCCAAATGACATATTCAAAGCAAATTGAAATAATATTTTGCTAATGTGCTAAAATTCAGGTTTCTGTCGGATTTGGTCTGATCATTATTTTCAAGCCCCTAGTTATAGATCCATGAGGGTCTATAAAAGATGCTACTATCTTCAATGAAACATAAACCACTAACTACAGAGGTCGCATGCCGACAAACCCTAGTTTTAAAACTTTAAAAGAGAAAAAAAAAAAAACTAGAGTGGGTGTGTCGAAAGTAACTTGACTCGAGAGGATAATAACTCAAGCAAGTGACCAAGTTTTACAGAACTCTTTCAAGTCAAATTGAAAACCTCTTTTAAATTTTGAATTATTCAAATTCTATGAGATTTCAAAATGAGTGTGAGTTTCGAATATTAGATGAAGAGAATTCAAAATGGCTTGCATGTCTCTCTCGTTAATATTGTATATATAAAAAAATACAAGTCTCTCTAAAGAGAAAGAATCAATCAATATCAATTTACAATCTCTTGATCAAAGAAGCTGACTATTAGTGAAAAATATATTTTAAAAAAATCAATCGGTTGAAAACTCTCCGTTAATATTAAAACTAAGACAAAAAAAACCCATAAGTATGCATGACTTGATTGATTGTATTTGAAGGTTTGAGCAGGCCCCTCTCATTGTCTCTCATTATTGCCTAAGAGCAGAAGGCATGAAAAGCTGAAATGAATTAAAAGCATGTCACGGGCGTGGCTCACGCTCTCACCAGTCACCACTTCTCTTCCTTGCCTTTCATTCTACTCTTCCTTTCTTTTTATTTGAAAGTGACTGATCTCCCAGTCATGAATTCCATGTTCCGACCACTACTCCCTCTACAAAATGGGGCTCTCACAAGACTCTTTACTTGTTATTTAAGAATATACGATTATTTAAGAAAGGATGGATGGGTGTACAGAGTAGTAAAGGCTCCATTTGCTCTAATTCGTACCATTGATTTATGGCAAAATTTGTCCTACATTGTCTGCAAAGACTGTCGGGATCTGGATATATGAGGGATACCCCTTTCATTTATCATATGACATTTTTTTCGAAGATGGGTCAGAGCTCAAAAGAAGACAGAACCGTATGAGTCAAAATCCAAAGTGGATAAAAATATGCTGAGTAAGCCGAGTCATAACATGGGCTAGTTGCAGGTTTTACAACAGAGCAAGATCTCTACCTTCCATGAATCCTTGATATATATAGGAAAACAAAATTAAGGAAGTTCAATGGAAATTTGAAGAAAAAGGAACTATTTTTAGTTTTTAATGGGTTGGAACTGGGCTTTTATGTTCCGGTATTCATGGACGACCTCTCGGTGGGCCACATTTGTCTCTCACCACGTGATGAAGATCCATAAATTTTATCTGAGCCTTTGCGACTCTTACAAAAATCTGAGGTTCTCAACAAGGCCTTGTAACAGTGTGGTAAGTCAACCCAATTGCCATCATCTTCGAAGGGTATATCGAACTAGCGAATGTCGGCCAATATGGCCGAGATCTCGCAGATAAACATCGAGATTTTTTTAAAAAAAAATTTACGACAGAGAAATATCGGCCGAGACGCCGATATCTCGATAAATCCAAATTTTTTAGTCCTGTCTTCGATGAAACTATGCACTTGCAAAAGATGTCGGGTTCTACCCATATGATGGGCATGGATGATGAATCTTCAAGCCCTTTTCACTTTTGCTACTCCATACAGAATGGGTCATTCTACACTGGTTCATGGTTCTTCCGGGTCATCCAAGCAGATCCTAATCCGAGATTGAGATTTAAATGGGCCGAACATTAATTGATTGCTAATAAGCTCCGATTATTAGATGGCCCATATGAAATAAGTGGTCTATCTTTTGGGCCCTAAGACTGGCCCAACTTCTTAACCCACAAATTGCCAGACATCAACACTTTTTCTTATAGTTGGATATTATTTGAATTGATCTTTTTCAAAGAGTTTTAGAGGGATGCTTTCGAAGAAAGTCTTGTGAAGGGACAATTGACAACCACTTTATAGTTTACATTATCTACTTAGTAGCCGTTTGATTCCCTGCTAATGCTACCTTTCCTTCTGCCTTAAGCTAATCCTCTCTTGGCCACTTCTAAAATTAAGGAAGTGTTTGAATAATTAGCGAAATTAGATGATTAATGATGTTGTTAGCAGTTTTAGATATATTACAAATAAAGATTATTATAGTTTTTTGTTATCTTATCAATATCATTTATCTTATTTTTTAGGTATAGTTCAATTGGTTGTCTCTTGCCTCAACAAGCGGGAAGTTGCATGTTCGAGCTCTCACGGCCTAACCTTGGTGTGTGCTAGGGGTAGTGGGCTCATCCATAGGGGTTTCACGTTGGATATCCCGCGGTTTCCCACATGTAAATTCAAAAAAAAATAGCAATCATAATTGCACAAATTATTTTTATGACTATATATATTTTAAATTTTAACTCTAAAATCAAGTGGCTAAAATTTGAATTTGAAGTTGAAATTTGATTTACCAATATCTTATCCAGTCTACTTTCCATCAAAATAGTTGTTTTTTATTTTGTATTTTCAAAATTTAAAATAAAAGGAAAGTAGACCATGTACAGCCCATCATTTTTCTATATAACAATTTTTTAGTTTATGCAATAAAAAAACACACGTTTCCCACTTTTATATTAACAGAGATTGAACTTATTTAGCCAATAAGGAGCTGTAAATAGAAATTAGATTTGGTTCAAAAAGTAGGCTCGCGCTGGGGTTTCCTCACTCATTTCAGGTTAATATTTGAGTTCACTCATTTGAGAAATCATTTGAAAAAGTACGAAGCTCAAGCTTGTCGATTGTGAACATAAAAATTGAACTCTTTGAGTTAGTTTGAGTTGACTCAACTCATTAAAAATTCAAGAGAATCAATAAAAAAATTCGAGGTTTTCACTTTTTTTGAAAACTTGATTAAGCTTCTCAAATTAACAGGATTTCAAGTCAAGTTTGAGTTTTCGATTTTTGCACATTGGACAGAAGTGAATCAAACTTTAGTTTAAAACTCAATTTCTACTGAGTTAATTTGAATGACCTAATCAAGTAATCTTAGAAAAGATAAAAAAATAAGACATCAGCCACAGTTTAAATGATAAAATATAGAAACAATCATGCAAAGAGGCCCATATTCTCCCTAAAGATAAGAATAAGACATCAGCCACAGTTCAATGTTTCCCACTTCATATAAAATAGATTCGAAAGGTCAGAAAACAAGGAAAAATAGCAGAGAAAATTGGTCAGTGATGACAAACCATGAACACTGAGACCCTTCCACTCCCTTTTTAAGGCAGGGAATCCCAAACTTGCACAAAAGGATATACTTATCCTTGCTACGCTTATCATCAACGTCGTAATCTTATCTTCTCTGCTGCTCTTTGGCCTTCTGTTTAAGACTAATGACATTGACATGATTGATATTGTGCAGAGAAGTTTCTGTAAGATTATGATGAATCAGTATTGATTATGACATAGGTTCTCTTGGAAGGTAAAAATCATTTGTAACGATCAATCAAATCATATTTCTAATACTATAAAAAATTAAAAATTAAAATGAGTTAAAAGATTAATGGTTTTGAGTATCATTTGATGCCGCTCCTATTTTACATGAAAAAGTCCTTTCTGTCCTCTACTTTCACACAAACACTAAGTAGTCTAATTCTTAAGTTGTCGCACCAAGATTCAAATACAAGACATGGTGCACCAAATAACTTCTTTCTTAAATTGCCCTCGTTGAGATTCACATACGAGACATGATACTTGCTTAATGCAAAAAGCTTTAAGCTAATAAAATCGAGAAAATCCAACATGTCCAACTAGAAAGGCACATAATAAGTCATTGATTGAACTTGGCACAAAACTTGACAACAAGGGGAAAGAAGAAGCAAACATATTAGCCAGTTTGGATTGTCAAACTCTGGAGTGACTCGACAATGGCCAAACCCAAAGAAATCCACTAGTGTGAATCCTAACAATATAAGAAAAAGAGAAGCAAATTTAACTAGGGGGTAGGGGCACATCACACAAATCTCTTGTTGATTCACAAGTACCACTAAAATTTGTGATTATGTTTCTGTTTGATAACTATCACATCATCTTTTCCAATTTCATCAATTGGAGAGAGAGAGAGAGACGTGCGAAGTTACATTGATAAATAAAACCTTTTGATATGGCTGACAGTAGGACATTCGTCAAGCTGACAACATATAAATGATAAAAGGATTAAATGGTGTTGATGTTTCTTCAATTATTAAAATTAATTGCTTGAAAATTCATCAATGACCCACTCTGAAGAAGAAAATGACAGCAAGCAGGCTATAGCTTGGATTCCAATCCACATAAAATTGACCCAATATGGCAACAGAAATTAGAAATGCAAACCACTGGCTAGATTTAAAGTAGAATCTCCTTCAGTACACAAAAAGAAAAGGAAGGAAAGATGAGCAGACAACACATAGCAAATACAAAAGGAAAATGCTGCTAAAATCAAAGGGATGTTATAAATCCTCCCACGGGATTTATCTACAGTTCAATGGCACCACAGCTCTCTCCCAAAGAAAGACCCACAAGAACAGACACAGCTATGGTGACCTTCCACAGACAGACATTTATGCTATTATTCTTCTTTCCTTTCGCCGTCCAGACTTCAATGTGGAATCAGGTGGAGAAAATCAGACCCGGGGGTTGCTCCTGAAGGAACCCAGAGCTTTGATGGCTGCTGCTCTGAGGACGAACTGGTGATAGATGGCTGCGATGGCAGCTCCGATGAAGGGACCCACCCAAAAGATCCACTGAGAAACAAGCAAACATGAAGATCCCATCAGTACCCAGACCATGAATGGCCAGATTGTGGCAGCCAAATACCAGAATCAGAGGCATTGATTCATACAAGTGAGACCCAAAAACAAGCACTAGAATGAGAGCATAGCAGCTTGTCTAGCAATCCTGAAATTGTTTCTATGACTGTCCCATAAAGTTTTACATACTCAAAAACTGAGTCCATCATTGTTTGGTCAGAATGGAAAATTTGCTAGTAAATTCAACTGAGTCAAGTATCACACAAAGTTGCAAAACAGGGATCCTATCATAGGATAAGGCCTGAAGCATCATACAAACATAAGTGGCCAATGCCAGACTCAATACAGTGATAATGCATCCTTTATCAAGACAAGTGGGTCATTGTCACAATTTATAGTTCTTTCAATGTCTTTAATTCCCACCAAACTCATTAAACAAACCCCATTAGCTTGTTTGCTAGTTGGAAATTTTTAGTGAAAGCGGAATTCTCACGTGGATTCTGTTGTTAGCAATGTCCCACATGGTCAGTGGACAAACCTCATGAATTTTCTAGTGAAAGAGGAATTCTCACATGGATTCTGTTGTTAGCAATGTCCCACATTGCCTGTGGGCCTTGAGGTTATGGGATTTTTAAGCACATAGGTTCTCTCGATCTCTTTATAACTTGCAAATTTTAAATAAAAATGACAAAAATACATTTGCAGACTATAAAAATCCAATGTGGCCCCTGATGGAGAAGAGATCACAGATACCTGATCATCCCAAGCCTTCTCTTTGTTGTAGATAACAGCAGCTCCAAAGCTCCTAGCTGGGTTGATACCAGTACCGGTGATGGGAATCGTCGCCAAATGAACCATGAAAACAGCAAATCCGATGGGGAGTGGCGCCAAAACCTTCATTACAAAATCAAAATTGATCAACAGTTCAACACCCAATCACAATTTTCGTATTTAATGACTAATACAAATGTCATTAGTGCATTTAATCCATTAGTTAACTTTTTTTTTGTTTTTTTATATATTGATAAACTAGATTGGAGAAAATCACATTTCCATGGTCGTGGAGGAAACAAACTTCCTTTTCCAGCATAAATGATGAGACAAGGTGACTTGTGCTTTTCATGGAAATTGAATTTTAAAAAAGAAAGAAGAAAGAAGAAAGAAGGAAGGGACCATGGGCGTATGACACTTTGATTGATGTAAAGTGGTGCCTTCACAACTTGGCAAATAAAATAAAGTGACTGGATGTTTGGGAGCACGGAAAAAGACATTCCAGGAAAGTTTTTAAAAGAAGGAGAGAAGGAATCCCAGATAAAAACATCCGCTAAACTGCGCCGAGAGATGCCACTCGATAACTTGCGCCATGAACGGCGCACAATAGAACTCTCCCGAGAGTGGTTATAACGTGCGCCAAAAAAAACAGTAGGTGAGAAAAGCGGCGCATGCGTTAGATGGGCCCCCCGGCCCATGTTAGAATATGAGATGACGATTGGAGATTCGGTGGGGGACAGTGGCATCTACCTATTTTTTGAATTTTTTTTTCCTTTTTAAAATCCTGATCTGAAATTAGTCCTTCAATTGACACGGATTACCTTTTTAAAGCAACTTTAATTGAGAATTATTTAAAAGTTTAGAAAATATTACAGCACTTGACACATATAAACAAGGAAAAATAAGACAATGTGGATAGGATAAATCCACTTTTATCTTTTTGTGTACCCTTTGGGTGTTTTAGAGAGAGGGTTTTTTGGGGTGGTGTTCACTTATATTTGCACTTTTCGTATTTTTTTCATTAATATATTTACTATTTATGAAAGAAGTAAAACAGAAAAAAAAAAAAAAAACAGCAGCCACACACAAAAGAGTACCACCTTTTGATAAATTCTAGAGCACCTAAAATCTACAAAGTATAGAAAAGTGGGTAAGATAAAATGGTAATTAATTAGTTTATATAGGTGTAGCTCAACAGGTTAACTTCGTGCCTAAGAAGCAAGAGATGTAAAGTTTAACCTCCATGTCTAATCTAAGTGTACCCTAAAGGCCATGAAATATCACTCGTGAGAGTTTTACACTGCATTTCTTGCAAATTTTCACATGTAAATTTAAAAAAATATATATATACTTAATTTCTATTAATAAAAAAGTCTTTAATTAAATATCCGGTACTATTTTCAAAAAATAAAAACGGGAAGAGGGGGGCAAAGGGGAGAGAGAGAGAGAGAGGGGGGAGGGGAGGGGTGGAGTGCGTACTGCACGTCGCTATAATACGCAGAAAAACAAAAATGGTGCACATGGCCACGCACCAACATGGACCTGCTAACATGTGCTCCTGGCTAAAATACGCAGCAGGCACTGTGTTGATGAAACGTCGTACCACTTTTTCACTGGCCCCACCCCATCCACCATGTGTCATCCATTACCAGTTGGATCAGATTAAAATAAATAAATAAACGTTCAACAGTTTCAATTGGACTCGAGTAAGATTTGAATTTTGACCATTCTGATCCAAGTACCCGACCCATGTTTGTATAAATGGATCCATGTCAATAAACTTTCTTTTTACATTGGACTCCAATGAAAGCATCTCCATTATTACCTTTTTTTATAAACTACTCTAATTTTGAGTTTTTTTCTTATAAATTAAAATATTATTATTTTTACTATTTAACGCTATATTTTAAAATATCAAAAATACTTTATTAATAAATAAAAAGTTTTTCCTTCTAAATTAAGAAAAGCTTTTACTAGAGGTGGGTATCTCCCACGGGAGCGCACATAGCAAACCTGGGCCGCCCATTATTACATTAGCCTGGATTCGGGTTTAGGTACACAATACCCAACTACCCATTAAGAATCCGTGGGCTCGTCAACCACACGGTCCACGGGCCCATAATGCATGTCACACACACATGGGGTGTGCACGATAGTATTCCTCTTCTCGAATCCTATGCAACCATTTTTGGACCCAACAAATCAGAGATGGTTGGGCCCACTTTAAAGTGTTTTTGGGAAATTAGACGCGGTGGATGTGTCTTCAGTCTCCTGCCGGAGAAGACCGGAAATTACCTTTAATGATCTACGGCCGATTGTCTGAACAGTACTCTCCACTTGTTCATCTGACGGCCACGATCATCTGATACGAGTACACCCCGTTCCGGAAGGTGGGCCCTACCCATACGAATTTTACCATTCTCGGGCCAAAAGACAAAAAAGAGAGAAACCCGAGAAGAAAGATGGATCCATTCATGAAAGGAGAAAAGTGGTGTGCAGAGTTGCAGGGAAGAGAGAGAGCGTACAGGGATGTGAGAATCACGGGCGCTTCTCTTGGGGTCGGTAGCAGAGAAGACGGTGTAGACGAGGACGAAGGTGCCGATGATCTCGGCGCCCAAGCCAGTGCCCTTGTTGTAGCCCGGCTGTAGCTCGTTGGCGCCACCGCCGTACCTGACGAAGTAGGCCGACTGGAAGCCCTTCACCAGACCCACCCCACAGATGGCCCCAAGGCACTGAACCACCATGTACATCACCGCCCTTATCAGCGACACTTTCCTCGCCAGGAACAGCCCAAATGTTACCGCCGGATTTATGTGACCACCTGCCCACCAAACACAACAATATTACAAATCTCTCCTGCAAATTTCTAAGATGGAGATGAGATGGGGAAATGCCCTTGTTCAATTTCCTCCTTTTTCTCCTTTTTTTGAGAAGAGCAGTGAAATGACATTAATCATGGTGCAATATGTGATGCTTGCATAGTCGAAGATGGATAACAATTTTTCGTTTTTATAAGAAAAAATTTCCACCGCTCCCGCCATGAAAAATGAAATCAAGACATGCTGTGTAAAAGTTGATAGCTACTTGTTTCGTGAAATCTTACGAACTTCATCACTCTAATCGAAGAAACAGTGTTTTCCTTTCCCAATTTAAAAAAAGTTCTAACGTCCAAACACATGCTCCAAGCTTTAAATTGAATCCGTACGTTCTGAAAGTTCTGATGAGGAAGTTTCCTTTTCGATTATTAGAAAAGGGCCCAAGTGCAAGGAGAAGTCCATGGCAGAGGTAGAGTGGAGGAATTGACCCTCTCAAAAAATACATTTTTTCGGCTTTAAAAGCACGATTTTATGAAACAGGGAAAAACAGAGAGAGAGAGAGACAGAGAGTGAGAGAGAGAGAGAGAGAGAATTTTTTCTGCAAAAAAAAAAAAAGATTGGAATCTTCCCCCCTTTTGCTTAACGAAGCTATTCAAGTGCAAAGGACTGAGTTTTTCTTTTTTCAACTTCTTCGAGAAACCAAAAGAAAAATAAAACCCTTTTTATGATTTTAGATAGAGAAATTAAGATTGAGAAGAGAAGCAGAGCAAAGACCTGAAATGCCAGCGGTGCAGTAAACGAGGATGAAGATCATGCCGCCAAAGGCCCATGCGATTCCAAGGAGGCCGACCCCACTGCAGCCGACATCGGCGGCTGTGTTCTTGATGGAATCTGTCTGGCTCTTGTACCCGATCACCGTCGCAACTGTTATGTAGAGGAAGAGCAGAGTAGCGATGAACTCAGCTATCAGAGCCCTGTAAAACGACCACTTAGTCAGCTCATCCACATCAATCAGAGGAGCTGGTGGTGGGTCAGAGTAGTCCTTAGCAGTGAACCCTTCCTGCTCTGCTACCTCCACTTCTTTTCCCATTTTTTCACCCACTTCACTGTTTTTCTCCCTTCTTCTTCTTCTTCCTCAAAATCAAAGAAGAGAAGCTTGATTTGCAGCCTCTGTTCTGCTAAAAAAACCCAAAAAATGCAACAGAGAGAGAGAGAGAGAGAGAGAGAGAGAGAAGAAATGGGTAGTGGGTAATGGATAATGGTTTTGGAGATGGTGGAGAAATGTTGAGAGGGGTATAAGGTATTTATGGCGGAGGAAGAAGAGAGTGGAGCTTAATTATGTTAATATTTGCCGCCCATTACCGACTAATTTGCATTATTTCGCTTTCATGGGCCCTCTCTCTACCACCCTCTCTCTCTCTCTATAAATTTTGCTCTCTGCAAAAATAATGTTTTCTGGAAAGATTTATAAAAAGCTTAGGGAGTCTATTTATGAAGACCGTTTTCTGTGGACTAAGGTTGGATATAAAATTTCTAATTTTAGGGTTTGAAATTTTTATATTTTCCTCTCTGCAAAAATAATGTTTTCTGGAAAGATTTATAAAAAGCTTAGGGAGTCAATTTATGAAGACTGTTTTCTGTGGACTGAGGTTGGATATAAAATTTCTAATTTTAGGGTTTGAAATTTTATTTATTGTAAAAATATTAATTTATTTCACAAAGATTTAAATAATATCATTCAAAAGTCATTTATATATCCAATCGAATTATACGGGGTCATACTATGATAAGTATGCAATCTTTACATTTAAAATAGATACAGTATTAAAGTTTGTGTAGAATGATAAAAAAACTTTATGAATAATATAATTTAAAATAAACTTTTGAATCACATTTTTATAGCTTTTCCAGCAATTAAATTTTCAATATCTGAAATCATGGATTAACTTTCGATTATCATGTGAGAGATAGCTTGACAGTCAAAAACCCATCTGTGATAGATGCGAGAAGTCTTGGATTTAAATCACTCTAAATATAAAAAAATCATTTTCTATAATGTTACTCAGTGTGTGGATAGAGAAGTTTGTACATGCTTTAATGTTTAGTTAGGTGTCCTAAGCTAAGGTGCAAATATCGGCCGATACGACCGATATGGCCGATATTCGGTCCGAAATATCGGTCCAAATATCGGCCGATACTCATAAATATCGGTATTTAATTTTATTTATTTTTAAACACCGATACGATTTTTACACGGTTCTTGGCGGTTTTTTGCGGTTTTTAACGGTTTTTCGCGGTTCTTCACTGTTCATGGTTTACTACTTTCACGGTTTTTTGCGGTTTTTTCACGGTTCATCACTGTTCATCATGGTTTTTTGCGATTTTTTCACGATTCCGATATCGGAGGAGAGAGAAAATGTCGATATCGGAAGAGAGAGAAATTTCTCGGCCGATATTGCGGCCGATATATCGGCAGCAGCGGTATTTGGACCCCTGGTCCTAAGATGCCTCGATACTTTGATCTTAAAAAAAAAAGTTTGAAATCACAAAATTATTAGTACGAGATGATGCTTAAATTTTATATATTTATCAAAAAATATGGGTCCACTTCAACCTTTAGAAAAGAGATCATTTCTTTTTTCATAATATTCCTTGTTAAAAGTGGACAAGCAGGTCAATTTTTCTTTTCTTTTTTATTAAAAATTAAATTAATTTCTTAAATAAAATTTGTTGCTGTGCTATATCAATTTGATGAAAATCTTAGCTTTTAACAAATATGATTTAAAAAATCATTTTTTTATATAAAAACTATTTTTTATCGAAGAATCTATATTCAGTAAAAAACATATAACTATACTTTAGAAAAATAAATTTTCAAGAAAATTATTGAAGACATAAGAAATACCAATGTCTTTAAAACTCACATGCTGTGATTGAATGTGAATTTTACCTTGCCCCTTTAACTCAGTCATCATTTTCGACAGTAAACTTTTTCACTGTTTCTTTTAAAATTATTTAATTTATTGAATATTTTTATAAAATATTTCAGTTAATAGCATTTTACCTCAATGAATAGATGAATAATTGTAATTTAAATGGACTTCAACTTTACTCAGAGTTAATAGTCAAGCTCCATTTTCTTTTATAAAGCATTTAAGTTGACGGCAAGAATAGATATAGTCATTTCAACTTCTTTAAATTAGAGTTTAAAATTTATTAAACTATTTTAATTCTTGATTTTTAGAGTTTAAAATTTTATCTATTTAAGAGAGAATACATTTAATTCAGTCTATGTTATGTTAACTCTTGCTTGATATGATTTAAAATTAAAAATAAATAAAATACTCATTAATAATAAAATGAGTCTAATAAATACTAGTTTAGAACTTTAGATAAGGTGGTGATTTTTAACCCGAAACATGAACTCGCCTGACATGACTCAAAAAAATAAGATATGGATCATGTCATTTTAAAAATAAATAAATTGACTCGACTCAACTCAATTCAAAATAAATTCAAGTTAGGTCGGATAAAGGAGTCCTGAATCTGATCTTGATGCAAATCCGAACTTAATTGAATTAAAATTAATATTAAAATAATTTATTTATTTTTATCTATTATCTTTAGCTTATGTGTCATACCAAGTTAAAAGATTTCATTTATTATCTCAACTTTTTATATCTCAATATTCTCATATGAAATGGAAGCTCTTTTTATCTTTTATTTTTTTTATTAAAAATCATTCTTTTTAAATTTTTTTAATTTTTATATACATTTAGATCAAATCAAATAAAATAAAATTCAAGTCGTTTCGGATCAAGTCGGACAGAAAAATATTACTATTTATAATCAACCCGACCTGATCCATTGCCACCCATAAGCTTATATCTAACTTAAATTCAAATGAGACAATAATACATTAAATCATCTAATTAGATGAAGCTAGTTTCATTTTAACTAATCCCATCCAGATTCGAATGATCCAATGTATTATTTTGTCGGTGATTGTCACATTGTCACACACGTTTCTGAGTAGACAAGCCTTTGTCTAAAAGTATCAGAAATTAAGAGAACTTTTTGTTTTTATTGAAATAATTATTTTTTACTATTTTTAATAAAATATCTTCAAATAGAAAAGAATGTCCGTATCATTTCCTCTTTTTGAATTGATAATTTATTTTTAAATTTTTCTTCAAAAGATTTAGCAGTTGACGTTGGAACTGAGTATTTCTACGTTAGGTAAACTCTCACCCACTGTGACTCTTGAGTGGTATGCCAAAATTACTAAGGTCTCCTCCGCTTACCCACCACCTCAAATGCTTAATAATTGCCCATTGACTGAGGGGTAAAATTTGGGTCGTGTTTTAATTTGACCTATATGACCCAACCCTAAAAACCAATGGGTTTGAATTATATATTTGTATATTTTAAGATGGGTCGAGTTGGAAAAAGAATTTGAATGATATTCGAATCAGATCGGGTTGAAAATTTTAAAAACAATTCAATCTGATCTAATATAATCTGATTTGACCCGAGTACACTGTTTTGTAAAATAATAGTGATTAGAGCTGAAACTCGAGTTAAGTTGGACCAAGTAAAAAATTCACGTCGGGTTAGATCAGGCATTCAAGTCAAGTCGAGTTTAATAAATTTTGACATCTGAATTTATTAAAAATCCTGTTGAATCCATCTGAATTTCATCCCTATCCATTGTCAGTGGAAACAAAGGGTGACTCTAGGCAGATTAAGATTTTGACAAATTTTCTAACGACTATTGTTAGAATAATATTTTTAAATTAAAAGTCAAATGAGTGTGCCTATTGCAAAATTTTAATCAAAATAAAAAAAAAATTCAGAGAATTTATTGTTTCGAAAAAATGGACAAATTTTCTAATCCAAGTTAAAGATTCCTTTAATGATGATTTTGTAAAGTCAAATATAGACCCATTTGATGGGTCTCGTCGGTAAAAAAAAAAAGTGGGTCTAGCAGTTGTCATCATCATCTTATTAAGGGGATAATTATAATTTTGAATTTAGTATTTTTTGAATTTTTGTATAAAAAATCGTACGACATCCAGGGTAAAATCTCACGGATGAGCTTACAGCTTTAAAAGCATATCAAAATGTAATGTTGATATCATTGTTGTTGAGGATTTTTTTCACACCATTGTTCATCGAATAGAAATTATATCAATGTTTTAGATCCATCGTGCCGTCCCATATATTTATATTTTTTATTAATATAATTTTTTTTCTTGATTAGGTTTAAAAAATAGAAAATATGCCATGTTGGGGAAGTGTTTGGTTAACTTCTGCATGACAAGATCACAATTTACTATTTAGATTCAGAATAAAAAAGTCTAATGTTCCCTTTGAGTTGAGGAAGAGAACTTTATTAATTAAATTCAGAATGAAAAGTCTAATGTCTCCATTTTAGGAAATGAAGCTTTGACGTTGGAGAAGGGGAATGTATTAATAATGTACACGACAAATGTACAAGTTAGGGTAAGAACACTTTTTATCAGATTTTTAATTATTTTTTTATAAAATAAATATATATTTTTTTAACAATTTAATTCCATTTAAAAAAATATAAATATTTTCCTTGTCAAATGCCTATCATCAGAACCTAACACTTCTTATGTAGGTGAAATTTCGTTGTGAGTGGGTAGGTCAATGATGGTTGTCTAGGCATTTTACAATCTGTAATTTTTAAAAAATTCATTTTTTTTTTTGAATAACTTAGAGTCTTTCTGCTTCATTTAACTAAAAAAGTAAAAAGAGCTCTTAAAATTTCTATCTCATCCTCTTCCTGTTAAAAAATTTAATTAATAATAATTAAGTATTTATGTCATTTGAATCACTAATTGGCCACTAAATTTGTACAACAATAGCACTAGACTAATCAAAAGTTACTTGCAATTTACCATAACCAAACCCAATTTGAAAAATCTACTACATATTAAATTTAGATGTAGATTTTGAGAGAATAATTTAATATGAAACTTGCATCTAGTTTTGTTTTCTTAGTTCGATTTTTTTTTTTTTAGATTTTTAGGTTTTAATATTTATATAGATCTCTAGACTCGAGTTATTATTTTCTTTACCTTTTTTTTTTAGATTTTTAGGTTTTAAGATCTATATAAATCTCTAGACTTGAGTTATTGGATAAAAATGTAATTTAAAATAAATTTGAATAGGATAAAAGAATATAGATGAAAAATCAGAAGGAGATCTTATTTGCTCATTTTCCATGGGCCCCACCATCACATTGAAAGTCATTTAACGTGTCAACAGGGAAGGGCCCACCAGTGTAGAAGTCTTTAGTGGACCCCACCAGTGTGACCCATCTCTTAAAATGATTCTAGTCAAACAATTAATACGTTGTTACCAAACTTCAACGTTGTGTTTAAATTGTTGGCAAACGTTTAAAACGGTCAAGTACAGTTGGCCTGATCTCTGGAAAGTGAAAACCGTCAACATGGTTAGTATCTAAAAAATATTTTTCAATTGTAAAATCGGTACTCTATATTTTGCTGTCGTTCCTTTATGAGGTTACATTTCAAATTAATTTTGTTTTAATTAGATTTACTGATTAGTGTCTGAAATATAATTAATATTCAATTTCATATAAGAGGAATGATAGTAACTGGTCTCATTTGGAATATGTAGGTTAAATATCTAAATTATTTATTATCTTTTTTAAAAAAAAAAAAATATATATATATATATATATATATATATATATATGTATTTTTTAATGTGTAAAATATTTAGACCTACGGTTGGATACTTGGATAGATTAAATTACAAATATTTAATTGGAAAAAAATATAAATTTTATTACACTCATTTCATTTACTTTACTGAATTTTAAGTTCAATAGTTTCATAAAATTTTAAAAGATACATATGTTATATTTCTAATTTAAAAATTAGTAAATTAATTATTTTTTAAAAAAACATACCCATCTATCTTGGCATAATTTATTATTATATTTACTATTAAAATAAAAATATAAAATCGTTTCTCTTCAAATAAAATATGTCTTTTGGACTCTTACATTATATATAGAACAGTCCAACTATCTTTAAAAAATAATGTCTTCAAAAATAAAAATAATTTGACCTTTATTAAATTAAATAAAGGAAAATAATTTGTGCACCCCCCATTTTTACTCAAGGTGTACTTTTGGATAAAAATGAAAAGTGTCTTATTGGAAAAAGGCAAAAAAATTAAAGGTAAAACTGAATTTCACTCGTAAAACGGAGGTGCACCAATCATTTTCCTTAAATAAATCAAAGTTATTAATACACTGTGACGTACTAATCATAAACTACATTGTGAGATACAATGAAGGCTTTAATCTGAAGTCACCTATAGCCGACTACACAATTTCAACACGTGCATAAAATAAAGTCCCTTGTTTCATTCCGCAATTTTCTTCACTTCCTTTCTCGAGGTTACAGTCTCATGCATCTCGGGAGCAACTGAAATAGTACTCTTACAATTACAGTCCATGCGGTGAAAACTGTTGTAATTTGTCATGTCATAATTGAGTAATGATTTTCTTACAATTCAGTTTTATTTAAATAATATTTGAAACTTGATAAATTTTTTTAATTATTAGATAGATTAGTTATTATTGTTCTTACTATTAATATGAAATAAATTTTATTTAAACACTTTTATTTCTTTGATTCAAACAAATAAATTAAATTATTGATAAAACATTTTTTAACTATTTATTTTGTTTAATTTAAATGATATGAATAAATAATTTTTATAAAAACAATTTATTTTACCTTTATATATTATCTTATAAGATCATGGCATTCCATTTTAACACTAATTGTTATATAATTTAATAAGTTATAAAATCTGTCACCTTAATATACTGGAGCATGTGTACTTTGTCTACAAGTGGTGCACATATTAGTTTCTCCTCGTCGTATTTTTTTATAATTTTTAGTATAAATATAGTTCTACAAAATATGTAATAACTATTTTAAATTTTTTATCTGTTATTTTTTTAATCATGGTTGATAAAAATCACTTATCATGTTCATCTTAATGTCATTTTACAGATTTTTATCTTGTCTTCTATTATTTCATATTAAAAATTATACCTCTCCATAATTTATTATATTTCTATTTGTTTCTTTGAATGAGATTTTAAAGGTTTTTTTCTCTCTTTCATTTTCTATAATAGATTATTATCAATATTAAACATTTTAATAGGGATTTTAAGTGGGAAAAAATTAATTATTATTTCAAAACCTTTCATCTAATTTTAATTTTTTTTACTAGCTGAGGTACGTTACTAAGAAGTAAAAATAATGAGAACGTTTAGGTGCTCATGCAGTGTACAGAATTTATAGCTCGGCTCTCAAGCTTCGACCTGCCTTTGTAGGCGAAAGAAGCGGGAAGAATAGATACGAGATACGTGTGGCAGAGACCTACTCGTAAAAAAAATAGGGTTTGGCCCGGGATTAGGGTTTAGGATTAAGATGGTGACACGTGGGAGAATGAGAGCCAGATATTGGGTATAAGACGAGTCAGACGTCTAGCCGATACGATCTGAACACCTGTCTAAATGAACGGCTAACGATGGCTTGGCGGTTCGGCGTGACATTAACAGAAGCGAAGCGTGGAAGGATCTAGAGGAAAGCGGGGCCCACAAGTAAGACGAGAAGAGTAGAAGAGAAGGGGCTGACGCAAGCGAAAGAGATGATAGGTCCAAATCTTCAATCGCCATCAACTCATTCATTTAGTATCTTATCCCCTTCTATTTAAAAGAAAAAAGAAAACCTTACCATCACTGTAGAATCGACTCAGCCGGCACAGTGGTAAAAAGAACAACTCATTTAAGAAAAAAGGGAATGTAAAAGTTTGACTTACTTATAAATTAATTTATTGATTCACTTATCAGATTATTTTTATTTTATCTAACTAACATAATTTTTTTATATAAAAAACAAATTAGTTCACTGATTGAATTATTGACTGATTCACTAATATATATATATATATATATATATATTTAAATACTTTCGTACTTCAAAGATGAAAGATAAAGTGAGAAATTTACAAAAATTGTATTTTCTAAAAGACTTTATCTGTATTAGGATGGTTATCATATATATATATATATATTGAATTCATATACGGAAAACTTCATATATAGTCTTACTAAAACACTCACAGATAGTACATGTACCGTTAAAGACATTATCAAGATTAGTCTATGAGATTCGATTCTAACACCTCTTATTTTCTGAGACAGGAGATAACCATTCAAGATGACCCATTAGATTCAAAAATTGATGAGCAAGTAAAAAATTTATTGAAAAAGTTTTTTTCATTATTTTATTTAAATACACAAAAACATGGAAAATGTGCCTATATTTTTCTAAATGTTTCCAACTAAAAATTGCAGGTAGACAAACTTGCACTGTTGCACACTTTCACATTTGGAGTGAAAGTAAGAATGCATCCGAGTAAAATTATTTTCGACTGCATTTTACACTGAAAACATTAGCATTAGCAAAGTGGAAAGGACGATGACAGGCTACAAACTTTTGTCATTTTGTGTTGAGTTACTTATCTAGATTCTTGATGGGTCTGAGTAGTTTCTGGAAAAATGGTCTCGGTACTCATTACAACTGGGATAGAATTGAGGTAAAGTTGTAAAAATGATAGTTTTTTAATTTTAAACTTTTAAAAATTAAAAATTTATATTGACAAAAAGTTAAAAATCAAAATTATATACTTTGAATAATTATTTGATAGTAAATTTTATTAGAACCGCAACTCGGATAGGATTTTGAGAAATCATACAGGTCAGATCGGGTCAAAAAGATAAAATCTATATAAAATTTGGATTGAGTTAGGTTAAGAATTTTACAAGTTAATCTGACCTGACCTGACCTGACTCGATTCAACCTGATTTGACCCGATTAAAATTAGGTTAAAATGAGTTTAGAACGTTGGTCGAGTAAGAATTCGAGTTGATTCTGGTTAAGTCAGATTGTGAAGTTCGAATTGATAATTCGGATCGAGTCGGATCAACTTCCATATATATTAATTTGGATTGAGTTGAGTATTAAGGAACTTGACCCGCCTAACCCAAATTGTAGTCCTAAATTTTATATACTTTATATCAATATACTCATCAATTTTTGAAGAAACCCTCTACTTCAATTGGTCTTTTTTCACGAAAAGCAGATATGAGATAACAAATCAAGTGTTTCACTAAGATTTCGAATAGCTGTCCCTCGAGTGCAAAGGCAGAAGGGAGCTTGACTGCAAGACCCACCCGTCGAGCAGAGACAAAAGTCCACACATGAGTCACTGGACATGCCAGTTTGATGTATCCCATTTGATATCTTCGTATCTGAGAATCAACAAACTCGACTCCGCATTGTTCACAAAATTTCGGAATGGGCTCAAATTTAATGACACATCTTATTAATATATTTTATTAAAAAAAACCTCTAGCCTATTTTTTTTTTAAATGGACCACTCTAAAAGTATAGAGGGAGAATAGGG
Source organism: Chimonanthus praecox (assembly GCA_022113865.1). Classification (NCBI taxonomy): domain Eukaryota; kingdom Viridiplantae; phylum Streptophyta; class Magnoliopsida; order Laurales; family Calycanthaceae; genus Chimonanthus; species Chimonanthus praecox. Next base: position 6,692,261 of record CM039087.1, on the reverse strand, counting down.
TTCGTAGAGTACTCCTTGCGAAAGGATAAGGGTGAGAGTGGCACTCGTGTGGAGCCCACTACCAAACAAATAATGATTGGGTGTGGCCCACCGTAAATAATTTAGTGGCTGGCCAGCGATGCTATTCCGCCGCAATTACATAATTCAAAAGCGGTGAGATTCCGCTTAAGCTACGCTTGTTTTAATTTATATATTATTTATACATTCCATCCGTGATCTTAAGTTCTTAACTACATTGGATTTAATTTTTTTGTTAGATGGGGCCCTTTTAAGAGAAAATGACAATCCGAGTTGTCTAGGAGGTTACACACTTATACCTGTGCCTCTGGTTTAAATGGTTAAATATTGAATGGAGAGAATACAACATAACGTAAGCTTTTAAAATTATAATGGGGATTTTGGATTTAATTCCTAACGAACATCTTTAATATATAGGACTTATAAATGATTTTATATAGGGTGTCCATCGAAAAATTCTTTTAGGAAATACGGATTTTACTAAACTTTTCATTTTTCCAGTGAACCGATTTCTGAAAGTCCACTAAAATCCGTACAAGTGGATTGAGGAAAAGTGAGAAATCCGAAAAACTCGTATCTTCTAAAAGAGTTTTCCCGTGTTACGATGACCACCCTTCTATATATCCGTAGAATATGAGTGAAACTTGATAAGTTTTAACTTGACTTAAGAAATTAGTGGGCTGGATTATGTATTAACTCTTTATATAAGACTAGCACTTCGTGTGATATCATCTATTTTTAACATAGTTTATACTACTCTAATATAAATTAGACAAATATTTTGGGACAATTCAAAAATCCATATAAAACAACTAATTTGAGACAAAGAGAGTATTAAATAATTCAAAATCAATTCATGAGGTTTTTTTTTTCTAAACCAAGCAAATTTTAGTATTTATAGTGTTCTATATTTTAGATTAACAACATTTTTTTTTATAAAAAGTTGTAGGTCATTATTGTCAAGTTCTATAAAATTAAAAAATCATGACTTAGTTATTTTACAGAGTGGAATTTTTTGCAGATCAATTCGAAAACACCTAATCAAATGGATCTCACCATAATGCTTTTAAAAATAGGTCCAATTTCAGTAGACTTAACCGAGCTGACTTGGACTCAATTCTATTTAATACAATCGGGTTCTTTTATAATTTGACTGAGTCCCATAATTCTTGACCTAATTCTAGTTAGAACTCAGTTGAGTTAGATTTAGAATTAGGCAATTCAACTCAAACGAGTTTCGTTAGACTCGGTTCTGCTTGATATGATCGAGTCTTGTTATAACTCGATCAAACTTTATTATATTAACTTAATTTTAACTAGGACTCATTGGAGCCATACTTGAAAATAGACGGCACAACTAAGACAGAATCCCTCTCAAGTCCAAGAGATATAAAACAATAAAACACCATAAATAAATTATGCTAGACAATGGTAAGACAGAGACAGGGTTGGATTATACATTCATGTTCAACAGTTGATGTCAGATTCAAGTACCCGACTACCCATTTATCGTCTTCCTTCTTCAATTCTTGGCATCAATCTAGTTTATCTGTTCTTCCTCCATCCATTATTGGTCATTGATGAAGTTTTGATTTGTCATTGATCCATTGAAGTGCACTGTCAAACTCACAAAGGATAAATCCTGGTTGTCAGTGCTCGATGCTCCCATAAAAATAAATAATTATTGGTGAGCGATTCCCATGGACACTCTGTGTATACAGACTTGAATTGCACTGTAACGTCTATTTTATCCTTCACCTGCTGTATCGAAAATGTAAAACAATAAAAATGTCAGAAATCGGTTCGCAAAGAGTAAAATCGGCTCACCGAATCACTTGTAAAGAGTAAAACCGGCTCACCGAATCACTTGTGAACAGTAAAATTGACTCTCCGAATCACCTATGAACAGTAAAATTAGCTCTCCTAATCATCCGTGAACAGTAAATCGACTCGCCAAAAATTAGTAAGGGATCCGATTGGTGAGCCAATTTCTGATATTTCAAACTTTTTCGGTACGGTAGGTAAAAGACAAAATGGGCATCACGATAAAATCCGTGTCTATATACAAAAAGTGCCTGTGGGAAGATCTCTCCTCAAAAGTATTTAGACATAATATAGAACTACTAATAGGATATTTGAACTGTGAAGAAAATTCACCTTTTTTATTTTAAAAAAATAATAATATTTATGTTTTTGTTGAGTGGACAAAAAAAATAAAGATGCTGTTCTTTATTTTAAAAGGTATTGGTATGTCTGTCGATAATAGATCTTTCTATGTCATTCTGTAGTGGTGATTTTTTTCCTTTTTATCTTTATTTTTAAGTCACCTCAATCCTCCACATCCAACACACTCTATCACATCCCAACACCACAAACAAACTCCCCCTAGTACACTATTTGTAGTGATTCTCACCGTTGAAATTTACAAACCCTTCTTATGTTATTTAAATTTTAAAACATCTAGATGATTTTGTAAATATTTCTTAATATATACCTCATAATGATAGAATTATATTAAAAATAAAAAAGTAAACCCAAGTAAACATGAAAAAAACCCTTGTAAATGATCTATGAACTCCTTACAAAGTTACAAGTAACCACAATTGGGAGTCTATCACAAGAACAGCCAAACTCCTGACTCAGTAGAGGTGAAACACAAGTCTGGTTTTAACTCGATTCGCATGATCTGATCCAAAAAAACAATGAGCCAAGTTATGTATTGGTAAATTTAGGATCGGGCTGGGTCAGAAAAAAAAAACTCACATGGAATTCGAGTTAGATTGGAGTCAGAAATTTAAAATCAATCCCACCTAATTCGAATTGATCAAATTGAATGTAAGTTTCAAAAAATATAAAAAACCTTGTTTTTTTCTTTTTGGGCTAAACATGGGCCGAGCTGTCGGACCAACAACGCGGGTTGAGTAAGTTAAATCAGGTTCAAATTTTTTTATATGAGTTGAATTGGATTTATTAAAATCTAGTCTAATCTATCTGAGTTTTAGCCCTTCTAACGAGAAAGTTGTCAATTAAGATATTTAAGCCTAATGTATAATTAATGAGTTTCGTACATGAATTGTCTAGAATAATAATCACTCTATTAAATACTTAAATTTAACAATTTCATATCAAATGAAGACGTGGTTACCATTGAGGTCGCCATCTTTTGATTCCTCTCTCTTACTTAAATACAAAGTTTATCACATAAAGATAGTGTATACTACTTAAAGAAGTGACAATGAAAAATGAAATCAACATCAAAATAATAAAAATTTGATTTTGTGAGATTGTCGGTTTTGTTTGGTTGCTACTTTAATTTCCTCCCAAGATGCTCGACAGGCTGAATACATCAACCACCCATAAAACCCTAAATTATTCTTTAAGTTTATCCTTAATTTCACTAAAATAATCTATGATTTGTTTGATTCATGTATGTCAATTGCCCTAACATGTCTAATGCTTGATGCCCTTGCATTAGAAATAAATTTTACAGACTTTTGGGTGTAATTTGTACTCTAAAATTATCTATTTTGTGCTTGAAATGAAAAGCATTAGATGGATAATCAAGATAAAATAAGCACTTTCATTTTGGTTTCTTATGGTCAAACATTTTCCTTAATTGTAGAATAATAAACATGTTAAAATATTAGATTTTATGACATAAGCACTATTGCCTTTTGTCACACTAGTTTAATAGAAAGTTCAAAATAATCTCCTTCACTCAATGGTTTGTTTGTCATTTATTAATTATGAAAAATATAAAATACATAAAAAATAAACCCAATAAACCCTTTTCTCTTGGTACTCTGATACAAGACTGAATTTTGTAACACCTGTTGAATAATATGAATAAAATTTTAACATAATTTTTCTATAAAATCGTACCTTATTTTAAAAGAATCGTCAAATGACTACTAACGGTTACAAACGTGTACTACCTTTTACCCTTTTTATAACGTATGGAGATTATTAGTTGTATCTATCTTAAATTAAGTATACACCTTTTAATATGATGAATACTGTGCATTGTAACAATGTTATTTTAAAATTGTAAAAACTTATTTAATCGTCATTGTTATTATTTTATACAGTAGAGGTTAAAAGTAAGCAAAGTAGACTCATAAATTTTTGTGTATGTAAAGATCTATCATTTTCACTGTGAATCCCTTCCCATATGCTTGGGTTAGAAAGCCAACTTAAAATCCATTGAAAACAACTATGACATATGTGATTGATTAGCATGAGATTGAAGATTTTGTTTTTTATTATGTATATTTTACAGTAAACAAATGATTAGAGATATAAGTAAGCTTCTTAAACATATTAAAAGGATTTATAATTCTTCCAATGAAACTCATGAATTTTATTTGTATTACTTTAAGCAATTGCATTCTTTTCTTTATACTTTTAACAACTGTAAAGATGGATTTAAAGGAAAGAGAAAGAGGGAGATGTAAAGTTAATACATTTTATTAGAAATTTGATGAGGTAAGTAATGATTGTGAGGTACATTTAATTAACCTTAATCATGTCTAATGAATAAAGAAAGAAACAAAGTCGAATTCCACTGGCGGTCCTCTGTAGCCACGTGTCATGTAATGAAGCAGTCATCATTTGTTGTTGTTGTCACATGACTGGTCAACCGCATGATAAAGTGACGATCAATGGGGCCCATTAGCTTACATGGCCCACAAAGGGTCCCACTTTGGCACCAATAACAGAAAATGATTAATTTGATCAGTCATGGTAATCCTAATGGTCAGTTTGTCAGTTTGTTGAAATGATTAATTTTCTTATTTCTCAGCTTGTCTTCTTCCATACATGTTGCAAATGAAATATATCGGCTGATATGATATGGATTTTCATTCATTTATTATATTTGTTGATACGTATTGTTTCAACCGTATAAAATATTTTCTCGACCGATATGTCCAATATATCGGCGATATATATTGATTCGATATCGGCCGATGTTCATAATATCGATTCTTTTTTTTTTAAATAAAAAAACAGTTGTATCTCTCGGCCAATATTGGACTAATATCAGCTCAGATATCGACTGATATTTTCATTTTCAATTTTTTTTTTTTAAAAAATCTTTTGAATTTTTTATTTATTTTTTAATTTAGAAAAAAATAAAAAAATACTGATATTTAAAAAAAATATAAAAGAAAAGAACTAATTTTAACAGTCAATATTCGCACTCCTAGTCCAAGCTTACAAAATTCAAATGCCTGTAATCGTAGGACATGCTATTGGCTCCCCATGCCACGTGTCATTACATGATGCATGCACTTGTGGTACATGCTAATGGCAGCCCATGCCACGTGTCCTTTAATGTTGCAAGTACTTGTTGGACATGCTATTGGCTGCGCATGCCACGTGTCCCATTCCAAGTTGATTCTCTGCTTTGGATGTGATGGTGTGAGCTATTCTACGCGTTATTTGGTAGGAGCTTTCATCTTCATTGTGACGAATCACGACCCTCCATATGGTGGGTCCTGATATGCTGGCCTACTATAAAGTCAGCACTATGAGTTTCGTTTTTTCCATAAATAACTTTCATGAAAATATATATATTATGTAAGGATCTGAATTTTTTTTGACTCATTTAATGATTTGATCAAACTTATATAATAAATAATTAGGTAGAAATAGGTAAGGCTTGCTCTATTTATTGATTGGATAGATCCAATCGAAATTTATTTGTAAATGATTATACTCAACTAATTTAATTTTTATCACATCTATATGCAACACATGCAACAAAATGAAACCTACATCTATTTAAAAAATAATTTTAATTTGAATCTTGTCAAAAAAAGTCTTATTAATTAAACAAATGGATAACTCGATTTAAAATCAAAATAGTCTTAAAGTGACTTAATCTATTTAATAAGACTCAAAATAGTAAAAACCATCCAAACTTTATTTAGTCCTATGTTTTGCTAAATGCCTAAATCTATTTGTCTATTATTCTAGCTATTTTATCCCATACTAGAGTTAGTGGATTCACATTTTTGTAACAACCTTACGTGTGTGTGTGTCTATATATATATATATATATTTTTAATATTAATCGACTGATGCACCTCAAATTATTTATACCACTCTATTACCTCTCTATACTTGTGCACAATGTTAGATTGCTCACATTCTCATATAGTATTTGATTAAAATCCATCGATAAACCATGGGATATTTATTTTAAAATCTTTACGGGTGAGTTCATTACTCTTAGGATAGATCAAAGTTAAATCATGAGAGATCGAATCTACAGCCTTTTACTTCTTAAGATAGGAGACAATTAATTGATCTACACCTATGTTATTTGTGATAAAATTACTTATCATTCTTCTTAAGATGAAAATTATCTTTTATGGACACCTAAGTCATTTGTGATAAAATTACTTATCATTCTTCTTCAGATGAAAATTATCTTTTATGGACTAAATATCAGCATATCTTCACGAGAGAGAGAACATAAAGAGAGAAGAGAGAGACTGTTTTATTCTTTGAAAAGGAGTCGTTATTGAATTGAATTGGTCCGCCATTGGCCCCGTCGGCGACAGACTACTGCTCAACATTTGACGGACATGACACTTGTATTGACATTTGACTAATGAAAGCAATGAAACGTTTAAGCTTTGAAATTCATGAACATTGAGTGTAGAATGGATGATGGAGCCATCACCTTTAAAACCCTTGTCCCACCCCACAAAATACTCGTGGAGATGGGCGGTGGAGTTGCATTGAAAATCAGGCGAATCAAACCAAGTAACATTAATGTTGCTATTATTATGTTCTCTCTTCTCTCTCGTGATCATGGTTCACTGACAGCCATGCCGCATGTTAATGTCACACGTTTAAATAAAAATAAAGCTTAATGAAAAGATGATTATCTTTAACACGGATAAAATTTTTTAGAAGGCACAGATTTTTTTTTTTAACTTTTCACTTTACTTCTATTTTGTCGTATCGCAAACATTTAAAGAAAAAATAATATCAGAAATCGACCACTGGCTGATTCACTAACACTCATTTTTTTTTTTAATTGCTTTCGTACTTTAGGAGTGAAGGTTAAAGTGAAAAATTCAGAAAAAACTCATGTCTCCTAAAAGACTTTACCCATGTTAGGATGGCCACCCTAATGAAATGTTATATAATGGGTTTTCATTTTGAAAAGATTTTCACATGAACGACCGTCATTCGTAGGTTTGATGTCTTGTTGGGGTTGCTGCGAACGAGTTCCACATTGAAAATGTAGAGCGAGATATAGGAGTTTATAAAAGACTTTGGTCACTCCACCCAATAGGCTAGTCTTTTGGGTTGGAAGTTCAGGTCTTAACAAGTGGTATTAGAGCCATGTCTCAAGATACCTCATGTGGGCTAAGGAGATCATCTAAGTGAACGGGATAACCGAAGTCACTCTATCGGAGGGCCTCATTTGAGAGGGGGGGATTGTTGGAGCTGATGCCAGGTGCGAACGAATCCCACATTGGAAGTGTAGAGGGAGATCTAAGGGTCTATAAAGGATTTAGGTCTCTCCACATAATATTTAAAGTTCATCTTCACTTATTCTTCTTTTCAAATTTATATATCATTTTGAATCGTCTCTATATCTAATTTAAACTCATTTCAAGTTGATTTTATAAATAGATTAAAATTTTATTTAAAGCTGATTCCACTTAATTATCGATTTTGAACTATTATAATTATGATATTTCAAATCCAACAAATCTGATTTTTTATTTGAAATATTGTTTTAAAAAATACCTTTCAAACCCACAAGTACTATAAATTGAACGGCACTCTGTGGCTTCTACAAGACCGGGGAGTGGCTTACATCCAAAAGAAAATCACTCATTATTGTAAAATTCTTTAACAGGTCATATTTTAATGAATATTAAAAAATATTTTAAAGTGATTAACTTTTAAAGTTCAAAAACATATCACTTAATAAATTTAATTAATGATTTTTAATGAATTACAGAATCAAATAAAAAGCTTTTCAAAAAGTCCCACAAAACATCATCCTCTCGTAGTCTCGTGCGTTTGAAAAATTTGTCCACCGTTATTATTATTATTTTTAAAAGATTTGAGTGAAGAGATTCGGATTCTCCTCACTCTGGAATTTGGACACACACGATTGCCGTCCAACCGACTGTTTGTACAAACCTCAAATCCGGTCGGCAAATATAGGACGCACTACGCAGGGTCTAAGGCACTAAACCCAGATCTGAAACTTTAGCTAGAGTACCATTTTCAACGTAGATCCACGTGTACGGTCCAAAAATATGTAGAAACAGTTATGGGATTTTTTACAGATATTTCCATTTCACTGTTTTAGTTTGTAGAGTGATTTTCTTAAATCTATGTAACATTTTAATGAAATTTATAAGTTGTTATAAAAATATGTTATTATCGGATACTAAAGAACATAAATTTTATACATTAATATATATGAAATATAGAGAGAAACAATAGAAAAAAAATACTCTCTCCGTCCCAAAATAAAATCTATTAATAGATTCTCTAAGTCAATATGAACATGATATGAATGATTTTGAGGTAGTAAGATTACGAATAACCCTCAATCAATTTAATTTAGTACTCAGTGAGTATTTCATAATTATTATGCAATGTATGATTTCAGACGATGAAAGTTGATGTTGAAATAATTAAAAAATATCGTATATAGACAAGTTGAAGTCTATAAAAGAAGGTGGTCTTAATCATGTCTGCCCTTCACTTCATCTGTCGACTTAAGTTTGCCAATTACACTCCTTAGCTACATTGTATAAACTCTAAATCAATCAACATTTTCCAACCTCCACCATTGCTATTCTGTCGTTGTTTTGCTTTAATTCTAAGATAAATTTGAAAAACTAGAGTACTCTATGATAGAGTCTCTATCCATAGAATCCATATTTATACAATATGACCTCAGCACATGTGTCTGCTACACTGTGTCTAGCATCTATAGTGAGCTCATATTAAGGTTTTTAATTCTTTTTTAATCAAGGTGGTTAAACGTATTACTCAGCTATTATCTAACTAATTCTTAGAATATGTATAAACCTCCCAATAGACACTGAATAAATTCAGAGCAGTCCTTCGAAATTTCAACATGGCTGATAAGAATTTAGTTTTTTTTAAATATATGAACTTATCATGTTGAGCTTACTTTAGTAAGGAGTTGGATCCAGTTTGGTGCCACAGAAAAAAAAAAAAGGATGCATTTATGTATTCTTTAGAGTAGTAACGGTCTAAAGTTAAAACTTTGATGTAATAGAATGTAAGGCACATGGTATGCAGTTACACTTGAGCTAATTAGCTACATGGAGGAACCCTCTTAAAATTTTAATCAGGAGTTTAAATATCGGTCGATATAGATGATTTTAATTAAAACAAATAAGAGAGAAATTTCTTGACCGATATATCAACTGATACTGAGATTTTTTTCCTGGGTCTTAATTAAACATGGCTAGCACTCCCACAACATCATGACAGATTTTATTGGGAAGATATAATATTGAGGAATTTTTAATTACTATATCTCTATTAAGATATTGCCAAAACGTGTTGCAAAATAAGTAATTAAGTGAATAAAATATATAATAACACAGGTTTATATATATATATATAAAAGCTTATAGGTAATTACCTAGATAATATATTATTAGTGATATTAATGTTTTAGTGGTATTTAAAAAATATTGAGAGATGTAATAAGAAAGATCAATATTGAGATATTTATCAAAAGTAAAGTGCTGAACAGCAATCAAGATATTGAAAAAAAAAATTGATAAGTCATTCATTCAATGAGAGGGGAACCCCCAAAAAATTTAAGGAAGAGAGACGGCAGAACAGTCCAACAAAAAGAAAGAAGCCCACAGCCCGAGTTAAGCTGAGAATAAACAACCCTGAACAAGTAAGGCCCACAATGAGCAGAACCAGCCCAAGACAGAGCAGAGGCCATGCCCTAGACAAACCAGCCCACAATAACAGAGAAAGGAAACCCAGGCCCAGAAACCAAAAAGAGACAACCTGGGCAGAGAGACAGAAGACAACTCTCAGACATTTGACAGTCTTAGATCGAAAGTGTCAACAAACTTTTGAGAATTGAATTTCTAGTCAATTGAATTCGATATCCAATTTACATTTTTCATTGAATTAAAGCTTGATAAATTTCGATTTCTATTATTTTTTAAGTTTTTTAAACATATTTAATTGATTCAATTTTTTTTATAGAAATCATCTCCAAGCGTACGCCTTTCTAATGGGCTTGAGATCTTCTACCTTCTTATATATCTCACTGGTTCGATCCTACAAAGTAAACTGAGGGCTATGTTGATCAGACATGCAATCTTAGTCCATGTGTTGGTCTATTTACACTTTATTTTATTTTATTTTCAATTTATCTTATAGAGTACGGTGAGTTGAGGTGGAGAAGTTGAACTCACTTTGAAAATGTAAACTCACCTCATCTAGATCGCCAATATGTAGATTCTAAACCCATGAAACTAGTTTGGAAATAAAATTTCTCAACTCTTAACTCTCCTCATGCTCTACATTGCCTTATGTTGGGTTTTGTATTTCTTATTCTTTTTAGTAGATTAAAAAATAAAAGAACTCGTACTAATGTGACTTGATCTCATAACCTTTAAATTGCACTAAGTACTTGAAGTGCGATACAAGTCCTTCTTAAAACAGAAATTTATGTAATGCCCTTGCGCTCCTAGGAAGGTGGGAAAGAGTCCCACATCACCTAGAGAAGTGGGTGTGTGGGTGGATTTAAGAGGGGCGAGTCCCTCTCCTATGCAAGATGCCTTTTGGGTTTGGAAGTGAGCCAGATCCAAATACAAAACCGTGCAAATTAAGTGGGTTGAAAGCAAACAATATATTGTTGAGGGAGTCAGAGTCGTCACATCGTCACACTTCATTTGAAATTAACAATTTTTATGTTATTGAAGATAATAAATAGCATGCAGGATTTTTAGGAAGCTAAAAGATTGTCTAAGGAGAATTATCTGATGGCATTCAAACCAGCCACTTTCAAACAATTAAAAATAAGTTCACAACAGAATATGAATGAACCTCCATTTCCATAATCCAATTAGGACAAAAAAAAATCGAGTTAAATTATAACCAAAGCTCACAGATAATTTGTGCTGAACGAAAGTCCTAACCATGACAAAGCACAGGTCAACAAGGATTTTGTTTAAATCCAACCTGACTTAGGCCCATTCATATCCTAGCCTTAGACAATCCATGGGCCCAGATCTGGACTCCAGTTGCCCCAGTTAGACCCAAAAGGCCAAAGTATAATAAAAAAATGGTACGAGGGAGTTGGCTGGATGATCAAGACTTTTCAATCTCATCGATTAAATGATTTATAAAACTACCAAAAAAATTAACAAATAAAAGCATGACTATGTCTAACCTAAGTGATAAAAGCATGTAAATACCATCTTCTCCACAGTAGGAGAATGTGGTGTTCTCCTTCATGAGCGGGAGAATGCCATCTTCTCTCAAAGAACGAGAAGTTTGACATTTTGTAGAGCCCATTTTCTCTCATAACAAGATCAAAATAAGAAGCGGGAGGTTGCGGATTCGAACCCCATGGCTTAACTTAGGTGTGCTTAGGGGTAGAGAACTCATCCGTGAGGACTTTAATAGTACTGTGTCTGAATTTCTCACACGTTAATTTTAAAAAAATAGGAGAACTCAAGAGATTCTCCTTACTTCTACTCATCCAAATACAATAACATTCTAGACTAAATCCTTATTTTCTTTTTCTTTTTAATATACGAATATAAATGTTCTTAATTGATTTAACATATGCACTGGTCAAGCTTCAAGATATTTGCATCTAAAAAATGGGCTTCCAATTCAAATTAAATTAGATTAAACAAAACTTTGTGGTTGTTTGGCAAAAAGAATTATGTGAAAAATATAAAGAAATTTTAAAAAGTTGGTACATTTGTTTGGCTATTTCAAGTTAATGTGGTCCCTTTTCTATTTTGTTTCTTAAATTTTATTTCACTAGTTCTGTTCCCCCACTCATGAAAATTCACTGTTTTAAGAAATTGCATCTTCTCAAAGAAAATAAAATATGTTACTTAAAAGAGAAAGTACATTTTCTAAGAAATACATTTCTATATAATTTTATCTACCTGAACAACCCCACTTTGCATCATTTTGCCAAGAAAGAAATTATAATTCCTCAATCATTTTAGTTCTATTTCGATGAAAGGAAAGGGTTTTTCTCATTTACCCCATTTGATAATGATATTTTTTTTATGATTGAAGGTGTCTAGATGTCTTGCCCGACATGATATATTGTTGTTGTTTATTTGATGGATATTATTTAATTATTATATTTGTGTTAAAATTTAAATCTTCATTATTTATATGATATTGATCTATTAAATATGATTGATTTTCGTGAAATTGACAATATATCAACTTTCTTTAGCTAACATTTACTAAACAAAATTTTTTTCTCTCAAAAAAGTTCTTTTTTATTCATACATTTTCCACTGCAGTTACTAAACAAAATAAGAAAAATCTCTTAACAAAAGAAAATCCTATTCAAAGAAAACCTCTACAAATGGGCATTTTTACTTGAAAGCATATTTTCAATTTAATTTTTATAATTAATAAAATCTTATTTCAAAAAACGAACATGATAATTAGCATTTATTGTGAAAATGACCATTCTCAACAATGTTTTGTTGCAAAATTTTCAAGTCAAATGTAAAAGTGAATTTGTGCTGAACTTAAACTTTACTCATTGCTTAAGTTACAAATTTTGGTTGAAATCAATGTTTCAATCTTTAGGGAGACTAAAATTTTTTGGCTAATATTTTAATAATATATATATATATTTAATTTACATGTGAAAAACCGCAGGAAATCCAATGTAAAATCCTCACGGATAATACCCATTGTCCTTAGACCACATCAGGTGAGGCCGGTTGGTTCAAAACTCACACCTCTTATCTCAACCCAAATTTATAAATGAGTAAATAGCATCAAAAAATTTGAAACTTAATCAAAAATTTCAAAATATGATCGAAATTTCCTAAATTTGCTCAAAATTTCTATTGAAATTGATAAATATCGGTCAATACAATTTTCTTTTTTTTTTAAAAAAAAATACCAATATTCTAAAATTTATATTTCGACCCATATCCAAACTAAAAAATTAGGACTCCAAAATTTGTAACTCAACCAATGAGAGAAAATTTCACTCAGCTTTGCTCATTGACAGCCCTTTACACGCATAACTTGAAGGCCTAACTCAGATTGAATAAATTGTGGTTTTAAAATATCTTCTTTCCTTTTCAAACAATACCTATATTATTTTCTAATTCAAGTATTTAATTTGTTAAGATATACTAAAACTATTAAAGTTATTTATATATTATGTGATTCATATCTATTTAGGTTAGACTGTTTTCTGTCAATGTCCAAATAATGTAAACCTAAAATTCATGATTGCCTGCTCACATGGCCACATTAACTTAAGGACCACAAACAACCAGTCCCTTTACTATATCCTTTTATGAAAACCCTAAGGAGACTACTGGCAAGACTTAGTTAGAAAGATTAAATACATTTTTATGCTCTACGCGTGATTGGATGTGATATAAAGAGTACTATATAATTAGCATATTTATATAATTTTAATTTCATTTGACTAATAACTTGTATTCATCTAAATTTTAAAGGTCAAGTTTACCCTTCGTGAGTTAGTTCGACGGATAATCTCTCACCTTAGGAAGCGGGATATGCCAGGTTCGAACAACTGTGGACTTACCTTGGTGTATCTCATGAGGTCAGAGGTATCATCCGTTGCGATTTTATTAGGATTGTGTTTGATAATTATTTGATAATGAAACTTTAAAATTGTACATCAATGTGATTACCTATCTAACACACTGTTCTTTGTAAGGTCAAACGATTCATTTAATGAGATGTCTCAATAGAAAAGTGTAACTAACCAACTCTATTTTGGAACATCCTTTTTTCTAATAGAATAGCCTATTAATATCAAATTCTAACATTTTTTCTTTTGGAAGACTTACGAGAAACCTCAGACCCACCCTAACTTACGTCTTAGTCATAATCCTCCTAAAACTTCTGAGGGAAGCAACATAGACCCTACACTCTCAGATAAAGATCACCGATACTCGAACTCATGACCTCTTCCTTCTCGAAGGAAGAAGCCACCAGCTGAACTACCCAGTGGTGGGTAAATTCTTTTCATCAGTTCGATTTTACAACAAAGATTATTAAAGAAAGTGTTTGTGTACTTTAATTGAAATAACAAAAAGTTAATTTTTTATATAATATAATTTGTGAGTCAGTGGACCTCATTATGTTGAATATATGATTGTGACTGAGTCATGAACTCTCGTAACTCAGTTTAGTTCTCTTAATATAATTACAATTTTTACATATAATCTTACTAGATTAAAGTATAAATTGTGAAAATGTCGATTATAAAAAAATGATTTTATCGTTATTATTAATTTGATTTTAGCAAATAAAAGTAATAGTTGTTAGGAAACTCCACTTTAACTATATATTTTATTTAGTATGATTCAAGTGACTATATATTTAATGACAATTTTTTTAAAAAAATCACATAAACGACTAGTTGTTTGATTTTTATAATTTTAATGGGCCTTGATTATTTATACATTTATAAAATCTTAGACTGGAATAATGGAATCAAAGTTTTAGGGTTTTAAAATTTGGTTGATATGGTCTATAAAGCCACCTTCTTATAAATTTTGTGTTCTATTTATCTTTCTCGACTATAGTCATTTATATTGTAAATTTATTTTTACATTGATTGTTCAAAAACTATATAAGAGAACATAATTTGGAAATTTTAATTTTTCAAAAAGAATAATATAATCCTATCTCAATTGTTAGACATTGGTTAGTGGGTTCTATCATATGAAATATATATGTACTATCTAAGATAAAATAAATAAATAAATTTTGACTCTAAATTTTATTTTAGGATGACTAAAGTACTAAACTAACCTGACATAATTGAGTCGAGTTGCTCTAACTCAACTAAAAATAAATAAATATTTTATAAATATTAAAAGAAAACACTATAGTATACAACTATACATTAAAAGTTTGTTGTTTCAATATTGGTGTCTTAATCGGGTCATTGCTGTATCTGTGAATTAGTGGGTCACACAAATATGAGGCCCTGGACTCAAATTTGAGTCATCAATAGAAAATGGGACATTGGGGCCCAGACCCAATACCTTTTAAGTCAGCCCTATCCATGTCTCGATCTAACGTAGCCAATTTACAGCTATGATGGACAACAATGGACCCCATTTCAGGTGGAGTTGGGCCCAAATGTCACCATCAAATCGATGGTTAGGAAAAGAAAAAATAAATTAAAGACCAAATTCTCGACAAACAATGATGCCATTGTCTAATCTGAGGGGTCTGATTAGTGTTTGCCTCAACCATCTTTCTTCAAAAATGATTGTATGTAGAATTTCAATTTTAAAGTATCTAAAATTTTCCTATTTCTTTTAAAATGATATTGAATCATTCTTTAAATAATTTTTTTCCTACTATATACAAAGCACCTTCTTTCGCCCAAGAAATCAACTAGGTTGGTTTATACATTTTTAAAATTAGAGTAAGATTGGATTGAAGATAAAAAAATTCAAATTAAATTTTGATCGGATCAAGTTAAGTTTTTTTAAAATTGACCTTATCTAATTCGAATTGAACTGTCCTGACTTACTCAAAAAATTTATATACTACTTGATTTGAGTCGGGTCATCACTCGAGTTGAGTTAGATTAACAATTTGAATTAGAAATTCGGGTCGGATCATATTCAATAATTTTTTTATATAAATTGGGTTGAATTTATTAAAATCCGATAAAACCTGCCTAAGTTTCAGGCCTACTTGCATTCAAACGTGTGCATGAATGCCATCGTACTAAAAAAAAATGAAAAACTCGATTGATTGAAGGCACATTTTTTCTCTCATATGGACCATCCACTGTCCACATGAGTCACATTTCCCTTGTCTTATTTTGAATATGAATATGTTTATGATGGCTTGGCACCATATAATTTATAGCCGTTGGGGCCCTATTTATAGATTTTCCTCTGGACCACTGAGTTGGTTGATGGAGCCATGGAGGGTTGAATAAAGACACTTTCAGGAAATTAGGAGTTAGATTGGAATCGAATATAATTCAGTGGTGTAATTAGACGAGATTTTTTTCAGTGAAAAGCTTAAAATTTATCTTTTTTCCCTTAAAATTCAATTCAATTGAGTATTTTTTTTAATTGAATTATATTGAATTTTAAATAATGATTTGGAATGAAATTTAATGACAGATAGATGAAAAGATATAGCTTCTGATTGTCACCACAAGAAAAAACATGGAATCCAAAATTTCTATAGGGTTTTTAGTGTCAAAGAGCAGAGTTGTCACATTCGAGCCTCTGACTTCACCGAATATGTTCTAATGGAAGTGAGTATCACTTGTCGAGGTTTTACGCCGATTTCTCACAGTTTTCTAATACATAAATTAAAAAAAAAAAATCTAAGATCAATCATATGAATTTTCTAGATTTTCTACCATTCAGTTCAAGTAGTGAATGTGACATCCACCCATTGGCCCACTCAATAATTGTCAACACATCAGAATGGTCAAATATTAAATTTGAGTTCATATACAATTTCAACCCCCTGAATTGGAAGAACGCAAGTGTATTTCAATTTAAATTTATTTATTTTATGGCTTTATTTGAAATAGCTAAAAACTATATATAAAATGGAACTGATTAATTTATATATTTTCTTTCTTTTAAATAAAAAAAATCTCAAGAGAAGCTGCATATAACCTAGTAAAGGAGACTACTCGTTTACTTTTCAATTGAACGGCTGAACCAAATAATCCAATTGGATTTTGTAGAAATTACAAGTACAATAGGTGGGATCGTTAGAAATGTCTAATTTTTTTTTTGTTCATCTCAAGATCTACAATAATTGAATGAACAATCAAGTTTTTTTAACAATTTTTTATTCATATATTCTTTTGCATTTTCCATCCAATCTTAACATTTTATTGATGATTAGTCTGGTGGAGAAAAATGATCATCTCAACCTCTTTAAACTTCAACAAATTTAAGAACAAGTGCACGTTAACAAAAGAGTTTAACATTTGAAAATGTATATTTATTTTTTTATTCAATTATCATCGTCTCAGTGATGGAAAGGTACACTAGTATCCTTTAGATCAGCCATCTTAACACGGACAAAATCTTTTAGGAGACACGGGATGAAGTGAAATTTCAATTTTACCTCTATCCATGTACCGTTCATCAAGTACCAATATACCAATAACACGTTATGTATTTGTTTTGCATATCGGTACACTGATACTTGATGAGTGATACACTGGTAGAGGTAAAATGAGAATTTCACTCCATCATATATCTCTTAACAAATTTTGCTCGTTTTAAGATGAGGATCCTTTCCTTTATTATAAAAAATATCAATTTCTTTATAATTTCTTTGAACATTTTTCAGGGTGTTTAAATGTTAAGTGGTTTAACATGACATAGAAGCAAGTTCCAAAACTTGATGAAAGAAATAGAAGATTAGATAGTTAACTAATTACTAGACCTCTTAAGTTGAGCTACCTAAACCTTATGATTCAACCGTGTGAGTTTAATATTGTTATTTTTAAAAAGACTCAATCACTCAAGTGATTCTAAACAAATTATACAACTGGCTCTTGTACAACATACTATTTTTTAATCCTACATTGCACTATGATATCATATTTTAATGTAAAAATGATAAAAGCAATGATGAACTCTAACTTGCTATTATATCAACTTGTAGAGAAATTAATCATATTTTATCCATCTACACTAATCTTGATCCAAGATGCAGGCTGATGCATGTAGCAAGACTCAACCCAAGTCATTTGATTGATTTCTCGAGGCCACCCTTTTGAAAGCTGTTAATCTTGCTATTATAAACCTTTATCAACTTGTAGAGATTAGTCATGATATTTAAGGTTTTAAATATGGGTGTCTATTTTAACATGGACATTATTTTTTAAGAGGTATAGCTTTTAGTGAACTTTCCATTTTGACTTTCATCCATTTGTATAAATTAGTTTACTTTCCAGTGAATCGGTTCACTCATCGGTGCACCGAACTGAATTCTTTTTATTTCCAAGTGAATCGATTTCTACGTGAGAAAAGTGAGAAATCTGAAAAACACGTGCTCTTAAAAGATAATGCCCGTATTAGGATGGACACTTTTAAATATATGGTAATGCAAAGCTTAACTCTTTTCTTTTTTGAGTTTTTACTAGGTATTATGTCTTTTAAAGCATTCAATTAATTCTTGAGATATGTGCAAGCATATTTATTCACATATATTGAATGATTTTACGAGAAGTGACTGTTTGAGATGAAGTGAGATTCGAATTCAATACTGTGGATTCCTCGATATCACTCCAATATGTTTGAGTTTTAACTCTCTTTTTAAAACCTAATTAGTATCATATCTTCTGCAATTTTTTTTTTTTACGAAACATTACATGAATACAAACTAGAATTGGATGAATTGTCTCACTTGTTATGAATTTTGCAGCCTTGAAGGCGTCCATTGTAAGTAGAAGATACAAACAAAACAGATGAAGAAGAAAGGAAGGAAGATGGTCGCAAAATGCAGAACCTTGAATCTTCCCACCTGCAGAGAAGAGAAGAGAAGTCAGACCTTTTTTATAATGCCAAGAGTACACATGATGGGTGACTTCCAAAATTTCAATCCTCTCTCTCTCTCTGTCTCGCTTGTGGATTAAGTTCTCTTGTTTGTAAATGGCCATGAGTAATTAAAGAGGATGCTCAGTGTCATTAAATAAAGCTTTAAACTTTCCAGTATGTTGCCATCTAGTGCAATGACAGCTATTAGTCATGTTAGGGATAAGATAAGATGATATAGGATAAGCTTTGTATTGTTTAACAATAACTGGTGGGTTAACCATAATAAGGAAACAAGTCCCACAAAACTCCCAAGTCCCAACATCCATGCCTAACCCTAATGTACTCATTCATGAACCATTTTTCTTGATATGGAAAAAAATATAATTTTTTCTATTAAATAATGCATTTCTTGATAGGACCAATCAGCCCTGATCATGGTTGGCCTGACTCATAAATATTGTATAAGACTTAGAATAAGACATGCAAATACACATTCAGAAAATCATCTTTTTAGTTTTTTCAAACCTTTTTCTATATAATAATGTGATTTTTTAGTGCACATAATAAATTTTGCTGAGTAATATATCCATTATTTCTGCCCATTTTGTTGTTTTTAGATTTTTTCAATAAAACTCCCTTTTTTTAGACAAATATTAGGTCATATTAAGACCTAGATAGTCTAAAAGACTAGTATATTAGAAAGAGTAACCTAAGTTCTTTATAAATGTCTAAAATCTTGAATTAATAAAATGTTCTCCCTTTATGACTAAGCTACATTTTAATTTTTCAAATTTAAGTTTTAGATATTTCGTTAGAGTAAAAGGTCATAAAAATTTATGTTAAAAAAAAATTTGACCATTAAAGATTCAAATTATGATCACAATTTTAGAACCACATAAATATGCAGAAATCTGACTTATTGTTGCCATCCATTGGATGCTGAAATGAGAGGGCCACATGAAACATGGAGGCACCCATCACCTGTCATGTTGGTGCCCATGTCTTTTTCGAATTTATATGAATGGGGACCATGGTCAAACCCTCAAAGGTGGATGGTTTTCATTGAAAATGGCTAAGTAATGTCTCATAGCTATTGGTTAGTTACACCTCAATTCCTTGGAAGAAGAAAGACTATCAAAGAAAACAAAAAAAATATTATTACTAAGACCCTATCATTATTGGAGACTACTATTGATGAATTGACTGAAAGATGTAGGGTTGGTGCCATTTATATTTAGGGTGAAGCCCCTATTTACTATTTATTACCTAAGTAATATGTCCTTTCTAGATGGTCTTTTGATTGAAAAATGGTTGTCCAACGTTACAAGCAACACATGCAATTAAAAAAGTAGAAAGAAATGTTATTAGAAAAGTATAATTAAGGGCAACATTATTGGAAAGTAGGGTTAGGTTAATTAGGGTTTGATTTAGATTTGAGAGCCCAAACTTAAAAAGGTGACGATGGTAGAGAAGGTTTTTGGAGGACAATCACACACGTACACCTACCCATGTCCCCAAGGGAGCCCTCAAGCTTGAGCAAATGGCTGAGGATCTATATATCTCGATATATTGATGATAAATTGATTAAATTCATC
Source organism: Chimonanthus praecox (assembly GCA_022113865.1). Classification (NCBI taxonomy): domain Eukaryota; kingdom Viridiplantae; phylum Streptophyta; class Magnoliopsida; order Laurales; family Calycanthaceae; genus Chimonanthus; species Chimonanthus praecox. The sequence continues at coordinate 6,671,854 of CM039087.1, read as the reverse complement.
TCTTATTTTTACTTCTTTTTTTGCATTAATTAAAGAGAGATTATTCATTGTGAATCAATTTACAAACTTTTTAGATTTTAAATACTAAATTTAGACAAAGATTGTTATTGTTATTGTTGTTGCTATTTTTAATTAAACCAATAATTAAATCTAATAGTTAAAATTCAAAGAGAACAACAGTTTGTTGTTAATTAGTTTGCAATAGATGATTTCTCTTAATCAAATGTCACCAATAGTTTGAGATTTGCAAGCTTTAGATCACTTTTTTAATACGGTTGAAACTCGATTAAAATCCAACTCAATTCATATAAAAATTTATTGAGCCAAATTCAACCTGACCCGAGTTGTTTAACAGATTCAAAGGTAAAAGCAATTTGCTAATAACTTGTTCACAATCTCTTGCTTGAGTGTCACCAAAGATATAAAACTCGAAAACGGTAGATCAGGTTTATAGAAGAATTGACTTATTTATTATAAAGAAGAAAAAAAAGATTGAGGTTTTTTTAATATTTTTGGAAATTGTTGTTTGATTTTTTTTTTAATGAGTTTCCCATAAAAAATAAGATTTATTAAATTTAAAAAGTTATAATTTTTAAAAGTCTAAAAATCAATGATAAAAATAGAGGTAGTTCTGAACGAATTTAATTCAATACTGAGATCAACTCATTCATATTAATTAAGGATCTAATTCATGAGATAAAATAGAACCTGAGGAGAATATAGAATACAAGTTTATTGACGATGTTGTTTATAAGAACCTGGATAAATATATCTAAATCTAAATAATTAAAGGGGATAGAAAGTTGAAAAGGCTAAAACACAGACAATTAAGACTTAATGAAATGATGAAAGATGGGATGTTATGATATAAAGTGATCAAAAGCATAACCTTAAATATGGTTAAGTGGCAATTCTATATAGATAAATAAGTATTTAAAGATAATATTAAGGATAATGACATGCACTTCATGTCCTAATCAAATTCATAAGACAATGTAAAATGAAAGAAAGTATTTTCTGTCTGGGCTCTCTTTTTCTATTTTATTCATGAAGTGGTGCTCTTACCAAACAAGGAACTTCCCATTCACAGCTTGTAATGGCCACATAATAAAATGATTGCTTCAATTTGGATTTGGATTTGGGTGTTTGTTTTTTATGCACTTGCTTAAGAATGACTCAGCCCAAAATCTTAACCAAGTTGACATCTACAAATCGATGCTTGAAAAAAAAAAATCAACCTGCTGGTCTAATCAAATTTAGTCGGATCTAGCCTCTAAAATAATTTGATTGGTTTAGGAATTTGAAAGGTTGGTGGAAATGTCAATAACTTTAAACAATAAATTTAGTTTTCTAATACGAAAAGGGTTATAAATTGTTAGGGTTTCAAACGAGTTCCACATTAGAAGCGTAAAGGGAGATCCCGGGATTTATAAAATACTTGTGTTACTCCACTTAATAGCTTAGTCTTTTGGGTTGAATACTCAGGTTCTAATAAGTGATATCATAGTTAGATATCAGGCTACCTCATGTGAATTTAGGAGATTTCTAAGGAGACGGGATGGCTAACCACATTCTAAGGGAAGATTGTTGGAGCTACAAACGAGTCTCACGTTAAAAGTGCAAAAGGAGATCTAAGAAATTATAAATGACGTGGGTCACTCTAGCTAACAGTCTAGTCTTTTAAACTTGATGTCGTATAAATTTTCTAGTTAAAAAATTAAATTCACTTGATATTGATAATTGGTTGGTAGAAGAGTTTTTATTACATATTGGCAGGAGTTTTATATATTGACACTCATAAAATTAGAACATATAAGTTAGGTTGTATTTAATTTCAAAAAATAAGTAAAAATAAAATAAAATAAACCATATACATTTGGACTTGATACATGTTTAAGTTCATCAAACTCATTCCATATTATTGCACTTATTTCATTCTATTCTTACTTATTCTTTCAATCAAATATCATAGAAAATTGCAACAATGAACAATTATCCATTATCCTAAACATTCGTGTCTTTTGAATGATTAAACCTATAATTGAAGTAGTTAAGAATATTAAAGATAAAACAGCTCATATCTTATATTTTGATAGCTCCTCTCATTTAAAATTAAAAACAACAATAATAATAATAATAATAATTTAACTCTCAATGTATAAGTGAATAATTATCTCCGATATAAAACTGAAGACTCTTCATCTGTAGTCTAAAAAAAATCAAATTTAAGAAGGTGAGTGTAGCTTCACTGACCGTTTACTGTCGGAAGTGGAAAATTGTGGGTTTAAATCTCTATGATTTAAGTTTGATATGCCTTATTGATAAGAAATTTATACGTAGAGATTTTACGTTTAGTATCTAAGCAGTTTCACGCATGTAAATTAAAAAAATAATTTTTTATATAAAATTTAAGAAAATAGATTTTCAAAAACTAATATTTTATTCTTGTGATAAATCAAATCATCTACAGCCTCTCTTATTTAGTAGAGCTCCGGCAAACACTTTCTAAATGTCCCGTGCATTTCTTGCATATCTGAAGTGAGCATAATTTTAGATGAAAAAATTAAAAGAATATATTATTTATTTTTTAAAAGAAAGGATAAAGTCCACCTATGACCTATCTATGCGTCACCGATCCCAAGAAACGATAATTGCAGCTTTGAAATATGTAAAAAGCAGAATGGGCACTCTCCTGCCTGACAAACTGCCCTATCCCCTCTCTCCTCTTGACCCACCCCACCATAGATGCATCAATGGCTTCAACTTTTTTGACTTTTTCTCCATTCTCAATATAAATTTAGCTCTATTCGAAGTCAATAATTTCATTCAGATTTTAGAAAATATTAATATTTAAAAAATAATAAAAGTTTAATAGAAGAAAATATTAATTAAATGTTTTTTCAATATCATTTATAAATAAGTATACCAATTGGAAAAAAACTTTCATTAAAAAAGTAATATTATAAAATTTATTGTTAAAAATGATAACGATGATAAATACTCATTATTAATAAAAATGGAATGCGAAGCTGGCAAAAGAAGACGAGAGATGAAGATCCGAGAGGAGGCCCCGCTTCACGTGCCCTCACGCCCATGGTTACGTGAAGCTCTACAGTGCCGCGTGGCACTCCTTCAAGACAACGACACGTGTCTCCATCTTGTGACATCAATGGCCAGAAGGAGGGGACCACATCTGCATCTTTCTATAATGAGGTGAAGCGTCGCGTCGCGACGAAACCACCACGCAGGCGACGCTTTTTCCTCCGATAAATAGAACTTGCACTTCCCAAACTACCCTTTCTTTCAGTTTTTTTTATTTCTTCTTAATAGATTATTATTATTATTATTATTATTATTATTGCCCCACTTCATTAGTATATTACTGCTGTTTTTTTTTTACTAATTCTAATTACTATCACATACTTAAACTATATTTTATGAAGCCAGTTTGCATATGAAGCTTTTATTATAGTTTATCATTATTAACAAGTTTTATATTTTTATTTTTATTTAAAATTTAAATTATTAAAATTATCAGCAACTTTTGTTCTATGTATGATTAGGGTCTAAGAGTAGAGATATGAGACAAAGAAATATAAATTGATTAAAATTGAAGTTTTGATTAAAATAAAGGCTTTTACACTAACATGCATGGTATTGAATGTTGGTTGACATGTATTATATCGATCTATATATATCGATTTTTTTAATTTGATGATATTGTCACTATCAATAATATCGACTTTTTAAAAAAAAATCAATATCAGACATAAGCCCAACTGATATTTCGGCCGATATCGGATTAATATCAGTCATAATATATGTCGATATTTGTATTTTTTATGTTTAGAGCACACGACTAATTCTCGAGACATGTGTAAAACTCTTTACCTAAAAATACCCGACAACTTAAAGGAGAGTGATCTTTTAAGATGGATTGAAAATACCAGTTTGCATGAAGAAGTGAACTCGTACGATATAAGATTAGACCTTATTTGGAGGTTTATAAAGCTGGATCAAATTAATTATTGTCTTAAATAATGGTTATTGTTGATTAATTTTATTGTGTTTTGTCCGGAGGTGTGCCCAATGTTTTTATAATTTATGGCCTAAATCGGAGACTTCGATCTCAATGTTTGAAATGTATTATAGAAGATTAGAAGTATCTATCAAACTAAAAATATAATGCAAACACTGAAGTATCAGTGTGAAGAGTTTCCATCGTACACACAAACGCCAAAAGAATGTGACCCACTAATACCAATTACCAATATTCATTTGACGATGGTTACAATAATTGCTGCCAAAGGGAGTTTAAAATTTGTTTCTTCCATTAATATTTTTTATTAGTGGGTTTCAATTTATAAATCAATTCATGTTGTTTACATATTTATCAGTTTATTTGTATAATTTTAAATTTTCAAATTACTAATTTTTATGATATTTTGCAAATCTAAGTACGATACTCATACTCGTATTTATGTATATCTATACATAGATTTTATCCTTCGCTTTAAAATACAAATATATTTTTTTTTTATTCAACTTAATTTTTAATATGTTTTGGTTTGTGGGTTTTATTTTATAAGTTTGAATTATTAGGTCTTTAAATAGAGGATAGAAATGGTTCCCTTTTGAGCTTTCAATTTTGCTGTGTCGTACCTTTCAAAAGTTTTATATGAATGCATGATTGATTTGGAAATGGAGATGTCTCCAATAATTGGATTCACTTGATAGCAAGAAAGAATGACACACACCAATGTCACTTGTGTCTAGAGTGAGTCAATAATATTATAAAATACGAGTGACCATCCTAACAGGTGAATAATATCTTAGGAGATAAGGGTTTTTTGAACTTTTCATTTTGCCTCTATTCGTCTGTACAAAAAAAATCAAAAAAATTTAATATTTAGAAATTGGTACATCGACCGGATCACTGTTCAGCGAATCAGTGCATCGATTTAGACTATTTCACGTCTCAAGTAATCGGTGCACCGACTGGATCACTTTCCTCAAATTCTCGTTTTCAGTGATCTAGTCGGTGCACCGATTTATGAATGTTTGATTCTTTTTAATTTTTTCCATAAAGACGGATGGGAGTAAAATAAGAAGTTCACTAAAATCCGTGTATGCTAAAAGAGTTTTTCCGTGTTAGGATGCCTAACCTAAAATATTTTATACAATTATATAAAGAATATTGATTTTTGCACAATCATTTTTTCTCATGGTGTACTTTTTTTAAAAAAATCCTATTTTGTCCTTACTTCTCCCTTTCACTCTCTTTTATAAAAATAAGGGTAAAATTAAAATTTCTTTTTAAGAAAGTGAATCATAAAAGAAAATGGTACTGCTAAAATCATTACTCTTATATAAAATCAGAGTGTTTAGACTTTAATTCATACGTAACAATTTGAAGATCTTGATCAATCAGAACCCATTATAGTTTTTATGTATAATTTTTTAACTCCAATTTGAGTTAAATAATCAATTTATTTGAACGCGTAGATATTAACTATTAAATAAATTGAATCTTTACAATTCAAAAAACATTTTAAAATGAAATTTTAGGCCAAAATTAGCTTGGGTTCATGATGACGTTTAAAAAAAAAATCATGCGCAATACCAACCAATGTTAGTAGAATCGGATTGTCTAACGAACTATTTTCGATGCATTTTGGGTTCAATCGAGTTCATCCGTAGTTAAAATCGGTCAAGTAATAATATAATATAAATATTATTTTTTAACAATAAAATTAATGTTAAAAATAGCATTCAAACAGCAGCCACGGGATTCGACCGTAGGTCAGTCCAACTTTTATAACACTGAGAACAACAATAATAGTGACCGGGATCCCAAGGCAGGTCTCACATGTGTACTGAACGAGTCAATTCGCTCGGCTCTCACGATGATCGTTGGCACTTGGCAGAACTGCATGACCTTCTTTTTAAATATTTCAATTATCTTAAGAATTTTGGCCACCATAATCTATGCTTGAATTAAAGTACCATAATGTTAAAATTAAAATTGATTGATTTAATGATTATAATTCCAAAAGCGAATAGAAATTAACCCATATTTTTCTAATAACAAAATATTTAATCTGAGTGAATATTTTAAATAATTCTTTTGAATTCTAGTTATTTTCATTGATCGTGAATCTATTTATTTAAAAGTTATCTCAACTAGTAATCTCTCACTTCCTGTCAGGTCTGAACATCTATAACTCGGATCTATAAGAGTTTTACGTTGCGTATTTCACAATTTTTTATACGTAAATTTAAAAAAAAATAATCAACCAACAATGTGTTTATTAGGGAAATTCTACTAAAGGGGAAAAAAGATAATATATAGAAAATGCAACGTGATATATCTAGAACTTGATTTAGATGTTTATTTTAACTTAGGTATGAAGATATGCATCATGTATCCATCATGCACAAAGCATTAGATTTGGATTATAATTCTATCTGTAAAGATTAAAAAAGGCATGTCTTTGTATCTTGAATATATTTAATTTGCTACTTTTATATCTAACTTTATAAAAAGAAACTATTAATAGAAACAATAGAAATAATGATCTTTTGCTACCTTTAAGCTATATCATTTTCAAAATCCTCAATTTCCATTTAGTTAGTAAGTCGTGCTTTAAAATTTAATTTCGTCTTAAACTTCTTTCAAATCATTTTTTTTTACTATACTTAGAGTTGCGTGTAAAACTATTATTAATTTGAGGGTGGACTCAAATTTTAATAAAAAGAAAATATTTTTAATAGAATTTAGATGTGAAGATTAATTACTAGTTAAAAAAAAAATATTATCTGAAATTCTGAATTAAAAAGATAAGAAGTGAATTTCCATTTCAAAAATAAGTTAAAATTATGTGCATTACATGTCGTAGACAATTCTCCACGACGTTTTAAAATATAATGTACTGATTTTGTGACACAGTGAATTTACTCCCCACGTCTTGCCTTCGTTCTCTAATTGCCTCTAATTTAAGTGAGTCGCCAAAAATAAGTTAGGCGATTAGTTTTGTTAGGTAAATATTCCAGAGATATCCTTATTACCAAGAAAATAAAATAAAACTTAAAAAAAAATGAAAAATAAATTTTAGCCTCATGAATGCCTATCCAAATATAAAACTTCTTTTTCATTCAATTGTTCATTTTAAATTCAATAACTAAAGAACTTCTTCCTTCAATAAATAGTCGAGAAAGTACTTTCTCATTTCAACTATAATATGTAAATTCTTTTTAAAATTGAGACATTATAGGATTCATATAAAAGATTTGGCAATAATAACATTATAGATTTTTTTTCAAAAAATAAATTTTATTAAATAAATGATGATGGTGTAATACCTACAATATAATTAATTTCATGTTTAATTACTTATCTTTAAAAGATAGTAATTCTCTACGGGTATTTTGTGTAATCTTACATGAATTTTAGTATATTGACCATTATATCTTTCATCTGCCGATTTTAATGATGCGATTTGTTGTTATTTATAAAAAAAAATAATCTCATTTAAATAAATTTTAATAATCTAATTAGTGAATTAACTTATAATATATATTTTTTTAATTTTTAATACAAGACAAAGTAAAGTAGAAAATCTTCGAAATCGTATGATTCTAGAAAACACTACAATTCCTACCCTCTTTCAATTACTAAAAAAATTATTTCACATCAGTCATAAACCATCGTAACTTTTTGTACAGTTCCAGCAATGCCAGTAAGAGCAACTGTACCAGATTGTTCATTTTCCCGAGTTGAATTATCCAATTCATCTTATCCAAACAGATAAAAGTAGAGTTTTTCTGCTTAATAATAGGGGCATTAAAAGGGCAGTTTAGAAAATTCATACTAATGTCCATGTCCAACGCAACCTTATCCAAATTCCCCCTTCTATAAAAGACGGCCAAGCCTCGCCATTTTCTTCCAAACTTCCTAAAAAAAGCTTGTGACTTTCCACCCAAATTTCATAAGCATTCTTCTTCCAATGGCAGGAACAGGAAGAAATCACCTCTCCAGACCCACCTACCGCTTCTTCCCTGGAGATAGATCCGACCCAGTTGGGATTGCCGACTCCCCCTCCATCGAACTGGACGAATCCGACGTCTGGAATTCCCCTTCCCAGCCTCTCGAAACCAAGAAATCCATACCCAGTTCCAGAATGTCGAAGAAATCCATGAAACGCGGGGATGCCGGAGGAGACCGTACGGTGGCAGCGGCATCGTCGCTCCCAGTCAACATCCCCGACTGGTCGAAGATCCTTCGAGAAGACTCGAGGAGGAGAGATTTTGAGGGTGAATCCGACGAAGAAGACGTATGGATTCCTCCCCACGAATTCCTGGCCAAACAGTTCGCCAGTACTCGAATCGCTTCCTTCTCTGTGCACGAAGGGGTTGGGAGGACTCTCAAAGGCAGGGATTTGAGCCGGGTGAGGAATGCCATTTGGCAGAAAACAGGTTTCGAAGATTAGAGCCATAATACTTCACAAATGCCCAAACAGAAAAAAGGAAAAACCAGGAATCGAATTGAATGTCTTTTTCATTTCCACCACTTCCTCCTTTCCTACACACCAACTACTACTTCTTCAAATTTTGAATCTGGGTTCTTTTTTTTTTTGGGGTAGATGGGTTTAGCCGGAGGTGGTGATTCGTCGGCGTATTTCCGAAGGTAGCGATCGTCTTTGAATTTGCAGAGAAAATCTCCGAATGTTACTTATTTATTTGTTTATTTATTTTTCTTTTATTTTCTCTCTGTAGAGTAGACGACGCTGGAAAAGAAAAGAGATATAAATACTTTTCCAGCTCTTGTAACTTGTAAGCAACAAGGAGGGTATAATGGTAATTAGAAGTAACTTTCATTTTCGTCAACACTCACAATCCATATGATGAGACATTTGATTCTTGTAATTTTATGTTTATTCCAATTAAATTAAAATTTCATGCTTTTTTATTTAGTAAGTAATTCTTCTTGTTGTTGCTTTATTTGTTTAATTTAATAATTTAGTTTTGTTGATTTTTTAAACATTAGATAGATATTTGATTTTTTATGAAAATAATTTATTACATTTAATGATGCAAAACCCACATAAATTACGCATTTCTGACACTTATTTTTATTTTGAAAAAGAAAGTACGGACAAGGTAACGCGTATTGACTTGACCGCATAATAGTGCAAAAAAAAGTTGAAATAGTAGATGGGTGAATGCGAAAGTCTTTCAACATTTTTAAAGCATGGACTTGCAATTTGCGTGGTCCCGTTCGATCACTGAATCATGTGTGTCACATGTGACACGTAATTGGTTTGAGTTGAATACAATTTTTGTAAAAATAAAAAATTATTTTTGTATGAATTTTTACTTAACGAGGAAATGAAATGAAATTAAATAAAGATCTAATTTACAAGATAAGTAAAGTGTGAGAGAATTATTAAATTTTATGTTGCTGATTGTATTGCAGAGATGACTATATATGCTTTCTATATATGAATTTTATTTTCTTGATTCAAATTTTTAAAAATTATTGTATATTTATTGAAATTTAAAAGTTCAAGAGTGTACATGATTTAAAGATGGTTAAATTTTATCTCACAAAAATATAAAAATAAATACCAAATAAGTTTTATATCTATGTCACGTTAAGATTTTTGGTTTTCAGAGAAATTGGATTTTTCAGCTGATATTAAGGTTTATTTTGATGGAAATAGATTTACAATTTTTACTTTTAAATAATATGAAAAAGAAAATGATAAAGGTGTTTTTTGATTAAATTTTAATGCAAGTGATAATTAAGTAGTTCACAACGAATGTTTTATCATTTAAATTATAAAATTTATTTTGTATATTTAAAAAATATTATGTTTAAAAACTTCATTGTACATTTTATTATTCAATTTTAAAATGAATAAAAATGTCTTTGTCAAATTTTGAAGACAGATTTTAATTAGTATTTTAAATATGACTCAGAAAAATCTGTTCTGATTCATCTAAATCAATATCAGCATGGTGAGAAAGACTTTTGCACAGAGATATTGGAATTGCCGATTTGAAATTGAACGGTTGCGATGAAAAGGTTTTTTGTTTATTAGAAATAAAGAGTTTGAATGGAGCTTACTGCCTGACTATTGCCTAATTATCGGAATTGCGTGATGATTCACCTTAAACGCAATCTTAAACAAATGTAAAGATCCCTAATGACTGATTAAATCTTACCTCAAGGATAAGAAGGCCACGTCATCAATGTGCAGCCAAATAGAGACACGTTGCAATCAATTTACACCAACAAAGTAAAATGAGCACTCGTTGAACAATCCTATGTGCCCCAATTCCATGTGCTTTGCTTAAAATATTATTTTAATTTTGTTGACACAAGATTTTGATATTAGAAAATATTAATTTAAAAATATTAAATTTTGCTTTTTAACTGTCATTAAAAAATGAAGAGACTAATTATTGTTAGAATAAAAAATGTTTAAAGATATTTTATATGAATTTAATTTTAAACTATAAATTTAAGAGACATGGATTAAAATGAAATTATCATTTTATCTTTATATATATATATATATATATATATATATCAGTACTTGATGTTTAGTATATCAATAGAAGTAAACTGAGAACTTTATTTCATATATACTAAGGGCAAGTGATGTGGGATGGCCATATATGGCTGGATATGTCACTAAATATAGCCAGTTATATAATTAAATAATATTTTTTTGATGACATGGCTGGCTATAATTTTTAGCCAGCCTCGTCACACGGTATAGTGTTAACTAGAATGGCTATTTTTTAATATTTTATTATTATTTTTTTATATACATTTTTTTAACAAATTGAAAAGAAAATAAATATAAACACATTACATATTTTTCACAAGTAATTAAATAAATTAACAAAATATACATATTTTTTTTCTCATATATTTTATTTACAAATGTAAGGGGGAAAAATTGAACACTAAATTTTTTTTTTTTTTTTAAATTATTTTTTAAGCACTATATATTTTCAAAATTTCTCAAATTAAATATCCGGAGTAATTACGATAGTCTGATAAAAATACTTTAAGAATTTAAGGTCTTTTGACACTCCCAAATGCTTAAAACACAGTATTTTACAAATAAGGGTATCTCTTAGTTGTGTGAAAAATATATTTAGGAGTGTCAAAAGACCTTAGAGTCTTAAAGTATTTTTATCAGGCTATCGTAATTAGTCCGGATATTCAATTTGATAAATTTTGGAAATACACAGTGCTTAAAAAATAACTGTCTATGTTGTCGATATCTCCTTTAAAACTTTAAAATTATTTTTTAAGCACTGTGAATTTCCAAAATTTCTCAAATTGAATATCCGGACTAATTACGATAACCTGATAAAAATATTTTAAGACTTTAAGGTCTTTTGATACTCCCAAATATATTTTCCACACAGCCAAGGGATACCCTTATTTGTAAAACACAGTGTTTTAAGCATTTGAAAGTGTCAAAAGACTTTGAATTCTTAAAGTATTTTTATCAGGCTATCGTAATTAGTCCGGATATTTAATTTGAGAAATTTTGAAAATACACAGTACTTAAAAAATAACTTTAAAATTTAATTTTTGTTTCTCAATAGCTATAATTCTATTTTTTTTTTATAGAATAATTTTAATTTTTTGTTTCTCATATATTTTGTTTACAAATGTAAAGGAAAAAAAAATCAAAAGGTAAAGAGTTATTTTTTATTTTTTGTATAAAAAATAAAATAAAAAAATAAAAAAAATAATAATTATTTGCCCTAATATACAAATTATACCGAAAAAACAAAACAAAAAATCCAAAATAATCAAATAAATAAATAAAAAGAGAAAATAAAAAAAATAAAAAACTATATAAAAGTTATATATATATATATATATAAGAGGAGAGAAAAGAAGAGTGAGAGAATGGCTGGTTACATAGTTGCTAGTCGCTACTTGTAGCCAACCATTTAACTACAAGTCATATGGGATCCACATTTAGCCAATGCTACACCGCACATGCACAGTGGCCATATGCCCTATCGCGACTGCACCACTTGCCCTAAAGTAAATAATTTAGAAAAAATTAAAGATTTTAAAAAGGATTATTTAATTCTTTTATTATACTGAGAGCACTAAATTTATTTCTATTTTGTCCAGAGTCACACATAACGAAAATCTGCTGTAATCAGATATCTGACGTCTGATGGATTTAAGATGATTGAATGGTCAGTGATTGGACAAGTCAGATAGACGAAGAGGTCCATTCATTCTCTTCTTGGGATTCTCAATATTTTTCTTTTTTCCCTTTATTATTTTCTGTTTCTGAAAACAAGATAAAACCTAGCTCTAATTTTTTTTTTTTTCAATTTTAGACTTTAGAAAAAACGATTTACCCTCAAATCTATTTATCCTTTTATTATTTTCAAAATTAACTCCAGAGAGGTTATATAATTAATTAATGAAAAAATCTAATGATGTGAGTAATCAAATATTTATCCTCTTTTATTCGCCTTTCTTGTATTTGTCTATAACAAAAAAAAATTTAAAATTGACTTGCCAAACATTTATTAAAAGAAAGAAAGAAAATTAGTGCCACGTGTCATCTTCTCGTGTTGGTTACGCTGGCCACGGGTCTAACGTGTAGAATGGGAACTTTTATTAGTAATTTAGTTGAAACAGAATGAATGAATGTGTGCACAATACAGGTACAAGTTCAAACATTTAATACTATTTTTATTTATTTATATTATTTAACGTAATCAATATTCTCTTGTATCAATGATTCTGAATTTTTTATGTACATTTTTCTAAATATCCGTCAATATGTATTTTTATTAATTAAATTATGAATGAAACGATTTTTTTTTTTACTTTAAACAAATATTGGAAAAATATATATATTTTTTTATAAGTTAAGTTGAAATAAGCCCACAATGAATCCTCATTTATAGATCTTATTTGGTTGTTGTGGTTCTAATGGGTTTCAATTTGGATGGTGGATCTAAAAAACCAATACAAATCTAGAATATACTTTTAAGTCTACTTTACCCTTCACCATTCGTAACACGGGTGTTTTTTTCCGTTAAGAGACACGAATTTTAAAAAATTTATGTGAAAAGTTCACTTTACTCTTCATCATTCGTAACATTTTAAAAAATGAAATTATAGGTGTACCGTTCAAAATTATAGGTACATCGCTTATAGATATACCTCTCATAATTATAAGTGTATCGCTATGGATGGATTTTGCAGGCCAAAATTATAGTTGATTTCGAAATTATAGGTGCACCACTGTATATGGATTTTTCATATTAAAGTTACAATTAATTTTGAAATTATCGATGCACCGTTTATAATTATAGGTGCACCGCTGTGCTTTACTTAATATTTGCATATGAAAGGGCAGGGGCAAAATAAGAATTTCACTTTATCGTATATCTCCTGACAAAATTAGGATAGGCAGCCCTAACCTTAATCCAAGGATTTGAAAATCAGATGATATTGGAAGAGAAATGCTGTTACGTTAGCATAACAGTAGGAGTTGTATTTTTATATAATAAATTTTGGGGATAAGTGGATCTTTTAATAGTTAAACAGTGAATAAAATTAATTAAAGATGAAATAAATATAAAGTAGGAGGCTATGATTTGTAAAAAAAAAGATAAAAAATAGTAAAAGAAAAAAAAAATTCATACGTGAGCCCCTTGCAAAGCAACAAAAGAAGAATGACAATGCCCTTGTCCCAATACACCCTCATCCTCCCTCAATGGACTATAGTACATAACTTTCACTACTAGTACCTTATTTCGTACTCCATGCAATTAGCTAACCTCGTTGTCAAATTCCTCATCTTCTTTCTAATGTTAACCATCCTCTACGATGGTTTCTTTCAACCATCAGCCTAAATTTATTATGATAATTTGAAAATGTAGAAGGAGAAATGAGATTATAATCAATTTATTGTTATAAATTGAAATACGAAATGATTCCAAATGTCTCTATGCTAGAACCAAAGGGGTAGGTCTAAGGAGATTATTTTGACGGTTAAAAAATTTTCGAGTTCTTAGGTTCGATTGACGTTCAAACTCTTTTAAGTTGCTTCCCATGAGTTAATCTTTATTGATTTATCCAATGTATTAAGAGGTTTACACATATTGAAGTCATGACCGTGAACCCGTATCAAAAGTGAGAGTTCTTACTTTGATTTACACTCTATTACTAAGAAATATTCTCTATAAAATTACTTGATGCATGTGAATAATGAGTACATGCACACTTTAATCATAAAACAAAAAAGTGTCACCGTGTTAGAACCGTCCAATTTTTATAATATAATGTCTAATGTTCCATGATACAATGATAACATTGTAAGTGCATATTTCTCTTTTATAAGTCTTTGATGTGTACTTTACATTGACCTGTAAAAATCTAAATGGAAGAAAAATAGGCAAAACTGAGTCATTGACAGGTATGCATCAATTGACATTTCCAAAATTTGTTTTGAAATTTAGAAATTTGAATCATCATAAGAATTATTAAAACTTAGAATTTCAGGTATCATCTTATTCTAGAAATGAATGAATCATCTTATTAGTGTCCAATTTAGCTTACGGTCTAAGTTAGACTATGGATTTGAGGAATAAGATGGGCTGGTGGTGTTTACTTAGCAATGTCACAAATTTCAATTTTGAATAATATCGGTTATTTTTTTAATATTAATAATTTTTAAATTTTGGGTTTTTACAAGGTATCAAGATATTTTTTGAAATTGTGGGTTTTTTTGAGAAATTATTTTGAACACCTCACAAAAAGTATAAATATTTACTTAATAAGAAAAATATATAATAAATAAATGATATTTAAACTTGAAATAACCATTAATAAATCTGTGAATAAAGTACAAACATAGTATAGAAAAATTATTTATTTTAGAACTATTTAAAAACAAAATATAATTTATCATCTAATATTTCTTGGACCATTGAATGCCATCTGCTGCCATACAAATTCATTACTAAATAAAATACTATTGTTGAAGTCATCAAATATCAAAATAAGGAAAGAATCGAACTAAAAGGAGAATAAAAAGAAAAAAATTAGAGATTTAAAACTTAGAAGTTCAGAAGTAAATTCCATACAACACTAGTAGGATTTTCGTTAAAATTGAAAATTTGGTGTGAATAAGATAATATATCAAAATACCATGTTTTTATCATATTTTTACTGACTTTTTACCGATAAAAATAGAACTGATGGTAGATTCAAATAATATTGTGACAATGATATTTTCTCGATAAAAACATGGTAAAATTAAATCTACCTCTCATGGGTATTTTCTTTTTAAGCCCACCTTCACTGGAATTCCTTTTGTGGCTTTGCCTCTCTTGGGCAGTTGGGTGAGCTCATGTCTAGCCTCATATCATATGAGGACATCACCCACTTAAATTGAAACCATTCAATTTACATTTTATTTGACATGAACTTGACGTGGTGAAAACAGGCAATGATGTTTGGTGGACACTTCTATTCATGCCTTCATGGTAAAGAAATACAAATTCATAGGTCAGAATTTTTCAAACAAATTTTTATTTTCCTTGCAATTGTTTCACTCTAATTTCAAACCAAGGATCAAAGGGATTCATGTGAAATGAGAATGGAAAGTGAATTAGATGTGCCGAGAACTATTAAATATAAGACCCATAACTTACTTGCCCCATTTAAATGCTCACACATCTAAGTACAATTAATGGGTCCTAAATGAGAATAGGCTGCAGAAATCCAATAATACTCACCTTTAAAGTTTAGTACTCAGCCCAGAAATCTTAATATAAGGATTGAGATGATTGGGTCCATGTAAACTAGGCCTTTGAATTTGAAAGCTCCAGCAAGTGTAGGCAATCCCAAGAGAGCCGCAACACACAGTATGTTTGTTTGGTGCACATCTTACAACTTAGGGACTTGAGATAACTTTGGAGTGGCACTTGTACGCTATCGGTCGTCGAAAAATACTTAGGTTTAAAGGGTGGTTCCCTTTTCTAGCATAAAAGTGTTTAGAATTCGAACTTGCCGCATTTTTTCTCTAGAGGATCAAACCATGAGCTAGACAGATGAGATGACTTTATTAAATCATGATCACATCATTAAATTTTCATTTGGATCCCCACCCGAGCCTGAATAGAACAACTCTGGTTGGATATATGTTTAAACCCCATTAACACGGTTGGAATGATCCTCTGGTCTGAGGTTTACCTATAAATTGTTCAACTTAAAAGATAAATCCCAATTTTGAATTTGGTTCCCCCAACTCATGTTGAGTGAAAGGCCAGCTTGACTCAAACGCGAAAATTTGAGCCAAAGCAATCTCAAAATTGTGGCATGAGTAGAAAAGGAAATACAATACACACTCTTATGGACTCATCCAATCACGATCGATAGGAATGCAGTGTAAAGATCTATGCTTGAATATGGGATTTCATTGAAAATTTCTTTGTTTCGATCGATTAAAGATACTTAAAATTTTGAGAGCTTAAAAAATATGAAAATGTTATTCTATATTTGATATTTAATGGGCCTCATATTTATGTATAGGCCTTTCTAACCATCACATGAGGCCAAAGTAGACCCCATTTAGGATTGTGAAAAAGTGTAATTTTAGTTCATATATTTTATGACTGTGCTAATGAATGAGGAAGCTAGAGAAGTCACGAACAAAATTCTGGCTTCGAGTCAGGCTTGGGAATTGTTTCTAGAATTGGAGCCGGGTCCCAACCGGCTCGGACCATGTTTTTAAAAATCAGGCCGGGCCAACATGTCTGGGCTCATGGCCCGGCTCGGCCTAGTTGCACCACAACGTCCCTTATCCTTTTTCCCTCCAAAATCGAATCGCTCTCCTCCACTGTCTTGCTTGGTGCTCGTCACCTGCATTTCTAATGTCCACTGCAATTCGAACTCCCACATGGATCTCCCAACGCCGTATCTTCGAACAGAAGCTCTCTGATCTCCACAGATGCTCCGATCTCAACCGTTTGAAGCAAATCCATGCCCAAATTCTGAAAGCCAATCTCCACCAAGACCCTTATATAGCTCCCAAGCTCATCTCTGCTTTCTCTCTTTGCCGCCAAATCATCCCTGCCATCAATGTATTCAACCAATTCCAACAGCCCGGCATCCTCCTCTACAACACCCTCATCAGGGCACTCACCCACAACTCCCTCTCCGCCCGCGCCTTCTTCACCTTCTTCCAGATGCAGAACAATGGCGTCTACCCCGATAACTTCACCTTCCCCTTCCTCCTCAAGGCCTGTTCTGGCCAATTTGCCCTCTTCCAGGTCCGTATGATCCACACCCAGATCGTTAAATTCGGGTTTTCTTCCGATATTTTCGTCCCCAATTCCCTTATCGACTCCTACTCCAAGTGCGGAGGTGGTATACATGAGGTCCGGAAGCTGTTCGATGAAATGCCTGAACGAGATGTCGTGTCTTGGAATTCTGTCATTGCCGGATTGGTGAAAGCTGGTGAAATAGTTGAAGCTCGAAAGATGTTTGATGAAATGCCCGAGAGAGATGTCGTGAGTTGGAACACTGTCTTGGATGGATATGCCAAGGCTGGAGAAATGAACGTGGCTTTTGAATTGTTTCAGAGAATGCCTGAGAGGAACATAGTCTCTTGGTCGACAATGATTTCTGGGTATAGTAAATCCGGTGAAATGGAGATGGCAAGGGTCTTGTTTGACAGAATGCCTTTGAAAAATTTGGTTCCTTGGACTATTATGATAGCTGGATATGCCGAGAAAGGGCTTGGAAAGGAGGCATCTACCCTGTATGATGAAATGTTTGAGACAAGGTTGAAGCCTGACAGCACCACTATAATTAGCATCTTAGCCGCTTGTGCTGAATCAAGTCTGCTTGGTCTGGGTAAGAAGATCCAACTCTATATAGATAGGACTGAGCTGAAACACAGTACTCAAGTCTGCAACGCGTTGCTTGATATGTATGCGAAGTGCGGAAGTTTGGAAAAGGCGATGAAAGTGTTTGGTGGAATGCTTGTGAAGGATGTGGTATCTTGGAATTCCATGGTCCAAGGCCTTGCGTTGCATGGTCACGGCAAAAGAGCACTCGAGCTCTTCTCAAGAATGAGGAGAGCTGGGGTCTCACCCGATGCCGTCACCTTCGTGGGAGTTCTGTGTGCATGTACTCATGTGGGCCTTGTTGATGAGGCCCAGCATTACTTCTCCACAATGGAGAGGGACTATGGTGTGGCCCCTCAGATTGAGCACTATGGTTGCATGGTGGATCTTCTCGGCCGTGGGGGCCACCTCAAGGAGGCATTTGAACTTATCAAAAGCATGCCATTCAAGCCCAATGCCATCATATGGGGCACCCTCTTGGGTGCCTGCCGAATGCACAACGATGTGGACCTTGCTGAGGAGGTGGTCAATCACTTGATTGAACTTGAGCCGTCAAATGCTGGGAACTATGCTATGGTATCTAATATCTATGCTGCAGCGGGCCACTGGGGTAATGTGGCTAAGGTGCGGGTACAGATGAAGGGTACTGGGGTACAGAAGCCCCCAGGGTCCAGTTCCATTGAGTTGGATGGTGTGGTTCATGAGTTTACAGTTGGAGATAGATCACATCCACAATCCTATACGATATATAGGATGATAAATAGACTGGGTCAGCATCTAAAGCAAGTCGGTTATGTCCCTAATGCACATCGATGATTCTTCTATGCAAGGATTGATTTTCTTGCATTTGGGAGGCCTCTGATGGAGTCCTTAATTTGATTGTGTGAATCTGAGAGAGGTCAAAGCTTTCAAGTTTCACACACTATTGTATTTGTTATGTGTATACAAGCCAAGCATCTGTTTTAAGTGGTATATACCATAGGAAATAGAAAGATAGAGAGAGATGGTTGATACCATGGAATTCTTTGTGTTGCCTTTTTGCACGAAAGCTAAGTTTGTGCCAATTCTATCACCATTGATGGACAAAACATGAGCCTCAGTATGCACACTTGGACAATCTTAACTTGCAGGTAAGTTCATTTTTGTCACTGATTGGCTGGGTAGGATCATTTGATCATTGTGGTTTTTGTTTTATATATAATAACTTTTGTTATGGTTGGACTAGTGACAAATCATAGTTCAATATAAATGTAATTTTTCTAATGAGTCTCTAGGGGAGAAACTGGATGTGCCCCTTAGAAGGGGAGAAAGTTGGATTACATGGGATTTTTGAAAATTGTATATTTTCAACATCCATTGTCTTGTGAATTGAATAAGAACTCTCTTAATTATGTACATAGGCATTATGAGATATTTAGAAATGGACAATTGTATAGAGTGCATTTGGTTATCTTTACTGTTAATCTTTTTATCATTTTACCATTGCTTTCTTAATTTCATTTGCTGGCCCCATATGAAATTCTAGCTTCTGAGAAATTCTTCGCATTCCAAAAATTGAGAGATAAATGGCTCAAAGAAGAGGATCGAAACACAAAGTTCTTTTATGCGTCTACCATCAGAAGAAGAGCCTAATAACAAAATCAGATTGCCCAAAAAACGACTTGAGGAAAGTGGATTGATAACCCAACTGAAATTGAATCCTCAGTTGTACACCATTTTTAGATGATTTTCTGTGAAGATGAGAGTTGCCCTCTTGCTTTCCTAACCATGCCTTCCAAATTCTGGCGGAAAGTTAGTCGAAACTTTAATAAAATATTCTGTAGAACCCTAGATGAAAAGGAAATTTGACAAGCTCTTCTCCATTTACCAGCTACATGTGCCTGGGCAAGATGGTTTTCAAGGAATATTCTTCAGAACCCATTGGAATACCATGGAAGGGGATATAGTTGAAAACTTGAAATGGAAGAAAATTTCTCCAGACATCCTAGAAATACAAATCATATACTCATATAACTCTACTCCCGAAGAGTTGGTTTACTTAATGGCATTCAACTCAACTGCTGCATCTGCATCTCAGTTCTGTGAAATGATCGGCAAGAGAGCGTGGAAGAACATATTGCAGGAGGAAGAAATACTCACACAAAAACCTATCAATGTAATGGAAAATGTGGAAGTTTTAGAACCAAAAGTATTCCCAATAAGTGAAAACAGAAAATAACTGAAATGTCAAATGTTGAAATCCTGGTTCAAAAACTCAGTTTTGATTCAGCTTAACGAACTTGACTCGGTAAAAGAAATTAAAAAATAAACTCATTGGCAACTTGTGGGCTACCAAGTTGTGCTCATTTTTTCATTCTCTTCTCCACTTATGTTTTCAGTTTTTCATTTTTTTCTAATTTTTCAATCTTATTTTCTCTTCTTTTTGTTGGTTCTTCTTATTTTAATATTTTTAATGTATATATGTATATATAATATTAAAATAATATTATTTCAATAAATTTAACCGAGTCTTGACTTTTTTAACTTGGTCAAAACTTTTATGTTCAAGTTGACTAAATTCAATGAAAAATAGAATCTTAGTAAGTTTCTGAGTTTTCAAAGTGTGGTTGAAACTAAAAACTATTAATTAAAATAAACAATAGAATAAATTGTTACAACTTGCAATAAATCAAAGTTAAAAAAAAAAAAAAAAGAGAAAATTCTACACACCTCTTCTTTGTTCTCTCTCTCTCTCTAATATTTTCTACATTTTTCTTTTTAGATTTCTTTCCTTTTTATCAGATCTCTCAACCTTTTTGTATTCTTTGATTTCTTTAACTATTTTCTTATTTCCTTGGTCGTTGATGGTCATGGTACACGTTTAAGCTATGAAAAATAAAGAGTATAAAAAATGCCATCATTCTTCTTTTTCAGTGGAGTGAGAGCTCTGTCAATAATTAAAAAAAAAAAAAAGTGACTTTCTCTCATTTTCTAAGGAATTTATTTCTCATAAAGGGATAGGAAAAGTTTATTTAGGAAAATGGATTTTTTTTAAAAAAAATTACGTATGAAAAACTGTAGAATACCCAGTACAAAACCTCCACGAGCGAGCCCACCATTAGTTACTGAGATAATGTTTCATTCATTTTCAATAAAAATAAATATTTTTTCATAAACAATCAAAAAGTCAAGTCTTTACAACTTGACAGTAGACTCGATTTCATAGTGATAGTTGGATAATATCAATAAAACCCTAACATAATTTTATCTATTAAATTACTTTTCTCTAAGAAATAAAAATTACATCTTAATTTCTTTTCTTCTTCTTAAATTTTTCTAGTTACTCTCATCTTATTCTAATTTCTTTTCTTCTTAATTTTTTCTAGTTACTTTTCTTATCATCTTTTAAAGGCATAAACAAATTATTTCCTAATTTCCATGGAGTGTCCAACTATTCTTTTCTCCAAAATCTATCTCTTCCTATTTTCTTCATTTTCCCCCTCAAGCTCACCTAAGCCACCAATAATAAGAATGATAATTTCTTTTGAAAAAATCGATGTTTGAAGCTTTGAATACTATATTTTTAAAAATACCACCATAATGAGATTAATCAAGTAACTTTTTAAAAACTAAATATTTAATAATTATTTTTTTTAAATAATAAAATTTTAATAAATTTAATGAGCATAAAATTAATAATCCATTTATTATGATTTTTTATAGGCTACGTGATCAAGTGCACACTATTCTAATGGCCCCAAACAAGAGGCCTAAATAATAACAAA
Source organism: Chimonanthus praecox (assembly GCA_022113865.1). NCBI lineage: Eukaryota > Viridiplantae > Streptophyta > Magnoliopsida > Laurales > Calycanthaceae > Chimonanthus > Chimonanthus praecox. Next base: position 6,650,165 of record CM039087.1, on the reverse strand, counting down.
TTTGGATAATTATTACTAATATTATAATTATACATGGGTTAGGTATTCAATTTTTTTAAAAATGACCACCCACGTGCACTCTATGTGGGGTCCATTTTTATTTAATTATAATCATTTAGATATGCCTACTTTACTAAATTATCATACTTGGAGCGAACTTTCCTCGAGTGAAAATTCAAAACGATTCGTCATTTTATGCATGCTAAATAAATTTATTTAGTTACCATTATTATGATATTTTGAATTTTTTTTATTTTCTATAAAAATACATTTTAATTCAGATAAAAATCTTTTTCAAATTGAGTAGTTTGAGAATTAGTAAACACACTCTTAGTGACCGTTTTAGATTAAACACAAACTGGTACATATCATGTATTTAACATCAATGTTGAATATAAATATAAATAATATACTTTAAATTTTTTATATGGATATATATATATATATATATATATATATGTACTTTATCTTATCCAAATTCCATTAGATCACATCATAAATATAAATGATATACTTAAAAAAATTATCTTCGTTAGCCTCCACTCGATGCTTAAATAACTCAATTTGACATTCAATTAAATTAAATAACTCATCATGTTTTGTCACTCAACTTCAGGGGTGAAATTTAGGTCAGATTTACCTCGATCTGTATGACCCGACTCAAGAAATCAATGGGTTTAGATTATATTTTTATATATCTCGGGTCGGATCGAGTTGCGATCGAAAAAAATAAATCCATATGAAATTTGGGTCAGATCGAATTGAAATATTTAAAAGCAATTCGATCTGACTCGATTGCATCGTGTTATAAAACAGTCCTCGAGTTGAGTAAAAAATTTGAGTCGGATCGAATTGAAAAACTTGAGTCAACAATTCAGATCAAATCAAATTAAATTCAATAATTTTTTAATAAATTAAATTAAATTTATTAAAATCCGACGTAACTGAGTTTGATCCTACTCAACTCGATCCTACTCAACTGGTTCAAAATTTAATTGCACGACTATAATATGGGTTGGGTGTTATTAATGGTAGGTGCCTTTCCCTTTCACACCCACGACTTGTCTGATCGATCGAGACAGCGAATTAATAAGCACAGAGTTTTTGCCATGAAGACACAAATACTCTCACATTCTACAATGGTCAGACGCATATTTTATGATTTTGCAAGGGTGTTTTGGGAATAAAAATAATGTAACACTCGTTATAATTGATAAGAAAGTGATGCAACAGGACAATCATCTCAATGAAGCTACACACGCCCAATGACTACAATTATCAGTAAATTTAACTTTAAAATATTAATTTTCTCATCGGTCAAGATTATAGAAAATAATTGAAGTGATATGTATCTTATCATTAGTATAATATTAACTACTACTTAGCTCATTTTCCTAAGTCAAAGGAATTAAATTTGGTGCATGTGGGCATACATTATTATAAACTATTTAGTCAAATAAGTAATTAAAATTGTATTGGGTCATTACCGAGAACAATTTCAAACTTCAAAAGTTTGGGTCTAATCTGATTACATGACTCATCTCACTATTTTTATCCAGAGATTAATCATCTACATCATCCTCAAACCAATGTTGATATTTAAATTTAATAAACTATTTTATGACAATATAATGTTTAAAGATTGCATATGTGTGCAGTTTAACTAGTTGTATCCTGCTTCAAGAAGTGAGAGGTTGAAAGTTTAAGCCTCTATACTCTAATCTCGGTATATCCTAAGAGTAGTGAATGATCCATAGAGGTTTTACGCTGACTATTCTACAGTTTTCTATATGTAAATTCAAAAAAAAAAAAAAAAGTGTTGCATAATATTTTTTTTTTTTAATCAAAATGTCTAGACCTCTTAGAACACTCGACTAATTTTTAAGTGGTTGAATTTAAAATCTTTGTAATTGTAATTGAGAGATTTACAATTGTTAATCTGAAATTAAATCATGATATCAATTTGAAAGCAGTTAAAGACTGGATCTTTTTCAATAACTTTATTATTTTTCAAATGTTTACAAGTTGGACTTAGTCCTTCCCAAAAATGAGTGTGTCTTTGATTTATATCAAGGCTGCGTCATGGCAAAATTTGAACTTAGTTTTGTGTCACATCATGTTTGGCCTTGGTCGGTTGGTTATTATAATATTAGATAAATATAGAAAACTAGCAAAATAGAATTTTTGTGATTTTTTTTATTTTTTAAAATAGGATAAATAATACATCTATAATTTATACTCTCTATAAATTTTATTTTCTTCATTCATTTTATCTTTATATATGGTAAATCTCAAAATTAATTAAATTATTTTTTATATTAGAATTTTCAAAAGCCCTAACTCCTAAGCCTCGATTTGCACTAGGATAGGGTTGCATTTATCGACACCTTTGTTTTCATTTTTCAATGACTCTTAGTTAAAATATTTTGTATTTGGGTAAGTGGAAAATATCGGTTGCGTGACGTTGTTACCAATTAATATTTATTTACCACAACATATTTTATTCTTCTTTTGTCTAACTCTAATATATGATACTTACTTACCTCTTCCAATGAATAAGGATCAAGAAAAAAAATAATCCATTTGTTTTTACTGTCCCTGTAAAAAAAATTGCAGGTAATAAACATCTGAAAGCATTAAGGGGAAAAACATTATATTATCCGTTAAGAATACCAATAAATTATGAGAGGTTCTGAGTTTAAGTCCTATTCTCAATATATAAGGATTATTCCCCCCTAATTTTACCCGATGTGTGTGAATATGAAGGTCCGCATATACCCTAAGGACTTAGTCAGAAAAAAATTTACAAATCAAATTTGATTAATGAAGATACAGGCAAAATGCTAATGACTATGGTGTTTTATCAACTACAACTTTTAAACTTTTAAAATTCATGAGACTCTAAAATAAGAAAATATAAAATCTCAAAAAAAAAAATCATAAAAAAATTTAACCTTTAAATATATACTAAAAGTCAGGGCCCTCCTTTTGGTTGTGACCTATCAATCGGCCCAAAACATCTAATATCTCTATTGGCTAAAAATCAGAGCTTTATCTGGCCGGAGGGCCCAAAAGAACTACTAAAATCTAACCCGATGGAATTGGGCTTAAGTCCGTCCCATTCAGGGATCGAAATCTCGATTGATACGGTGCATATTGGTTAGAGATAAAAAAGTTCAACCAATTTTTATTTTTTATTTTAGAAAAATAAATATCAGCGTGGGCTTAGTCGATATATCGACCGATATTTATATTAATATTTATTTTTAAAAAACAGCTTTTTTATTTTTTTAAAAAAACCACCAATTTTTTTTAAAAAAAATAGGAGGGAGAAAAATCTCAGCCTCAGCCAAATTTCGGCCCCTGGTCCCATCACATGAATGACACTGAGCAGTGGGTCGACGTTATCATCATAAGGTAAAATATCATATCTTGAGTCAGTTTTTCAAATTTTTTTTTGTCATTTGACCCTAACTACACATACAGCAATTGCACTATCTAGTATGTCACTCTTTTTCAAATTCCTTATATATTGGACGATAAAATATATATTGGTCCGGAAGTAGATTTCGACGATATCATTGTATTATATCGGCCCAAAAATTCAATCAATATCTTGAATATTGGTTGAACTTTTTAAAAAATTAGTTTCAATGTTAGGCCCCACCAAAATTTCGGCAAATATTTGACCATATCAGCAAAATATCGGCTGAATTCTTTCCAATTTTTTTTTTTTAAATCTGTTTTTTTTTTTTTTAATTTGGATAAAATTAAAAAAGAAAAGAAAAAACCAGCTGATATTTTTCATTTGAAAAAAAGAGGAGAGAAAATTATCTCGTTCGATATATCGGCGTAGTAACTCTAAATATAACTTTAAATTGTAAAATAGTTTGTTCAAATAAATCATAATTTAATTTATCAATTAGTTCAACATCAATACAACATAGTCAATAAATTAAGAATTTAATTTAATTTCTTTTGAAAACTTAACTTTTATTTATTTATAATTACTGTATTTAATATTTTATATCATATTTTGAAATTCTTTGATAAAATTCTTTTTTTTTTTTTAAATTAGAAAGTGTATCGACAAAGATTATAATCCGCAATATCAATATATACTTTGAAAAAATTATTTAAAATATAATATCAATCACGATCAACGTACTAGTACTCGATCAATATATGCAGATTTGAAAAAAATATAAATGATTTAATCAATTATTTAATTTTGACAGATAAAAAGATATTTTTTGAAAAAATATTTTAGATGAAATATTTTAATTAAAATCCAGCTCAGTACTGACGACAGAGAGAGGGAAGGCTCCACGGCTCCTCCAAGTCTTCTATAGCCGCAAAATCAGTTGAGTTGAAATTATTATTATTTATTGTTGTTCTTATTATTTTATATCATAAATAAAATAATAAAAATAAAAATAAAATTGCATGCAGAAATAGGATCCATTCCATGCAACGAAACGTACAGTTGACCGACCACAACCCGCAAGATTTAAAAAATTATATAATATTAAAATCCAAACAACAAAACCAAAGCCATTAAATAATTAAAAAAAAAAGGAGACTCCCACCACTGGCAGAAGAAGAGAAAGAAAAAAAAGGGTTCTCTTTTTCCTTTCTTCCTTCTTTCTCTTCGCCATTTTCATCAGATCCCTCTACTCTCTGAAAATCCTCCCAAAAACACTTGTTGTTGACGGAATCCGCTTTCCGGGGAGAAATCCGGCGAACCCAAATCCGCCATTCGAAGTGACGCTCTCGTTCTCCGGCATTAAGAGGGGATTCCGGGCATCGGGGTAAGGACGGAGAGGTATTCCGGCTAAGGAAGGAGGTTCTGGGGGGGGAGGGTTTTGGAGGGATGTACAAGAACCAGCTGCAGGAGCTGGCGCAGAGGAGCTGCTTCAACTTGCCGTCGTATGCGTGTATAAGGGAAGGGCCCGACCATGCACCCAGATTCAAGGCCTCCGTTAACTTTAATGGAGAGATGTTCGAAAGCCCCAGCTTCTGTACTACGCTCAGGCAGGCCGAGCATTCCGCGGCCGAGGTCGCCCTTAATTCTCTCTCCACCCGCGGCCCCTCCCATTCCCTGGCGGCCCGAATCCTGGTATTTACTTCTCTCATTTCCGTTAACTACCCTTTTCCAATTTGCATGAAAAATGAGTTGGCTCTTTCCATTCTCGAAGCACTAGAGATCTTCTTTTCCTATATTTGCTGTTTTTATTTTGCTACATTATATTTGCTGTTTTGTGTTCTGTACAAAGGAAAATATCCCCAAAAAGCTGCTTTGAGGAGAAAATATTCTCTATTTTTCGTTAGAAAGTGCTTTCCGTCCCACCCTACGAAAGTGAAGCGGAGCTTTGTTTTCAGTTCTTTATGGAATCCATGTGTTAGAAATTGGCAAAGGTGACCTATATGGGTTCCATTTGGCTGCCCATTTCTCTGCTTTTCTATAATTTTGGTCTTCCTTTTCTTTCTTTTTCATAAATATATCTTATTATTACTATTTTAGTTTCTTAAGTAATGGAAATAAAGAAAAGACTCTAACTCGCACCAATTGGGGAGGCGCGTGGGAGTAGAATGATTACCGATCACCGGGTCTGATTCTGCAGTGGGCTAATGTGCAATGGAGGGTGTGGAGCATGTCGAGAGGGCATTCTTTGGGCTAATGTGCGCCTGTTAGGGAGGATCATCTTCCCTGTAATCTGAATCATCCAACTTTACAGTTAAATTAGAAGGGTCACATGGCATGCTTGTGTGGGACTCACCAAGCCTACAGTTGAGATGGGTCACTAAATTTATTGAAATATCAAACCCAAGATATCTACAGTTACTAATTCGATGACTTTTATCCATTTGAAGACTTTCAATTTGGACCATCTATTCCATGGTCTCATACCAGGACTGAAAATCTCATATGAGACACAGTTTTTGTACTTAGGTTTATCTAGAGACATCCTCCCACAAAAGGGCATCACATGCCTCTTTTGGGCTTTAACTGGAGTGAATTTCTACAGATGAATTTACAGAGGTTTGGGATTCCTTAGCTTATGTGCTCTCACCTACCTGACTGGACATTGATTAGTCTGATCAACATGCCTTTTGTGAAATGAAAAGAATGCATCAAAGTTACCGTTTTTAGTAAAATGGTTGGCATCTCTAAAAGACTGAAGGAACTTCTCACTGACTCTAAAGAATAGGAAGGTACCTGGAATCATCGAAGACATATTTAGGGTTTCTTTTTTGTCCTTGATGTATATAGGGAAGACTATAACCAGTTAATTATGCATTATGACTTCATTTATCCAGATTATGCAAGTAATTTGACAGGTACAATGGATTTTGTCAATTGCAACATTCAAATTATCATGTTGACTAAAATTCTGCCCTTCATTTGTTCTTTTAGAAACATGAAAGGGGTAATATTTTATTCTATTGATTTGTTCAAATGAAGACTAAAACACTTAGATGATAATAAACTTATGGGTGATCAGTGTAAATGCATTTAAAAAATCGTGAAAGCTGCATTTCTAAAGAAGAAATTTTTATTTCCCAGTGTAACGTTTTTTAAAATGGCATCACATGCCATTCTCTTTCCCATTTTAAAGAGATTCAGTCATTTTCACTGCAAGTTTAGTTGCTAAGATACAGTGGCTGAACTCACAGAAATTCAACTATTTTCACATGCTGTATGCATACACATGTCCACACCCATATGCATACAAATGTAAGCAGTCGTGCAGAAGGCGATTTTATTCAGAAGGAATGTCTATGTATCCACATTATGACTTTTTAAGGGTTTTTATTAAATTCTAATTTTGCTCAATCTACTGTTAACCTTAGTTCTTGCTATATGAAGTCACATAAAAATGCATGATAGCTATTTTGTCAAGACTGTTGACTTGCAATTTAAAATGAATTGTGTATCAAATATTTGATATTGACATACTGTTTTCATGAGCCATTTTCTGAATGAATCATGATCTGCGATTCAAATAATTTGATCAGGACTAATTCATACTTCTTTCATGAATTTCATGATTGTTGAAAAGTTTATCTTTGATCAGTATTTTTGTTAGTTCCCTTTGAATCAAAATATCACATTTTTCTTTATGTGCTCAAGAGAATCTTCAGTTTCAACTTTAAGCAGTTAAAAGAATTTAAGGGTTTGAATATTTCGAATACTGAAAGCATTAAAGAAACCTCCACATCTTTAAAGCCTTCAATTGGTATTTTGTTTCTTCATTTCCATTGTCACTGTGCATTATAAGAATAAAGTTTGGTATTTTTGCAGCAGCTCTATGTCAGTGGGATGAGATACTATTTTTCAAAGAAATTTTAAACCTATGGTGGATTCTGATTCTGTCTTTTCATTCAACATTTTACCTCAGAGTGCCTAGCTTCTGATGCCAATATTCTTAATGGTCAATATATATGGATGAAATGTTTTCTCATTTCTGAACTAATTTTTCTTTGTTTGTTATTAACATACTCCAAATTCTCATTTTAGAATGTGTTTCTGTTCTTTATAAGCATAGTCCAAAATGCATGGGTCAGTTGACTCGAACTCTTGTTCTAACTTTTTGGTTGGGTGTCATTTGACTTGAGAGCTTTGTCTAGTCATCAAGCTATTGCACTTCTTGGCTCTTGACATGATTATTGTACAAACTTCTGTTTTTCTAATAGCAATGAACTGTGCCTTATTAGTTATCAAATGTTTTTGTTGCATGTTAGAATGTTCATACAAGTTAGATGATTGGTACATGGTGTCAGCTCCACTGAACATGGTGCATGAATGAATTATACCTACACCTGCCAACACACATGACATGGACCACAATGACTATGCGCAACATGCTTTTAGTTCCATGTCTGAAAAAGCTTTTATTTCCCTTTTTCATAATTCCTTGTACTTGCGACACTTCAGTTACTCTTACTGGGAGAAGGAGAAATATTTGATCTTATATACACATAGGATACCTTCTTTGATTCACAGCTATTTGAAAACTATAGAAGTTCAGCAGCGTGAAGCAATGCCCATGGTTTAATACAGTCTTAGAGTTTGTGAACTTCTCTATACATGCAGGATATAAGTATGTCCACCGGATTTATTTCTATATGCACATTTTATAAGTTTGTAAATCAATAATTCAATATCTATATACACATGGATAGAAGCATATATTTGTGATTTTACTTCAGCTTTATGCAGAATGCATAAATTACTTTAATGAGTTGATTACTGTTGGCTGCAACTTCTCTCACAAAAAATAAACAACTAAATAAATGGCAGGATGAGACTGGAGTCTACAAAAATCTGTTGCAAGAGATTGCACAGAGAGTTGGAGCAGCACTCCCGGCTTACACAACCTTCCGCACTGGCCTTGGACACCTGCCTGTCTTCACATGTGAGGTAGAGCTCGCTGGAATTACATTCACAGGAGAGCCTGCCAAGAGCAAGAAGCAAGCAGAGAAGAATGCAGCAATGGCTGCGTGGTTGGCTCTAAAGCGATGTGAGTTTCTTTCTAGGAATTTGCACTTATGTGGACTCTATTTGATGCATGCACTCTTTTTATCATATCAGTTTAATTAATTTCCCTCTCTTTTCTCATACCCTTTTCAAGAATTTCATTTGCATGGGTCCTGCACATGAGAAGGGGTTTATGATCCAATATTAGGGATCTACGTTATAGATCTCCTGTAGATATTTTGAAGTTATGATCAATGAAACTGTGTTTCATCAATAGTAGTGGTTTATGGTTTTTTTTTCTCTTTTTATAGAGTTGTGGAGTTCATAGAGTTTGCCATTAGATCAGCACATTCAATAATTGTTGCCCATCCATGAAAGGATGGAAAAATAGTTGTATGGAGTTAAAATACAGGTCTATTTAGATGCCTAGGATCCAGGGTTATATACACATATATATATATATATATATACTGATAATGATTCTTAGTACTAAAAGGATATCTCTTATCTTCGGTTTAAGCTGTGTCCTAGTATAGTCTCAATATAGCTCTACTATTTTCTCAACTTGTAATTTTCTTGTGTCATGAAAAGTTGAATGGGTTTCCCTATTCTTCACATCCATGTGCATGCCAATATCAGTCTGTAGGCATGTTGTCGACTGGTTTTGTTCCATATTTTTTGTTTTTCCTTTTATTTGACATGAAACAGGCATGATTCAGTAGAACCCAACTGTATGGGAACTCCTATATTACCTATCACATCATTGTCATCCACTTTCCCTTCTAAGTCAGCTTTTTGAGTTTTTCTCATCTTTTCTACCTAACATCCGTATCTTCTTTCACTACACAATCTATCATGTCCTTTTTTATGTCTCCCTCCAAGGTTTAATGGTCTCTTCATTGTACCTTTTTTCTGTAGTTTTTCAATTCTTTGAACAAGGGCAAACTCATATACAACCTACGTGGGCATGTGATTGGCATATATTTTAGTGGGAAATGAATTATATATTTCAAATTTGATAGCTGATGATCTCCTATGTCTACCGTGGCAACCCACAAACAGCATTCGTCTCATCCCATTTTACTTGTTTAGTTGGTCTCATCTGATGTAAAGGGTTCCCCTCAACTTGTTCTTCCATGGCTTTTGGACCTATTGACCAGTGGGCAGTGCCATGAATATTGCTGACAGTTTCAACATGAGATATTTTTTTCACAAGAAATGGTGGCCCAAGAATCCTTATGTTATTTTGAGGTTTTCAAAACTTGGCCAGAAATAAGAATCTGGTGATATTTTTGCGAAACTTTACCCAAACTCTCTCTCTCTCTCTCTCTCTCTCTCTCTATTTTGGGAAGCTCATGCGCTGGACATGGCCCAGCCTATGTTAGGTGTTAACAACACTTGGTTAAACCTTTTAACTTCTGATCATCTGACCTCAGTGTGTAATTTGCCTTGTTAGTGGCCCAGCAAGAAGCAAGTTCATCATCGGAGATAGAAACTACTGATGAACAAGAACAGATTACAATAGCACGGGCTCTACTGAACTACCGTCTGAAGGAAAAGATGGCAAAAGCAACAGCAAATACACCCCATGCACTTCCATTCCCCAAGAAGTTTCCAATGCAAGATCAAAAAACATCTACCACACAACCTCCGACACCTTCTGGATCTAAAATGCTTCCATTAATCCATCAAAAAACAGCTCCAAGGAGCAGAGCCACACCTTCAACGACGGTAACAACAACTGGAGTGACAAATGATAGGTCTATTTCATTATCACCTTTCATATTCCTTGAGAACCATGGATCCCGTTTGCAGAAGTTCCCAGCAGCTGGTGCAGCACCATATATTCCCATCCGGCATTACCGTGCACCATTCCATGGGATGGCTCCACCAGTAACGATGAGGACGGCAGTACCAGTTTACTCATCTCCACCACTACCTCCACCACCTGGTCGACCAGCTCAGGTAATGGTGCCGCCTGTGCATTTTGCACCACCCGTTCACATTAGGCCAGCGTTGCCAGTTTTTGCAGCTCCAGCTCCACTTGTTCGGATGGATGATCCACCAGTTTTCTTGGGCCCACCATTAAACAAACCATTGGCTCAAGCTGATGGTCTTCCAGCTTTTGTGAGTCCTCCCCCACCAAACCAACCATCAGTTAAGATAGAGGAGGTCAGTAGTGCAATGACAGGTGATCTGCAAGAATATACAGCAATACAAAACTTGAAGCAGTTGAAAATATGATTTCGGGAGGGTTTGAATCCCCAGTAAACTTTTCCCCCATTTCTACATTTCAGTTTGTTTTTAGCTTGGGTGCTATAGGGTTTTTCCCCCTTTGGGTAAATTTACAGTTTTCAATATGTAGTAAGCTTAGAAATTAGAATTGCATTTGCTCCTAGTTTTGCATGTACATTTCTTAATTATCTCAGAAATTGCAATGGGATGGATTGATCCTTGCCATGTCAAACTGAACCACTGCAACAATTACTGGTCTTGAGTTGGACAAGAAAGGACTGATATTCCTCTTTGTAAAAAGCTATTCCAATTTCAACTTTTTTCATAGGCGGGGGACATCACCCATCATGTCTCCCATTCTTTTCTTTTTTCTTCTTAAACCAACTACTGAACCAGGCAATGATATATAGCTTGGAGACTTGCTGCCCACCGAGGTAAGTGTGAACTTTTGTTTCAGTTTGGAAATCTCAGTGCTAGAACATAGATTTTTCTAAACTTATTCTTAGAAACACATAAAAAGAAGATCAAAAAAAGAAATTATATTCTTTGGGTAAGATTGGATAAAAATTGGTAAAATTACAAAAATGCCGCAAAGTTTAATTTATTAACATAAGTGGGAGGGATCAGCTGTTCAATTGCAGGTAAAATCCACCTTATTTGAGACTTCTGAGTCAAAAACTTGCTTAAAAGCCTTAAACAAATTATCAAAGGTATTTGATTTAAGCATTCTCATTTTTATACAAGAAGATAGTCCTTTGTATTTTTGTACACATCATCATTTTAAGTGATGAAAGCACAAGGAGTGCCTCACATCAATTTTAAGAGTCCCTTAATCACTATCCATTAACAAAAAAAATTAAAATATGAATGCATCAGTTGGCATTTCTATCTTAGCTACTCATCGGGTTTCCCATGGCTGGTTAATATCATTCTCGAGCTTGTTTCACCAGCGACTTTCGCAAGAGCCAACACAAATCTGACTTATCTGATCAGAAATATTGGTAGGTAATGAAAAAGGTATTCAGATTTCTTAGAACAACTGACTAATTCTTATGGCATATGCAACCATGGGTGCAAATTTCGGTCTAATAAGATACGAATTTTCAGTATTTTATCATATCGGCCGATATGTATTGTATCGTCAGTACACGATAGTTCTCGGCAGGTATGGCCGATATATCGGCGATATATATCGGCCGATATCTATAATATCGGTCTTTTTTTTTAAAAAAAAAATCAAAAATGGTGGGCCTTAGTTGATATCTCGGCCGATATCGGCTTATATTTTTGTTTTCAATTTTTTTTTTTAAAAGCTTCCTTTTGGATTATTTATTTATTTTTTAATTCAGAAAAATAAAATAATAAAAAATACCGTTATTAAAAAAAAAAAACACACAAAAGAGGAGAGAGAATTTTATCGGCCGATATCTCGGTCTTGACGAGATTTGCACCCCTGCGTGCAAGCTTTCCTATCTGCATTTACCAGGTAACTCTATGGAGCATGACCTTTTGAGATGGAATGAAAATCAAATTGGTAGATTAACTTAGACTTATTTTAAAGATAGGTTGTGGAATAAGCTCTAAAACTTAATCCAAATTTAATTTGGGTTTGGGATAGGATTGACCCTTATGTAATCCGCCTAGTCAGATTATATAGAAGTACGTTTTTAGTTAACCATAGATCCATCACATAGGTTAATCCTTATAATCTCAATTATGGGGCTAATACACCAAATTTATTTTCATGAAGACTTGTGGTGAAATGGTTTGAGCAAAATAGACTTTTTAAGTGTTAAAAATTTCCATTTCCTTAAAAATAGACCATTAAAGTTCACAATATGGAGCCTCAATTATTTAGATTGTTACACGAGTAAATCAATTATCCAATTTGATTCCAATTCAACTTGAAAACAGGTTAGAATTTTAAAAGTTAAGTTATATGCGAGTGAAATAGAGATTGGGTTATCGGGTCGAGTTAAACAAGTAACAACTTGAATTTATTAGAGACCAAGGGTTAGCCTTTTTAGACTGACCCACTCTAGGTTGCACCCATATCATCAATCGTCTATCATGGGCATGAATCAATATATTACATTTCTTTGGAATTGTCACTCATAATTTTATTTGAAAAAAACATTTTGTAGGATTATTATCTATTTGATGCCTAAATGATTAAATGCGTAATTTTATAATTGCTACAATAAGTGCTTAACAATCATGTCGTTTTGCTTTAGGCATTAGATTTAAAACCAAAATGGCTAAATTGTCTTGAACTTATTCTCTAGATGGCAATGTTTGTGAAACGAACACTCATTCTTGCAACTTCAAAGTTGTAGGTTCAAAGTCTTACAAGCATTAGATTGGAAATTGACCTATAGAATTTTTTTTTATCAAATTCAATTATAACTGTTAAATCTATTCTATAGAATAAATAATTTTGATGATGATAATAGTGGATGAAGATTAAAGGGGTTTAGCAAAGGCCCATGGTCCTCACGGTGGGCTTTCTTCACAAATAAGCCCATCATGAATGGGCCAAAAGAAAATCCAAACCCATTTGGATCTGCTACTCTCAAACATGAATGGTGCAGTTAGGTCTCATGATGATCATGAGGTTGATGTGTAGGTGGAAAGTACCATCCTTAACCTCCTGTTCCTTGAAAGTCCACAATCATCAATGCAGGGGTCCAAACCAGGACCATGAATTGAATTTAATCAGTGCAGTTCATCTTCTTCTGTCTCTACACTGACATTATTTATGAGGGATGGTTCAATGGGTTGGGCCCATCCTGGAACATTTCTGATACCTTGGAGAATGGAGAAAACATTGGAAAATTGACCAATTAAAAAGGACAAAATCAAAATGACAGGAAATTAGTTGTTTTTTGTTCTAAGTTCCTCCATTTTATGAAAACTGGGACTGTCAGTGAAGGCCCTAAGGCCCAGTTGGATTAGACCTTAGGAAGGCCGAGCTTCAGTTTCAAAACTGCAGGACAACAAGTGCATAGAGTTCTGCATCAGTCATCGGAGGAAAATCATCAACTAAAAGAGTGATTCTAAACAAGAACTGTTAGCAAGTTGTGAATAGAGTCAAATGTTTAGATTTTTTTTTATAGCAAATGTTAAAATGGATGAGTGAAGTACCATTAATAGATAGAATTAAAAATACATGTCTGTCAATGACTACAAACAGCTCCCATATAAGAATTGAAAAGCTACAGTTGATAATGATGATGATTGGTACCTGCAAAATCAGAAATGGCTTGGCCCAGACAAAGTGAGTCACCCCAAGGCACTGATTTTTTAAGCCCTGGTTCATGCCCTTCCAATGCCATAGCACGTTAAAAACAATGACCAAAAACAACTTTCGAGAAGAATTTTTAACAAGTGTGCCTCTTAGGCTTCCTCCATGGTGAAATTTAATAACATATCGATGAATGACCTTTTATGTGAGCTCTCTTTTAGTGCTTTGCACAGTGTTTTTAGAACTCTGAGTGTGTATTGGTGCCGTGGGTTAGTTGCATCTTTGTTTTGTTTCTTTTGTATTTCTGTATTTGCACCTCCAGTGCCTCTTTTCTATTATTATATTAACCGTTAAAAAAAAAAACCTAAAACAAGTTGGCCAGTACTAGAAAGTAGAAACTTTACTGTTGGCTCTTAACATATGGAAAAATTGAAGTAAATCAAGGCTCCCAGTCCTCAACACAAACACAGAAGGACCAGTTCAAATTTATTAAGAAATATATATATCCAAAAAATAAATTAAAAAATAGACCTCAACACTTTCCAGGAACAGCCAACTTATAATTCACTGTAGAGAGCCCATGACAATACATGGAGATGATTCGTACAAATCAGATCCAAATTTCAATTGGCTGAGAAGGCAGCTTCCATTGCTTGTAAGATTCGAGCAGTATCAAACTTGAAATTTCTGAAACTTTTACCAGGGCTAGAATCAATCAAATGAGATTCAGATCCGGGTCTGGTTGATAGATTCTCGTTCACAAAGGCACTTGCTGAAGAACTATTCTTTGCCTTCCCCAAGCATGCCCCTATTCAAAATGATCACAGAAGATAAACCCAATTTGTCACTGAGAAACACGGACTTTCCAAGATTTTCTAAAGATAAATATTTGCTTTTGTAATAAGTTAACCGATATACGAAAAACCATTTATCTGGTTAAATAAATAAATAACAATGTGCATAACTCAACGGGTTGATAGAAAATTGAACAAGAGTTGAAAAGTGGGGCTCATGCAGACAACCCAAATTTAAGTTTATCAAACAGCAAGCCATTGAAAAACCTATGGTAGGCTCCCAAATCCCTGAAAGAAACTCTAAAACTCTAATATTCCAGAAAAAAATAAATGCTTTGTGTGTGTGTTAAGATATAAGACTCGTAACAGAATAGAGACCTAAAAAAATTAACTAATATCAATGGAAGATGAAATTATTGTCAAAGTAGCAAGCTAAATATTCTACATATTATGTTCATAATTTCATACGTCAGAACTGCAAGGGGATTTTGCAACAGAAATATTAATTTTGGCTGTTTATATTTACAATGTACACTTTTATAAATGGTACACCGAAGGATCTCAGATTCCCATTTTACCCTTCCAAACATTGTTCCTCTTTTGCACTGCGAACACCAGCCAGCTCCCAGGCTCGACGGTGATCGAGCTGCAGTTGCTTCCTCCCAGCTGTTCTTCTTTCTCTCCTCTCCCTTCACCGGCGACGTTGCTCGCCATTCGCATGCTCCTCCTACTGAAAAAGGACGTCAGATCCGTCCGCCTGAACCTCAGGAGCTGGCTACCGCCTGGTCAGATTGCCTTCGTCCGTGCACACAGAACGCCGCTGCTGTCTCCTTGTCCAGACACTGTCCTGCTGTCATCCCCTTCTCCCAAGCCTATTCGAATTGCAGCCTCCGTTCAACTGTCCATAACCCAAACCTGAACTTCCACCAGCCTTGCCCATCCCCTTCAATCGAGATGAACCCCTTTCCCTCAACCGAATCCCTTTCCACACATCCGTGTCCCTCCCTTTTCAAATCCCTTCCACCGGTGGACCTACCGTCCCGTTTATCCATCTAAACCCGTTAACCCTCACTCTCACCAACAGATACAACTATCCGTTCGTCAGTTGCAAAGAGTCCGAACCGCCCAACTAGCAAGCCGCCGACTGTGACTGCGACTGCACTTGAATTCCTTAGGGTGTGCGAGGAAGTGCCAAGAGATAGAGATTCTAATGCTAGTGGTACATGGAGAAGATGACCTGGTTTGTGACCCCACTATCGCAAGTTTAGTGTATGAGAAGGCAAGAAGAAAGGAGAAGAAACTTATAATCTTTCCTGGAAAGTTGGCTGAGTAGTAGATCTGAAAGTGAAAGTAGATGACCTGAGAGAGAGAGAGAGAGAGAGATTCTCGCCATTTCATCGCAAAACAGGTAAGGTCTGGAAACAGTGAGAGAGAGACGACGGAATGAAAACTAAGAAGGCATGTTGGAATGAAGAAGGAAGAATGAACAGTATTTGAAAGGGCAGAATAGGAATTTTACATCCTCCAGTGTACCGTTTATAAAAAACATACAGTGTAAATATCATGGATTTGGAAAAACTGTTTCAAAGAAGAAAATCTTATAACTGTGTTTTTCATGTGGCATATTTGGAAAGGGAGGAGGACTCTACGTTCCAGCAGGTGTTCATTGAGCCAAGGGAAACAGTCAGAAGAGTAGATGAACATACTGAAGAATGGATGATGAATCAACAAGTTGGGCAAATAGCCAATCCATTATCAATCATATCTCATTGGTTACCACCTCCAAATGAAATTTCGAGTTTAACTTCAGCTGTGTGCAACACATATTGGGGAGGAATTAGAGTTCTGATCTGGGATTTTAAAGGAGACATGATAATTGGCTTTGTGGAATAACTGAAGGCACCAATATTCTGCATACTGAGAAAAGACTGTCGTTTCAAGGCATTCAACTTTGTATTGAGAACAACATAAAATATGTCATCTTGGAGGGAGACCTGTAATGTTTCAAAGATCATAAACATCATGATGAGCAAGATATGTTGCATGGAAACCTCAATGCAGCTAACCTGTCCATGCAGACACTTCATTTTTAAGAGTGAATTCCATGACCCTGCCATGTATACCATTTTGAGTCAAAGTCTAGAAATGAAGTAGCTGAATCACATGACCAATTCACAGTTTAGGATGCATTCATCTGCCCAGGTGATGTCAGTGCAGGCACATAAACTGGCCAGACTTTGTCCTCTTCGTCCATGGCACTTAGCTGAGAAGAGACAACTTCCAAAAAGTTTCTAAAATGTGGTTCAAAAGGAAAAGCTTAGCAGCTCTTTGGAGGGTGGGTCGTTGAAGAGAAGATGATGGTGGAGATGGGAATTGGAAAGATTAAGTTGCAGCTTCTCTATTATCTACTAAGACTGTTTTGTATCACTCTAGCATGGACATGTATCTCTAGGCCCCATAGAAGGGCAAAACTCTAGGTATTCCAAGTCTTTTAACCTGGTTTTGGTGTTTCTAGTTGCTGCTATTAATATATGATAATTCTTAGAAAAAGGAGAAAGTGAGTTGGTTCAAGAATTCATTGACCAACTATTTTCGATCTAAATGGATACACGGAAGTAGAAAAAGTGATGATGATTTGGATATGGCCAGATCCGAATCTTATAAGCCCTTAATCAAAGTCAACATAGTGAGGCTCAAAAAGAGTTCTGATTGTAAGGTCATCAAACAAAGGGACCAATGAGCTAGCTATTTATGCCCATGAATTCATTGATAAACTAGTAGGGATGTAAAAAAGTCAGGAAAAGCTAAAGAATCTACCCTGAAAAGGTGAAAGTAACTTTAGGCCGCTTTAAGTTTTTGGGGTCCAAATTTACATTTGAATTCAATATTCATTGGCTTTTGGTTTTGGATTTGGATTTGGATATAGCCCAATCCAAATCCAATAACTGATTAATCCGATAGAGACTTGTGGAATAAGTATCTTTTTCTTTTGTGTGAGTGTGTGTACGTGTGTGTGTGTGAGACAGGGAGAGAGAGAGCAACAAAGTTTATTGATGGAAACTAAGAGATAAGATCATACAAAGATCGTCGCCCAAAGATTGTCCTTTATCTGATTTTTGTATTGTTGTAGGCTGGTTTTTGGATATCCAATTTTCAAGGGGCCTGCAAAACGGTATTATCAATTTGCATAAGCCAAACATGCGAGATGTCATGTATAATGCATGCAATAAAGACTTAAGTAGCAAAGACACTGGATACTCACGCCAAGAAGGGGGCAACCATGTAAAGCTTCAAGCCGTTGGCTCCCCGAGATATGACATCATTGCCTGCAGGTTGGAGTTCATCAAACCGGTGCCATGAAATTTCCTGTTGGCAACCAACATCAACTTAGTCACTCCTCTTCTTAATTATTTAAGTACAACATTATTCAAAGTTATGTTGGACAACAGGCACACCCAACTTTGTTCCAGTGTAAATACTAACCAACTGACCGAGCATTTCAACTAAGTACAATAACAGATTAGCTTAGTTGCACCATTATCATCATCAGAGCCTTTGTCCAAACTATTTAAGGGCCCCGACATTCAGCTTTGCTGCATCATATGGTTATTTATTCTTTCATTAAAAAAAGTTATCTAACTCTACCTTAGTGCTGACTTTTGAGTGTTTCTGATTGCTCTGTTCTAAAAATTTCCTGTAGAACTTATTTGATGAGGACATCATGGGACGCCAGTGAAGAAAAATGCATCATAATCAAGATTCTTCCTCAACATGGTTGGATGATGATTTAGTGCGTATTTTTAATATATCCGTCAGAGATGGATCCAGCCATGGATAGCCCATATTGTACGTTGATCAAGCAGGGATTTGAAGATTTGGCTCGATCCATACATTTACATCATCTGAGCAGTTCATTCGTGGATTGGACCGATCTGACCGTTGATCCAGCGCCATTCGGGCATTTGTTTTCATTTTATTCTATTAGTGTCATATAGTTTTAATTTATGTGTTTAAAGATTGTTATAGACTTGTATTTATTTTTATGGTTTTAGATTGTCCATATGTATGCCTTAAGCCACATGAGTCAGGGTTTTAAGAGAGTTTCCTTTTTTTAATATATAGGGTTTTAAGAGAGTCTCCTTTTTTTAATATATAAATAGATGTAAAAGACACTTTTGTGGAATGAATGAATATCATAAGAAATTCAAGTTTCTCACATCTGCAACTCTAGGGTGACTCCTTCTGCCTCTTTGCCGTGAGATCAAGGAACTTTGTGTGACTCAAGGTACAAATCCTCTTTCTTCTTCTCTCTCTTTTTCTTTCCTTCCCTTTTCTTCTCTCTTTTTCCCTCTTTCTACACCTTATTTTTGTCCATTTTTCATCCAAACCAAGAACCAACCCCACCATCGGCCACCAAAGACTTACTAGACCCACTAGCCATACATACATCCATACATGTCCATACGATCATATGGACAAACCCGTTTTTTCCCTATTTCACATCCCAACATCTAGATCCTTATCTTAGACTTGTAGATCTAACCCCAACTGATTATTTCACCCTATTTGAGACCTACTTTTGCCCAAAAATTGAAAAAAATAACAAACCCTAATTCCTTTGGAAAACCCTAGGTGATCCCATAGCCCTATTTCATCCTTGGGTGACTGATTTAAATCTAGAAGACCTATGACAAGGTTTGATATGATTTAATTAGTCTTTTTAGGGATCTTGCATTAAAGACCAGCAATACAACCTTGAGAGCTTTCAGTGTACGTGTCATTCTTCTTTTTTAATCTCTTCAATGAATTGTGAGAGTGAATTTCACTTAATTTTTGTTTTATTCTTTGTTTAATATTAATTTCTCTCTCTAGTATCTTATGTGAATCATGGATATAGATTTCATGTCATTTTAGGATTTACCACATATATTTTGCATTCTGATATAGGCCTCTGTGTGTCATTTAGATCTAGAATTTCCAATATTTTGATTTGTCATGCGTCAGATTTGGTATCAGAGCTTGTCTTGCATCATTATTTTTTTTAAAAAAAAAAAAAAAAAAAAGAGTGCATGGATGCCTCCTCTGTAAAGAGTCTAAATCATGCTTTTCATTTTCCATATAAAACGCCCTAAATTAACAAAAAGAAAACACTGTAAAGATTGGACTGAAACAGGAAGTGTAAACACCAAAATATCCAAGTGTGAATGAACATGAGCTGGAGCCAAAATGAACAGGATATTTTTAGCACTCATTCCTATTTCAGTTCCTGTTATCAGAATGAAACAGAATTGACAACCATATCATGTTTCTTTCCAAAAACATGTCAGTATTCAAAAGGTAGAAGTTGGAAGTCTATTACCAAGTTTCCAGTGATCACTCCAAAATTTGTTCTTCAAAAACAGAGCTAATGAATGGGTGGTCTACACATGCATGTGTGCAACGCTAACATATTGATTAAGCCAAGCATATGCATTTACTAGTTCATCAACTTTTCAAACCAGAGATTTAAAAAAAAAAAAAAAAATAGCAGAATCAAATTCAAAAATCAGTAAACAATTTCAATATAAATTCAGGCATGGAGACCGCTGGTTAAATTATATGGGGCCAGCATTATAAAAACCGGTGTTTAAAAACCTTAACCCCATATATCTTCTTTTTTTTGTAAGGTAAAATATTATTTAAAGGTGTTCCACTGAGATTTGAACTCAGCTATTGGATTCATATAGGAACTGACAATTAGATTACCAAGTTTGACTTGTTAATTTTGCAGTTACTTACAAAAACAGTTTAAACATGCATGCAGTGGTTTTTGAACCTAGAATTAGCAGACATTAATACAAACTTTATTGATCTAAAGTATCATCATCACCTAAGCCATTATCCCATCAATATGGGGTTGGCCTTCATATTTGATTTGGCAAATTATTTCCATAGACCAACAACCTATCTGACAACCATGGGGCTTGAATTGACAACCTCTAGGCTGCAACCATGAGCCTTTACCCTAAACTAAAGATTGAAGAACAGAAAAGATGGAAATACATACACTTATCTCCTTTTTTGTAAGTGGTGCAAACACAGTATCTTCCTTGACACCAGTAATTATGTAAAGTCGCCCGCTGTTGTCCAATTACAACTTCAATGAAATCATCCACTTTTAGAAGTTTGGAAACATCAAAACCAGTTTCCTCCAAGACCTGAATCCACCATCAATAGAATAGCAGATGAGTTCAAAGGTTATGAAAGAGCTCAAATCTATTCACGAGATTATAATGAAAAAGGCAAGGGTCATGTATTTGGATAAGACAATTAAAAGGAGAAATCCATTTTTTTTGAAAGGTAACTATATTATTCACATCAAGAGAAACACTTTACAAGGAAACACTTTAAAAATACAAAAAAACCAACCACCAACCCAAAAGAAGAAAAAACCACCCAAAAAATTACAGAATTCTATTGAACACATCCAAAGACACAACAGAAAGATCCTGCCACGCTATCATCAGCAGTGCATTTCACAGCTCTCGGAATCTAGGAGAACAAAAAACCTTAGAGACAATGGAGTGCCGAATCCTCTCAACCTTGTAAAGATAAATCCAAGGGCAGATAGTGCCCGACACCCAGTCAACAATTGTCTTGGATCACCTTCTAGAGTACCTCCAACAGCCCCCAACTCTTTCATTTCCATGACCCCTCTCCATAGGGTATGAAGTTCCGCTTCAATCACAGAACATTAGGAAGAGGACCAGCAAAAGAAATTCATTTCCCTTTTCATTGTTAAAGATAAATTCTAAGCAATAGCTATATAGTGTTAATAAAGATTAGAACCCAATCCATTATCCAAGCCCAATTGACAAAAAGAATATAAATAAAACCAAACTTGATCTTCCCTTTAAATTAATATCCATTATAGACAAACCATGCAGTGATAACTGTCGTGAACAGATAAATTTATGTTGGTAAAAGGGAAAAATCCATTAATCTGAATTGAACTAAAAAATGCTTCAAAAACTCTAAATGTTAAAAATATAGAAAAACAAATCATACAAGGAAATTTTAAAAACAAGAAATAACTGGAGAAACATTTTAATTAATTATCCTGCATAAAATTGTAGGGTAATTTGCAAAGACCCTCCTATTTTTTGCCTCGATTGCAAAAACTACCCCTATGATTTCAACAATTGCAAAAGCTATCCTTATATTTTGCATCAACAGCAAAAAAAAAAAAAACCCTCATCTTATATGTCCAAAATGACCTTCAATATTTAGTGACTTGCAATAAGAAAATATTTTTAGCAAAGTAATTTACCATCATAACTTATAAAAAGTACACAAACCCATACAATTTCATTAGATGTGTAAAAATCATATGGATTGAAGATGGTTAAAATTTTACTCCCATTGGATTAGTCTATGTCCATAAGATGGGTCATAAAAATTTACAAGACTGAAAAGTCAACTTTTTAAAAATCAAAATCACATAGCATAATTGGATGCATGTGAAACATCACCAACCACTTATCTATGTGATCTTTCACAAATTCCATCCAATCATGTCAAGCCACTTATTTTTGAAGAAGTGTTTAAAAAGAATTTATCATGAAGGATGTTTAGTTATTATAACTCTTTAATTAATAACGGGGGCACTTTGGACATTTAATATGTTAGAAGGGGTGCTTGCAATTTAATACAAGGCAAAAGATAGTGGGTATTTGCAATTGTATTATAATTATATGGGTGTAGTCAGCCCAAAAATTTACCAATTCCAACCAACCCCAAATTGCTAGGATAAATGGACCTGAAAATTATGAAAGTGATGATAATTGTAGTATAACTGACAATTTCTATGGAAAAATCAAATATATATATGGAGAGAGAGAGAGAGAGCCAAAACATATCAGCAAGGTATTCATGTTGATGAGTGGATTATGTATACAATGCAAAGCATATTCAAAATCCTATCCTGAGAACCCAACCTTATAAGGGTTAGAGCCCAAAGCATATTCAAAATCCTCTCCAGAAAGCCCAACCTTCATGGCTAGAGCCCAAGAATCCCACTGATTGAACAATCCCAACGATTGATTTGGATGACATTTTTTGAGAAAAGTAAATAGAAATCGATGGTTGAGAAAAAGTAAAACCAAATTGTTGTTGGCAGCTTACTAATCAAAGGAATCACATCATCACATCATCAAAGTCATTTTTCCATTTTTTTTGGATTAACTTTCTAAGTCAACTTTTCCACTCTAAACTGTCAAAAATCATGTTTCTTCGTCACTTTGCAATTTATAATAATGATGACTCTACAATTTTTCATGTTTTCCCCCCTTATTTGAGAAGGTAAAAGAAATTCATCAAGGATAGAAAAGAGAAAAGAGGTAAAGTTGAAAGGCTTAAAGAAACAATTTATCACGTCAGTCCTAACCACCTCAAAGTCAAAATGATAGAAGATGGATAAATGTGGCTCACATGTGTGTAAAGTGTCAAATGTAGCAAATTAAAAATAGAGTAACCACTTTCAGCGACTAAAGCCATGATCTGATTAGTACTTCTAGCAGTAGAGAGAAATTTCAAATGTATCCACAAAGTTTAAATTGATGTTTTGAATACGATGGACCATCGTTCTAAGAATTGAAGCAATGGCTTCTCCTTAGGAGACCAGTTCAATACACTCTTGGGACAAGTAAAGAACCTGAACACACTTTACAAATTCAGTGTTACAAGAAATTATAACCTAAAATTACAAAGAAGCACAAATTTTTCATGTCCATGGTTTGTAACATAGTAACGTGTTTCATTTTTTCATTTAACACGTTCCAGTTTTTTTCAGAGTGTGGTCCATTTTTGGGCAATTAAGCCCTTCACAAATCGTACCACTCATGAATTGTTAGGCAAACCCCTCTTCCACACACATCTGAGAGATCACCACTAGATTTAACACATCCCCTCTTGATCTGTTTAAACTCCGCAATCAAGGGTAAGATAATTGGATAGGTCCCAAACTTGGCAAGCAAGACATCCAAGTTATTTTGTATACATGCCCCCCATGATCACCTCCAAATGATGCGCCCCATGTTAAGGCAGATGTGAAATTGTTGGGTTATGCGCCCCAGCAATACAACGCTGGTGTGGGGGGAACCCCCGCCAATGTTACCCTTAGCCCAGGTACTAACCTCCCTAGTGGACTAACTGCCACAATAAGGAGTGGGTGAAAAAGTCCCACATTGCCTAGGAGGTGCAAGGCTTGGGTGTTTATATGAGGGGTCACCTCCCTCATCAAATGTGACACGCTTTGAAAACCGTGAGTCACACTGCGGTGTGCCCAAAAGACCTTGTGGAGGTTAGGGGACCTGGATTGGTTGGCAAAGCGGACAATATCACACGTGTGGGGCGTGAGGGGAGGGGGTTGGTTGGGGGGGGGAAGGGGGGTGTTGTGGCACGGGGTGGCGCTGGTGGGGAACGATCCTAAACAATTGGTTTAAGAGGGGGTCTGAGGTTCGAGAACCCAGCATGGTTGCTGAGGGGGGTTGTTGGGTTATGGGCCCCAGCAATGCAGTGCTGGTGTGGGGGGAGACCCCTGCCAGTTACCCTTAAGCCCGTAGGAACAAACCTCCCTGGTGGACTAACCGCCACCTCACAAAAAGGGCCACTTATGCCACAATAGGGAGTGGGTGAAAAAGTCTCACATTCCCTAGGAGGTACAAGGCGTGGGTGCTTATATGAGGGGGCCTCCCTCATTTAGTGTGATGCGTTTTGAAAACCATGAGCCCACACTGTGGTGTGCCCAAAAGACGTTGCGGTGGTGAGGGGACTTAGATTTGGTTGGCAAAGCGGACAATATCACATTAAGGGGCGTGAGGGGCCACGAACCTAACAGAAATCATATACCATACATAAAGGGTCTTCTTAATAAGTCTTCTCTGAGACTAATGGGCAGGAGAGTTCCACCTGACAGTTCAAGTTTGTTTCAAAAAATGAAAGAACAAGCCCATCTTGGACCTTTGATCTCAATGTCTCACGTGGACACAAGCATGTATTGCATTTGCATGTTGCAACTTATAGGTTGTATAGAGGGTCACACATACAAGTTAAGCATTGCACTCCATTTCAGGTCATCACCACACAGAAAAATGATGAAAGCTCAAAGGCAAACTTTGACTCGACAACACAACTCAGAATTGCTAAAGGGAACACTAGATGACAGTGAAAATGACCAAGACAAACAAGAAGAAACTCTTGAGTTTGGACTTGTAGTCCAGACATATGCTGAGGTTCAGGCATGGAAACAGAAGTCCCCTCTCTTTAGCTTAAAGATACATCCAAAATAAAACTTTATCTGATATTATCCCAAATAAAAGTATGATCTGATGTATCCAGAATAAAAAAAATTCTATTTCACACAGTACACACAAGCAACAGCAACGACCAATATCACATCATGAGAAACTTTTCTAACTTTGCTTTTTCTGGCAGTAAAACCATTTCTTGTTAACATCATCTTCTTCTTCTTCTTTTTTTGGTTAACATCTTAAAAGAGTAAGGAGATGCAGATTGCTTCCCCACCCTCTAAACATCAACATTCACAAACTCCATTTATAAGGACCAGAGAAGGCAATTTAATTTTTCTATCAGAAGTTTCAAAAAGTAAAAAGATATAAAAGGCAAATGGTAAACACATTTCTTAGAGAAGATTTACTTCTCGAACAGCACACGTATGATCTTCCTCGTCCTTGTTCTTTTTTCCACGAGGAAACTCCAGCCTGCTCCAGCCTTCCAACCTTTCACTAACAAACACTGAAAAGCAATAAATCAACATTAACTTTTAGAGAGAGAGAGAGAGCAACAAATCCACAATAAGAGCAAGTTGAAACATGAACCCCAGAAAGAAAAATGAAATGTATAATGCTTGGAACAGTATAAGGATCTAATAGAAACCCTGCAGTGGTGTTTCCTACCTATTTCATGTTCTTAATAATCTTCCAATGTATGCAATTGCTTGATTTTAATGTTTAAGTCACAGGATGCCATTTGATAGAATTCTCTGCACTCTTTACATCAACTGTCCAGAATTGTCTTTTTGAGCTTTACTTCTCTACTCGTTTTACAACTAAACCTTGTCGTTCACAATCTAAGATGTAGTATTTCACAACTTTATCCCAAGTTTTTATTAATCACTCCTTTCCCCTAGTTCCAATTCTTCTTATAATAACTCCCTTTGGTCATCCATGGAATTTTCTGTTGAGTGATAACTGAGAATTTTATTAGAGTAAATTCTCAGTTATGTACATGTATCAGTTATCCAGTAAGTTAGGAGGGACGGCGGAACGGTAGGAAGAACCCATTCTGCAGAAACTGATCAGTGCGGAAGGAAGCTAATGAAGGAACTTATCTGCTGGGTAGGCACATAGTGGGCTGGATTTAGGGCCCAACGGTACTTGGGCCTGGCCCATCCCATTATGGCCCCAGTAACATATGGGTCTGACTCAGCACTTGGACCTGGCCCATCCCACTATGGGCCTAGCTCAGCCCACAACTTGGATTTCTGGCCTGGCTCACTCAACCACAACTGGTCCAGCGAGATTGGGCTTGGACAGACCAGACCCAGGTTCAAACAGAAAGGGATGGCTTCTTCTAAACCTGCCTCTCGCAGGAAACACAGATACTGTTTCTGGAGGAGGTATGCTTGATCAAACTAGGTTGGCGATTTATCCTCTAATGCCGATGAGCCAACATGCTTCTCCAGTGATGACACTATCCTGGAGACAGAGGTGAAGCAAGCTAGTGGTGACTAAGTGACTGACGCCCGAAGCTTCTATCCTCCTCTCCGCCGGACTCGTGTCCTACATCAACTTATGTGTTTGGAACAATAAAGTCATACATGCATGCAAATATAGACACACATATCCCCATCTAGGAGATATTAGCAAATCTGTTGAACATTAAATGCAAGGATTCTAGGGCAGTGCACGAAAAAAAATGTTTTGGTACCAAGAACGGGTTAAATGATTCAAGTTTTCAACTGAATCACACATAAAAACAAGAAAAGAACAAATCCTTCATTTTTATTGCTCGGTTTATAAATCAACTTACCCGCTCATAAGATTCTTCCAGAATGATAGCCCCAGTTACAGGAACTCGAACCTTATAGGAAGTGAAGTCCTTGTATATGTCATCAATGTGTGCAATATATGGTCTCAATGCAGCACAGCTATTGAACACTATAACAAGTTAAAGAAACCATGGACCACAAGAATGAATAAATGGTTGTAAAATCCCAGTGCAAGAGATGTAAATATAGTTAAGATGACATTTTTTAAGAGAGAGAGGCAGAGAGTAGCAACAGCAGTCATGCATTGGTGTCGGGAATGCATCCAAGAGGTGAATCTCATAGATTACAAACAAATGTGATGGCAAAACAACTAGCAAACCCATGTCTATTGTTTCTTCATTGCTGTAGACACAAATGGCATTAGATTAGTTCAAAGATATAATACATAAGAAACAGACTTAATTCATGCATAAATATAGGAAAACATCTGTTTATCTGCCAAGAAGTTCCACACTGAGCTGAATGTTCAATGATTTATATGCAAGAGAAAAACAAATAGAAACAATTAACAGGAAATCTCCAAGTGTTATATTTAATTCCCTCACTCCTAACACCAGGAAAATCCACCAGAAAATCACAGGAATAAGAGGGTTAGGATACTCAAAGACGTGAATTCCTTGAGAGAGAGTGATTTCAGTGAAGGATTTTGCTCCACAGAGTTATCTTCATAGAACCAATGAGCTTGCTCTACAAGAAATAAAATCCTCTCAAATGATTGCAGGTCCTCTTGTGGAACATTCAGAACAAACCGGCTGCATAAAAGAAAATTGCTATCATTAACACAGGAAAATGGTCTAAAATAAGATAATTAAATATGGATATTAAGCAGGTGATCGTGGGAAAAAGCTTATTGTGCTGGGACATCTTACAGAAGAAAAGATGCTCTTACCTGAGATACACGAGGCACAGAAGTGGTTTGACATTTGATATCCAAGCTCAACCCTTAATGGAAAACATAATCCAGAGATGTTCAAAGGGTGATTCCGACGTCTTTATGTCAAACCAAAGAGGGATGGCAATGGGTAGGATTCGAGTTCGGGTCATCAACCTGTTTATTTTGAACCCTCAACCAGAACCCACCCATTCAGTACATAGGTTCAGGTCAGGTTGGCAGATTTTTTCACACATGACCATGTCGGGTCAGGTTGGTCAACCTGTTTATTTTAAACCCTCAGTCCAAACCCATCCACTAAATAAACAAGTTCAGGTAGGGTCAACTCACTTATTAAACAGTTCGGGATTGGGTTTGGGTTGGGTTGGCATATCAATACATCATTGTCCTAAGCCAAAATAACTGAGAATCACTTTCAACATTTTCTTCTAAGTGATTGGAAGTATTATTAGTATTATTAGGAAAGAAAAGAAAAAGAAAACCATCAAATCCAATGAAGCTTTGAGAGAGAAGCCACCCAAACAATAGAGCAACCCAAATCACTACAAGGATAAAAGAAGGAATTCCAGGTAACTTTTTAAGGCCAAGTAACAAGCCAGCTCCCATTTGAGCTAAGCCATCAATGATCCATCAGCCTATCTAGGAATCTAACCCAAAACATAAGCATCATCCAGGAACCAAACTTCTAAGTTTTTTGTGTAAGATCCGCTAGTTTCCCTTTGCACATAACAAGAATAACCAACAAATAGGAAGGAAATGATATAGTAGTGATTAAAGAAATAAGAAGTCAACTAGTTAATTGGAGCTGTGGATGAAGGCTTTAGAGACGAACAATTAGAAGATTAGTAGAATAAAACAGAATACATGAATTGTAACTTTATTGGAATTGATAATATAGAGGAGGAACCAATCAGAATTGATAATGTTATATTACTAATTACAACTGGTAGATATTTGGTTGAATCGTAGAGACAAGTGGAGAATTTAATTTGGACATAGTAAGTAGTGGGCAAAAAATTAGTAAACTAGAGGGGTTTATGTCATAAAAGAGTACTGCTAGACTTAAAGAGTGATTCTATAGGACAAAATTATATTTGTAATGCTTTATGGTGAAGAAAAGACAAGTAGAAAAATACAAGCAATGACATGTGCATGTTGAGATGGATGAGTGGGTTTACATCAAAAAATAAAATGAGAAATGACCACATTAGGAGAACCTTATATACCCTAATAGATGAGAAGATTAGGGAAGGGCATCCAAGATGATTCTGGCATGCTCATAGATGACAAAAACAACCCCATTAAGAAGAATTTATAAACTATAGGTGGTAGGGAAGACCTTTAAAGACAAATCAAGGGATTAAAGAAGAGCATGATAAAATATGATGACAAAGGATACCATTTTTATAGGGTAGAATGGAAACATAGGACTCAAAAGTCAAACCCAAATGGATGGAAATATGATTGCTGCTGTTGTTGTTGATGATGATGGCGTTGATATTGGAGATAAAAGAGATGAGTGACCAATTTATGGTTTTCATAATTTAATTTTCACTTCTGCAAATGTTTTTGTACAAGTAGGCTTGCTTTTTTGAAAAGGATTTTTAATAGAGGAGCAAATCAGGAAAAGTTCGGTTGGGTAGACTCCCAACCTGAGACTAACCCAACTCCACATGAGTGCAACCCAAGCACAATTCAAGCCAAGTTAGGATTGGCGATCATGTTTGAGGGCCAAGCCAAGTGCAACTTGGGCTCAAGTTAGGTTGAGGAATTTCAAACCTAGCACAACCTACACCTAATCAATCCCAATCCAGCTTGGTCCAAAGCTTAAAATTGGTTTGTCAAATTTGGATTGGAGTTGACACTTTCCTTTTTGAAATGGTAACTAAATTTATTTTAAGGATCACAAAATACATTGCAAGAGGAAAACGCTCCACCCTGAGTCATTACATGGACGCCTAACAGACATTAAACATATCAAATTACAGGAAATAACAGGTCACATTAAAAACAAGCCACCATTGAGTGAACACTCCAACCAAGCCCTCTGAAAATCTCTCTTTCAAAGGCCAGCAAATTACTTAAGGTTCACTGACCAAAAAATAACTTAATACTTCACCTGAAGGACCACAAGAGATGGAGATTGCATCTTATCACTAAAACATGATCATTCCCTCTCTCCATATACGCCAAAGTATAGGCCCCATGAAATGATAAGAGAATTTAGAAGACCCTGAGAAATACTCAGAAGTACAACCAAGAATAGAAGAAGTTATCCACTGAGCTCAACATCACACATTAGTTAAGGTAGTTTCAACTTTTAATACCTTAAAAAAATATAGAAGAAAAAAAAAAATGGAGGATAAGGAGGCATCATTGATATGATTAGTAGGATGAGCAAATTGGTGACAAGGTAGTTACATATTTTGTGATGTCAAGAAGCTGTACTACTATAAGCTGACAATACACCTGTATTACTATATGAAGCATAGGAACAGGCATCCAAGAAATGAGAAGCATAGTAAATAATGTGGCCTATTTAGAGGGATGTATAAAGCAACATTAAGAAAAGAACCCTGGATCATGAACTAAGCTTTGCAATTACAAAGAGTTAACAGAAATAGATCAACAAAGACTCGGACAGAAGTAGTTAGAAAAGAAAATTCAGAATGCAATAAACAAAGACAATTGCCCCAAATTAAAAGTATATAGTCAACCAAGACATATGGGTAATGTATTATGATGATAACAAGCATGGATGGGTTCAATCAAGGCAAAACACTATTCAAACTCCTTGCAGAAGGATGCAATTGGATGTACCCAATTGCCAGTAGACTGGAAGTTGCAAGAGAAAATACTGATCCCATCCTATCAGGCATTCATCGAGGCATGGAGAACTGGACTGTTGAATGTACAAAGTTCTTCTACTCCCATATCAATATCCATTGCAATACCAACTATCGTATCCCATGAATTTCTTGATGAGAAAATTGGGCCCCAACTTAAGCTTTATTTATAGATATGATTGCCCCCACCTAAGGCCTACCAGTGCATAAATAGGCCATATTATAAGCTTAACAATACATAAGTGTGTACATGAAATGGATCCCATTTTCGGGGCCCCAATATGAAATGGGTCCCATTCTAAAACCAATCAATAATAAAATGGGCCCCCCTTTGGCCCATCAATACATAAACAGTCCCTCCTTGGTCTTGACGGTGGATAGACGGATCCCACTTTGAACCAATTGATATATGAACAGGTCTTACTTTGGACTGACTAATAGATGAATGAACTCTATTGTGGGCCTTATTGAAACAAGAGATAGGTCCCACAGTTGGTCCATTTGCAAGTAAATGGACTCATCCATGAAACCAACCTCACTGTAGGCCTACAGGGTCCCACATTGGGCCTATTGGTAATATGTGTGTCGCACCTTAGACCTATTTTCAGCCTCATATTAAGCATATTGATACATGATATGACCCACCTTAATCCTAGAAACACATAAAGTGGGCCCTATTTAATCCCAAAAACTTGGAAGCCCAGAGCATCCATCACATTATAAAAACAGCAGAATTGTGCTTGGTTTAAGTCATTATCCAGCAACCGTAGCACTCCCCAGCAGTGCTAGAATTAGTACCATTTCTTTGTATTGGGCCGTTGTCCCTATAGTGCTAGCACTCCCAACGTTTGTAAAATGCTAGAATACAATCTACCACTCTCAATGATGCAACATTAGTCTAGCACTCCTAAAAGTGTTAGGAAACAGTCTAGCATTCTGATGAGGACGTCGAGGTCAATGATGATGAAAATGAAGTAACAAGATTGTTGAAATTTCGTTGGCTTAGGAGCAATTGGACTGCAACAAGGGGGATGAAACCATCCAATGCGAACTACAAGTTGGTGGGTTTAATGCATTTGGACCCTCCAAATGGGCCTGGAGTTGGGCTTGGGCCTCTTCTAGACACAATGAAGAAGATCCATTGACCACTAGAGGTAATGGAGCTTCAAACTCAAGCCATATGGTCCATGGCGGTGCAACATGTGCACAATTGACCACATTTAATGTGGGTGTTGGACTCTCTCCATTGATGGGTTGTGTAGTTCAAGCTTTGCGCAAGGAAGGCTCTCTAGGCTTCAACTAGAAAATGGACTAAGACATCGATGCAGAATGCTTGGTGTGTCGTCCAAGCCTATGGAGCAAGTTCATTGGTTGGTGGAGGTTTGAAGACCTAGTTGGAAGCTTGTCATTGGATGCATGGGATTCTCTCTTCCACATCACACTCCTAGGTGGCATAAACCATAGTGTCAATGCACTTAAATGGAATCTAGCCTTGTGTGAACACTCATAGACTAAGTATCTAGTTCACTTTATTGGAGCTTGTGCGACAACTACCTTGGCCATGTGTAATTTTCATTTGTTGTATTCTATTTTTAAAATCACATTGGTTGGATGATGTGTCAATGGATAACCCACAGACCAACCATGCATAATCCACTCCGACCATGGTTGAGTTTAGGTGTAGTTAGTTTAACCTCTTAGCCTATAAATAGAGGTCGAGTTTGGGGTTTTGGACATCAAGTGTTTTGAATTCAATTGTACACTTGAGTGGAGCGAAGGCTTTTGTAAGGATTTTCCAAGTGTTGGAATTTCTTCTTTTCGTAAGTTTCCTTTGAATTACTTGTTCAAGTTCTTGATTGAATTAAATAATTGTGTGCAATTTATATTGAATTCTTCCATCCAATTTAATTTCAACTTTGCAAGTCAATTTGATTGTTGGAATTGCATATTCTTTTGATTTAATTCAATCCACAAGAAGTAGTGTTCTTGGAGACTTCTTTATCAAATATTGCTATCAGTGACATCTTTAGTGAGGGAACAATTTTGAAGCACTCAATTTGGTTCGGGAACTCCATCGAATGGAAGTTCATTGAGTTTCAAATTTCCTGTGAGAATCAAGGATGGTTCCTTACACTGCCTTGGTTTTCATCACATTCTTAATAGTGTTGGATTTAATCTAGCTCTGCTAGTGATGCAGCTGATGCTAGGTTTAGTCCAGCACTGCTAGTACTGTTGAAATTCTCACTTATCAAAAACACCATTTTCTTAGTATATCTCAAAAGTTCTTTTGCGTATTCGTTTTGCCGTCCCAAGCTCAACCAAGAGGCTTTTGGAGGCTCATAAATACTTCAAGCATAGGAAGAAACCACAACTTCTACACCCATCACCGGTGGAGAGCTTTTATTGTCCATTCTGAACTGCAATATCTGGCATTCCAATAATCCCACTGAGTGGCGATCAAGTACTCTCCATCAATCTCAACAAGTAGAAGACTTCACTTTCTTTTTCAGTGTCCTGTAGCTCCTCTAGAGAGGAGCCTGCGTTTTCTACTTAGAACCACTGTTGTCCCCACCCACCCACCCACCACCACCACCACCACCACCAAAAGAGAAAAAAGGGGTCAAATGAGAGTAACGGGAACCCAATAACGAAATACAGCATTTCACCAAAAACTGTGACCTGAGTAACCTTGAATAATCAATTCCAATCTCTAAAGTCACCACTCACGCAAAATTAATATAAACACACACACAGCACAGACGCACACCTTAAGGGCAAACAAACCACTTCCATAGAAAAGTAAAATCAAACAAAGGCAACCTAAATGTTATAAAAGTAATAATAATAATAAATAATAACACCACCAAAAACATGGAAGTGAAATTCGTCAGAATGGGAGAAATGAGCATCAAAGAACAAGGGAAGTACAAGCAGTTGTATCATCACGAAAGGGATACCTGCAAAGATCGTCGAGGAGCTCCT
The DNA here is from genome assembly GCA_022113865.1 of Chimonanthus praecox. Classification (NCBI taxonomy): domain Eukaryota; kingdom Viridiplantae; phylum Streptophyta; class Magnoliopsida; order Laurales; family Calycanthaceae; genus Chimonanthus; species Chimonanthus praecox. The sequence continues at coordinate 6,616,581 of CM039087.1, read as the reverse complement.
GAGGGGGGAGAACGTTTTTCATTGGAGTGCTTGAAGATCGATGGAGACCTGTCATAGCTGCCGAATCAGAGACTCCGGATACATGAAAGACACGAGAATTACTTTAAACATCCCTCACTTTCATTTTTCTTGCTTAATAATCTGCGTTGGGTTTTTTTACATTCTTTTAATGATTTAGATCGGTAGAACTCTTATCAACCGTATCCAGTATTTCCTCGTTAATCCATCTAGTTATTTTATATGTTTTAGAAATATATCTTTAAGAAATAATTGAATTTTCTAGGATTATTTGAAAAAATTACAAATTCTTCTATTTTTTATGTTTTCGCAAAATAATAGAGAGAGACATCCGAATTTTTTACAACTGAGAGACGTCTGTATCTTTTCATAATTTGGATGATGATAAATTAACAATGGGTAACTCGGATAACCTTTGTTATCTAAACACCAGTGTCTCTTGACAAAAATTATAAAATTAAGTCAATAAACCACTCAAAAATTCCAACCATGTTCAATTTTTGAGTAATGTCATTTCATTAAATTAAAAATGACTATTAAAGCCCCTTAAAAAGTCAACAGAGTTATTGTCTATTTCATTAAAAAAAAATGAGATTGTCAACATCATAAAAATAGATATTCAAAATATTTTTTTGTAAAATTCATTGAAAATGGTTTGTCTTAATGCAATTTTTCTCCATTCTAACGATAACAAGTTCGTAGAACAAATGAAATGTTAATGTGCAGTATTACCATGTGCATTTAAGCGTAAGCCCATTAAACAGGGAGTTATGTGTAAGTTGAAATGATCTTTTATTCAATATGTTCTCCACCAAAAATCACTATAATTAAATTAATCAAATTATATTTTTAAAAGCTATAGAATTTTGAGATCAAGAAATAATTTAAAATTTTAAAAACTTAAAAAATATGAGTGATCAATCCATTCGTCATAATTATTTATGAACAACATATTAAATAGAAGACAAATCCAACTGGCCCATCACCATATAGGTGGATGGATCCAAAGCTCAGATGCGTACGATTTCATGTACAAGAAATAGGAGAATGGGCATGGTTCCGGACTTCCGGCCATTCTACCATGTGAGTCATTTTATCAAATCAGATAGAAGTCATTTTTGAAAGAGAGCTCTCTTCAATTCTTTCCATTTTGTTTGCTAAATGAACTCCCAAGGTTTTCAACCCTTGCACCTTTGATTTTCTAAACATTTGATTGTTCTAAAAGATTAAAATAATAATATTAAATAATGCCGAGTTTACACTGGATTTGCATCATATAGAATTCTATAGTTAGATAATCTTAATTGGAGAAGTTTGATGAGATGAAAACCATTGGTCATCCAAATCTTCCTTAATTACCAACCAAATGGGTATGATTAGTCCAATCCAAGGGCTCCAAATATCAGCCGATATGATAACAGTTTTGAAACTGTATCATAACGGCCGATACGATTTGTATCGGCCGATATCACAATATCGGCTGATATCGGACTTTTTTTTTAAAAAAAAAAGAGAGAGAAAATAACGGCCGATACCGATATATCGTATCCGCCGATACCGAATTTTAAACCTCTAGTCCAATCAACATTGTTTGGAGACATACCATACCATCATATAGTAGGGCTAAGTGAATGGCTTCGATAATTTTAAAGAACAAAAAAAGAAAAGTAGCCATTTCAACATACTGTCAATGGTAAGACTTAATGAGTGAGCAAATTGGATTATTATAACAATCAGTAAGTAATAATAAAAATACTCGAAGCCTTGGCATACCATGTTCTAAACCCAAAACTCTAACCTTTAGACTTCCAAGTTCTAACCATCTTCAGAGTGAGCCTATAGTGAGTTCGATCTGCTAGCTTTCGTGCATAGAAGATTCAATACATGTCTATATTTTGTATACCATCTATTCCTTCCCCATTCAGTCTTAGCAGCTATTGTGAACCCAAGATGAATGATATTGAAAATAAATGACGAATACACAAACCTGTAACATTGCAAAGCTCTATTAATTGTCGAATAAATAAACAACAGTTCCATTCATACAACTGATTATTTTCAAAACCATCATACCCTAGTCAAGGCATGATTGGCCTCATGCGTCATGCAAGAATGATTGTTGGGCATAAGATTACACTGATTTATTCGAGTCAATTTTGACTGTTAATTTTGAAAAGAGTCTATACAAGAGGCATCTTAAAAAAATGGAATTTAGTCAAGACAGATACAAGCCTCATTGGATTCTGCAGGCCATTGGCACAAGTTGAAGCACCGGAAGCGGCTCCATGTCGCTGTAAGTGGTGAAGTGAACCCCTCAGCATCAGTGTTTTTCTTCTTTTTTTTTGAAAATTTCAGATCAGCAAATTGTTAACTGGTTGACTCTCAGTTGCTAAAAAGTGGTAGCCTCCAACTTCCCAGCAGTCAGTCACAAAAAATGTATAATCAAGCTCAATTCAGTTAAATGGTTGGACTCAAATGCACCCACCATTCATTCATGTCTGAGTCTCGAAATAGTCATAATAACCAGCAAACTTCATGGCCACAGCCATTTCATCCAATGTTGCATACACCTCATCACGATGTGGGTGCATTTGGTCCCTCGATATAAAGCGATGCACCATACCACCAATCTCAATCCAACTGTACCCAGCCTCCTTCCGCAGACCCTTGTCTTCCATCCCTTTCCTCACCCTATCCACATTCTCCCACTCACCATCTGCAGCATACATATTTGACAGCAGAATGTGGTGACCAGCGGCAACAGTACGAGTCCCTTTCTCCATCTCAAACAACTTGTCAGCAACCAACTTCCCCAATTCATGCTCTTGGTGAATCCTGCATGCCCCTAGCAATGATCCCCACATAGCCATTGTATTGTACTTATCGACCATTTCTTTAACAAACTCGTAGGCCTCCACCACCCTCCCAGCCCTCCCCAACATGTCCACAACACAGCAACAATGCTCTGATGTGGGAAAAATCCATTCCTCCTCCATTGATTTAAATATACAGAGACCTTCATCCACCAATCCTGAATAACTGCAGGCTGACAACATTGCAACCAATGTAACCGCGTCGGGTTTCATGCCTGCTTCCAGCATTGTCTGGAACAAGGAATGAGCCCTCTCACCCCGCCCGTGCTGACCAAAGCCCGATATCATGCTTGTGTAAGTAACGGCATTTTTCTCCATCATCCTGTTGAATATCCTCTCTGCATAATCGATCAGCCCACTTTTGGAATACATGTCCACCAAGGAAGTGCCAACAAAGACATTTCCATCTAGCAAGTGACGGATGGAAAAGCAATGAAGTTGCTTGCCCATGTTGACTCCTCCAGTTGGATTGCATGCAGGAAGGATGGATGCAAGTGTCACTGAATTTGGAACCTGGCTTTGCTCGAGCATTTGCCTGAAAACAGCAATAGCCTGCTCACCCTCCCCATTTTGCACATACCCAGCAATCATGGAATTCCATGTGACCAGATCTCTCTCATGGATGCGGTCTTTCTCAAACAGTTGCTGTGCAGTTTCTATGGCACCAGATTTTGCATACATGTCTATCAAGTAACTATTCATTCCTTCAAATTGTATTCCATGCCTGAAGAGATATGCATGAGTTTCTTTACCGATTTGGATGCTACCAAGATTTGAAGCAGCCGAAAGCAAAGCAATTGCTGTTATGGAATCAATGTATAGACCCTGTTTCTGCATCTCAGAGACAAGCATTAGGCCTTCAGCATTGAGCCCATTCTGCACGAACGCAGATACCATGGTGTTCCATGAGACAAAATCTCTTTCCACCATTTTCTCAAAGACTGAGAGTGCCATATCCAAAGAGTCACACCTCGAATACATGACCGTAAGTGCATTGCAAAGAATAACAGGCAGATCTATAGGGTACTTGACCACATAAGCATGTATCTGCCGCCCAAATTCGAGCTGTTGGATCTGCGAAACGGCCATCAGAGCAGTGAGGACAGTCACGGCATCTGGAAAAATATTTTGCTCATCTGAATTGAGGATTTTAAGGAAAAGTTCAATTGCTTGGACAGGACAGTCATTCTGGACATACCCATCCATCATGGTGTTCCAAACTTGTGTATTTCTCACAGTTGAGCAATCAAAAACCTGCCTCGCAGAGTCAACTGCCGAGAGCTCGGAATACATGAATATTGCAGAGCTTGTGGCAAATGGATCATCCACATAGCTGGGCCCAAATTTGAGAAGCATGCCATAAAGCACATTACAATTACTGCTGTCCCCAACAACAGAAAGTGCAGGAAAGGCATTGATGAAGCTAATAACTGTCGGTCTTATACCTGCATCAATCATCAGCTTAAACTGCATAATTGCCTGGACCGGTCGTCCTGTCTTGGCATACCAAGCAACCATGGTGTTGTATGTAACCACGTTTCTCTTGAGCATTCTATCGAATAGCTTCTGAACAACATCAACTTCAAGATGATACTTGGAAAGACGGCTCAGACAACAGGAATACATGCTGAGGAGGGAGTTTTCCAGAATCCGGTTGGGCTTGGACAGAGTGCGGATAATCTGGCAATGAACAGCCTTGCCAAATTTGAATTGCTGAGTTTTAGCACAGGCCTTGAGTACAGAAAGTAGGTGTAGAAATCACGTGTGGAGGTGGAGCAGGTTATCATGCGGTTGTACAAGAGTAGGACTTCCTGGGGCATATCATTGCAGATGAATCCAATGATGATGGTGTTCCAAAGGATGGTACTGGGTTGGGTGATAGCATTGAAGAGGGAAAGGGCAACGTCCAGGCGGCCATCTTTGCATAGCTGACTGAGACGGGATCGAATTGTAGGTTTGGATTTAGGTTCTTGAGGAGAGGACTGTCCCTGGTTGGGGTTGATTGCTGTTAAGGTTGTCGTTGTCGAGGACAATGTTCCGGGAACATGTGGATTTTTCTTTTGCTGGGTTTGACAATAACAGATGCTGCTCTTCTTCTTCTTCTTGGGAAGCAGAGTTAACAAGAGGCTCATAGAGGAGGGAGTAGTAGGTATAATACTAGGAGAAGAAGTTAGAGGAAGAAAGGGAGAGGAGGCCATGCAGGAGAAAACGCACTCCCTCTTTATCCAAATAAAGAAATAAATAAATAAATACACCTTCAGAATATCCAAATAGGCATGTCATAAACATTTACATTGCAATACAAGCAGAAAGGTCTCGAATTTCACCTTTGGAGGCTTGTACAGATACATAACAGAAGATGATAACAAAGCTTAAACTATTCTTCACATAAAGAATCTTCAATTCCAGTCACAAGTTCCTTTCCAATGAAAATGTTATGGCCACCATTAAACATAGAGATTAAGATCCTTCCAACTGTAAAAATGAAGAAAAATAACAAAGCAAACAAGATATTGGGATAAAAACATCAAAACACAACCAAGGAAGTAATACTAAGCAATTTTTAACAGCTTCTTACCATTAAGGCAATTAGTTCTTATCAGAAACGTCCTCAAATCAAAAAGAAAAAAAGGGTAAGTAGTTTCTAAGAAAACAACAAAACCCAAAGCACAGCATTTTCTTTAAGAAAGAAATCTCAACAATTGAAAAACTCAAGCACAACAGAAAAACACAGTATTTGATTTGTTTCTCTCTCTTTTTGAATCAGTATCCATTTCAGGATATTTTCAACCAAAAGGCTCTCATTTTATGCATTTTCACATTTTCAGTCAATCTAATTCCAATCTCTATCGTGCAAGGGCGAAGACACCAGAAAACATCTCTTGTCAGGATCAGGAAAATCAACAAGAAGATCCAAGTAACTGAGAGAGAGAGAGAGAGAGAGAGAGAGAGAGAGAGAGAGAGAGAGAGGGAGTCGAACCTGAATTAGGGAATCTCCTTCACTTCCTCCTCCAAGAGAGAGAGAGAGAGAGAATTAGGGAATCTCCTTCACTTCCTCCTCCACTCCATTCTGCGAACACAAAAATCTAACGGGTAACTGGATATTAAGATCGAGAGGCAGTTTACAGATTTACCCTGAAATATTTAAAGGGAATTTAAAAGAGAAAAGAATATTGTTTTGAAAAAAAAAAAAGAGATGGCAATACTCAGATGGCAACACTCAGACAGCAAACACAGTATAGAAAGTTTTGTAAAAATTATACATAGGCGATAATGAATATTTTAAAAATTGGGTGTTCCAAAAAAACTATTTAGAAAAAAAGTTTGGATTAGAAAAAGTTTAAATAAAATTTAATTATGGTTAAATTTGATCAAATCTATGATACCAATATGATGTCTCATATAATATTAGTTAATTAATTAAAAATATAGTATTTATACTATATAGTTTTAATAATTATCTTTTCAAAAAGGACTTGTTCATACTAATTATAATTATACATAATAAAATAATTTAACAATTCAACCTAATAAGTTCCAATCTCTTTGAAAGTTATCAGAGTCAACTAATCCACCTGTTTTGAATCTAAATTGGATCCTCTAAAAATGGACTTTGTTAGAGCATATATTTTTAGTTGATTTCTTTATTATAAAAATATTTAAATTACCTTCATTGTATTTGAAATATATGAAAGAGAATGAATATAGAGTGCTTTATAGAAGTTCTCTTCTTAGAGGATTCATATTCTTCTGAATCACCATGAGATCTTTAAAGGTTGGAGTTTGAACTTTGAAAAGATTTTAAAGATAATTAAATAAAATTTAATAGTGGTTATAGTTGATTTAAGATTGAAACACTAAATAAGTCAAAGTTTTAATGCAGTAGTGTCAATCAAGTCAAGCAAAGGTTGAAGAAAACATGAATAACTAAAAAATTGACCTCAATGAGTTTAGTTCATCACGAACTAGGTAAAAGTTAATTATGAGACATTCAAGGATCAACTAATAATAGAGATTATTATAAGGTCATTGATTGAGCAATTCAATTATGTTGTTGTTGTGGTTGAGAAATGAAAAATCTATAGGATTACTCTTCATTGATTTCCTAGTGTGTGTGGATTGAGAGATTTACGTATACTCGTGGGATTAATCTCACATTCAATGTAAAATGGAGATACTAATGTTATAAAAAAAAAACAACTTCATTTCCTCTAAAACATGTTTTGCGCATGACTTCTATTTAGCAGGGCGCAAAAAATGACCATTTTTCATCCTATCAGTTATCCTCTAGTAATTTTACATTTGTAAAAAATTATACATATACATATCAACTTTAATTGTTCACATTACTTGGATTGAATTATTTTCCATAAATCGACTGAAACCAATTGTTGAGTTAAAAGAATTCAATTAAGTTATGTTTCTCATTTTCATTTTTAATATTTTTAATCTTTGTTTTATTGTACGCACATATTTATACACAACATTTTAAATATAAAAGCTATAGAAATGGGAAATGATTTCTAAGTCATGAAAATCATTTTCAATCAATGATTTTATTGTCCATCATTTTCACAACTTAGTCATTTTTCAGAGAAGTAGAAGAAAATGAATTCCTAAAGAGAGATGCAAGAAAGAATTTCAAGACCTATGACCTAACTCACTGATTAACAATGGTCTAACTCGACCCATAACTTAAGATCCAACCTTACCACAATTTGCAACCTAATCTCTGACCCAATTGGTCCAATCCATTACTCAATCGATGACCCAACAACCCAAACCTTAACCCATGGTTGCTATAACCTAAGACATGACCTAATCCAAGACTTGATTCATAACTAAGGTCCATGCTTAGCCAACATAGTATTTATGACCTATGACCTAACCCATGATCCAAGAACCACATTGTGCAATCTATCTTATGAATTTTTGGATTAGATCAGGGTAGGTTACACCAAACCAAATCCAATTGAACTTCTTACTAGATAATATTACCATTTGTAAGTAAGTAAGATATTATTAGATTAACCATATAATGTTTGTAACTTACATCTAGAATTAGGAAGCATTGAGGTATAATTTATTCACTTGACATTAGTAGGTAAAAAAGCTTTGTTGCATTAAATAGTAGAATTGGTAACTAGGACTGCAGCTTGGACAAGCTGTACTGGATATTAAACCGATCCAAGCCTTGGAGCAAACCTGAGTTGATTTGTTTTGTTAAAAGTTTTAAAACCAAGCCTGGGTCAGCTTGTATTTGTAAGCCTGAACTTGATTTCAAACCTAAAATCCATATGCAAGTTTATCTAGGGTCAAACTTTTTTAGCTCAAATTTTATAAAATATGATTAGATAATAAACAAAATTATTTGTACACAATATTAATTAAAAAAAACTAAGGTTTCTATAAATTTTGGCTCAATGGATTTCAGGTCAATCTCGGGCTTTCTGAACTTACGTCTAGTCTTTACCCAAATTCTAATTAGGGCCTTCTGTTTTGAGCTTGAAAATGAACCCAACCAAGATGGTATCAACCTGAATCCGAATCTCTTCAAGTTTTTCATGCAAACTTGGATTAAGCCCACCTAAGTTGCAGCCCAAGTTATGACTGATAACTACCGAAAAAAAAAAGGGTTTAGATTTCATGTTTCATAAAAATGAATTATAACCTGCACAAGTATTTCAGTACTTCAGTTGGTCTAAACTTCTAAAAATAGATTAGACTCTAGACATCTTGAGTTCTACTCTCTCAAGCTTATCTGGTACACCAGGCTTATGGGTAGCTTTGTCCATCCGTAGGATCAGTCACACCTAGGGATGAAATCAGGTCGGGTTTTAAGAAATCCGACCGACCTGAGTCAATATTTATGGAACCCGACCTAAACTATTGATCCAAAATTCTCGACTTGACCCGACTTGACCCGACTCAACCCGAATTCTGACATCACCTGCATTCTGAACCCATTTTAGCCTACTTTTAGTCAGGTCGGATTAACTTGAAAATTCTTGAACCCGACCCGACCCGAATTCTATATAGGCTTTTTGTCTTTCAACCCGACCTGACCTGCTGACCCTAGCCGAGTTTCACCTCTAGTCACACCTCCAATATAAATTGGAAGTATCTATGTTACCTAAAAAAATGAATTATAAACGATAACATTCTATTGAAGATAATCGAGGCGATGCACATTTTACCATCAAAGTGGTCCCACACCAATAAGCAAAATGTGTTTTTAGGCGAAGGACATTTGTGAACAGCTATTTCTAAATGAAGAGGCGGGTCTGGGTAGTGTTTTTTTGGGCCAAGAGTTTGCAAGGTCGTTAGGCCTTGTGGCTTTCTGCTTTCTGTTAGGTCTCAAGCCCATCGGTTGATTTCGTGTGTTTGGAGAAATTATTTATTGTGAATTTTATGATTAAATTTAAGTGAGTAATAAGTATATATGTTTTTTATATTTTGATTAAATTTAATTGTTAATATATTTTAGTATTCATTATTTTTTTATATCACTTTGAATTATATGTTTCAAAAAAAGTTTTAAGTCTTGTCAATAATCAAAACGTTTTAGCAATTATAGCAACGGTTAAAATGATTTTTTAAATTAAATTTTGTCATATTTTCTATTCAAAGATCTGTTAAACTAATTCAACTTTACCATTCAGTACCAAACTTATAAAAATTTAGTCGTCAAGTTCACAATGAATAAGTTCTCAAATTATAGATGAATGCATTCTTTCTCTAACCTATCTAAAGAAATGTTATTAAACCAATTAGAGGGAACTCTTTCACCAGAGAGATTACTCCAAATGGTCCCACCACATTTCAAACATTCAAGTAAAAATATAAATAAAAAAGAGTTGAGACATTCTTAAAATTTAGTTTCTTTTATGATCAAGGTGTCCAATCTTTAAACCCTTAAAGCATTTGCAAGCCTATCAATTCACACACATCGGGTAAACTCTACGGAGAGTGATCCTATGGGACATGTGCAAGTCTCTCTATTCACATATAGCGGGTAACTCTACTGAGAGTGATCCTTTGAGATAAAATGAAAATCGAAATCAGAACTCTTACTTCTTGTGACGGGTTCTTAACCATCACTCCATACTCTTCGGATTATTCTTAATCTTAGTTTTGAAGCGATTTTCACCAAGGAAATCAATTTTGACCATCTTTTAACGGGTTTTGATGCATCCAAGGGTTTGGAAATCAAAGAGACCATCATAATGACTGATCTCATCCTTCAAAAATATATACTGTATTTTACATCCTTTTTTTTTATCAATTTATTTTCATTATTTAAACTAGAATTTTTGTTAAAAAAAATACTTGATAGATTCACAACAAACTAATTGTCAAAGGGTAATTTTTAAAATCAAACATCCAAGGCCACAAAAAATTAAGTTTGAATTAGGTCATTGGGTTATTTGTTAAGCTATCTACTTTATTGCTACCGATATCTCCAGGGCCCACTAAGTAGAAGTAATAGAAACTGACTTTTGTCGACAGTGAATGATAGTGCATCATTCCGTCTAATTTTTGGACTGTCATCCATCAAAGGGTGAGCCCCACTAGATGGACAGTGTAGATAAGATGGCCATGATCCTTGTGTAGTGGAAAGTTTCAATTTCAAATGAAATTGACCCTTCACCAATACACCAACTGGGGGGGTGTGGTTTCTTTTGAATATGGAACCACAGACACTTAACGAGTAGAAGTTTGATGCTTTTGATGGCAAAAAAGGAAAGGAAGTGATTGACATTACCTCATGTCAATGGGGATGAGAGGCCCTTGTCGCCCAAACCTTATTTGAGAGTAGAAAAAAAAAATATCCATCACAAATCTAAAATCTTATCAGAAACGTACTTTATAAGATGGCGAGTAACTCATCTAAATAAGTGGGACTCCTCGTATCAATTCTCACTCTATTTTAAAGAGCTATTTTTTTTGTAGAATTACTAAGTGTATATGAATAGAGAGATTTGTATATATATCCGAAGATTAGTTATCAAAGAAGCCCGAACACCTAGATCATAAAAAAAAGGGTAAAGGGGAAGTTTTGTCTGTATTGCATATTATATGTTAGAAAATCATAACTTTAGAACTCACTCTCAAATACTACACATTGAGAGAATAGTGTCTCAAGTGTTCTATAGATTAATTGATTTCACAAATTAACAGATGTGAGACTTTTTGTCACTTTACACCACCCTCACGTACGGCTACGCTCTGGCTACACACAAAATCTGCTCTTATACCATGTTAGAAAACCATGACTTAATAACATTTTTGAAATAGAATTTACTCTAAAAAACTAGCTATCGAGAGAATGGTGCCTCAAGTCACAAATTAACCGATGTAAGATTTTCTGTCACTTCACATTATATGATATTTAATTTTTAAATTTGTCAACTTTCACATATCATACCTTTGATAGTTGGAATTTTTCAGCCAAAATATCGACCATTCTGATATATTTCAAGCCCTACTTCTTCAATAAATTAAAATCATGTCGGCCAATACTCCAAAATTTCAAACCTAAATGGGTTGAAATTTGGACCTATTTCAGCCCAAGAGAACGGCCCTATTGGATTTGGATAATTTTTTTTTATAAAACCTAAAAGTTTCAAGATATTTACAATTTTACATGTTGGCTCCTAAATCTGAAAATTCTCAGCTGGATTTTTTTTTTTATGATAAGAATAGACGATAGTTCTGTGAATTATTGAAATTAAAAATTAATGCTTAGTTAAATCTTTGGACTCGATTGAACTTTGAAATGACAATTGATTTTTGAGTTTTTAAATGTTGATAAATATATAATTTGAATCTTTATCCATTCGAATGTGAATCATGTGTGTTCAATTCATCATAATTAGTGAACTCTTATTTTTCTAAAGAATTGTAATTGTTTTAAAGAATATTCAACAAAACATAAGTCACGACATACAACACTCATAATAATAATAGTTGACCAAATAAATGAGTGAAGCAAGCTACCATGTCTAGCTTCATACAATCATATCAGGCCTTCATGTTGTATAAACAAATTATTTATATTTGTGATTTTGTTTGTGTACATGTATTAGAGAGATGTTAGTGACTTTGGTTATTATGACATGAAATATTTTGTAACATATAAAGTTAGCAATCTTTTTTTTCATGAAAAAAAGTCGGTACCACATGATATATAGTTAATCTGATGAAACAACACGCACCGAGTATAGAATTAAGGAGAGTGGCTCTTTTTGTATTAAAGGGGATTTGATCTCAAAACTTTTTACAAATAAGAGTATGAATTGACTATCACGATAACCCCTAAGAGTTAACTAATTAATTATTGTATTGTATTAACATTTTACCCTCCGACAGTCTGATGTCAAGTCGCCAGAGGGGCCGCCTTGTTAGTTGGTTAGATCTCCTAAAACCCTAGGGAAGGCACACCACACCTACACAGTATACCTTCAGTTGACGCCGCCAAGTTTCGAACTCGTCACCTCAACACTGAAACCAATGGCACGCAACCAGCTGGGATACCCAACATTGGGTGTATTGTATTATAAATTAAGAATTAATTATCCATACTTGTTCAAAATGTGAATCATAGTATTCATTCTTGTGAAAGTTGTTATGTGATAAAAGATTTTCTTTTATTTTTCAAAATATAGATGAAGAGAACCTTAACTTTTAAAAAAGCATTTCAACTCCAAAGGGTTACTCTGACGGTCAAGAAATTCGTCTTATAAAGCGGGGTCTTGAATTAGTTCACACTCAATCCCAATGGGTCATTATTCCCCTGTAGATTTATTCGGTATGTAGATTGAGAGATTTACACATACTCATAAATTAGTCTCACCTCCAATATAAAATAAGAATATCCATATTATCTTAAAAAAAATAAAAAAATTTGCAAAGCCTTCTATAATATAATTGATTTATCTATTTCTAACATGATGGAGTGTCTCAATCTAGTCTATTCTGGGCCATGGAAATGTATATTGATACAAAACGAAGTGGGGAAGGGCCTATTCCATTATTGAGCCCTTTAAGAGAATAATGTATGTGATAGATTGTTTTCGTTAATTTAACTAGAAAGGTGGGGCTTTCTGTCTCATAATATTCCAAAATAATACATACACATCATATGTTGATAATCATGATTTAGTGCAAGAAATCTAATCTTACGCATAGATGATTCTAATTAATCTTCCTATGGGGACAGCAGTTCACATCAAGTTGTTGAGCATTGACATAGACATTAAATTTATTCACCTTAATCTCTGATTAGTGCTTCATTGCACCAATTCTTTATCTCAACCACTCTAACCAACGCATGAAGCCCAAGCAATTACACCTACATTATATAGCTTAGGCTTTTGTAAAGCTGAGAAGACAAATGGAGGAAAATGAGTTTATTGGAAATTCTCATGTGGCTTCTGTAAATTAGAGATGTTCTGCCCTTGATCTTTATATATAGGTAATTCACATAATTAGTGGGTGTAAAAGTTATAAATAATTATGATCTCCTTATAAGTTGATTTTTTACTATTCTATAAATGAATTTATATAATAAATTTGTTGGAAAAGGGTACGAACGAGTCCCACACTAAAAGTGTAGACAGTAGAGAGAGATTTAGAGATTTATAAAGGATTTCGGTCACTCCACCTAACATGTTAGTTTTTTTTAGATGGATACCCAGATTGTAACAAGTGGTATCAGGGCTATATCTTAGACTATCTCATATGGATTCAGGAGATCTCCTAGGCGGATGAGATGACAGCGTTCGAGAGAGGGATTGATTGTTGGAGTTAAATCTGAACGAATCCTTCATTGAAAGTGTAAAAAAAGATATAGAGATTTATAAAAAAAATTGGTCACTCCATGACTAATCTTTTGAGATAGATACCCATATCATAATAAAATTTAATTTCTACAGCGGTACAATGTTAAAGTATAAAATCATAGGTAAGCTATAAGAATTTTAGCAAATTCTATATGGTTGAAATAATTAAAACACTAAAAACTTCATGCCCATCATCTTTCTCAATTGCTATCACCTTAAATTCTCAAGTGTTACTGTACAAAGATATAGTATATGGTTGACCCATGTAAGATAATTTGCCAAAATCATATTTGAGTTTTTACTTTGCTTTCAACTGCTCTTCTAGTAGAGTGAAATGAAATAGCAGAACTAAGTAGTCAATTATTGATTGAAAAAATGGTCTAGGGTGTGTATTAAGCAACTGGTAGATTTTGATATTGGAGATTTCATATTTAAAAGCTTTTGGAGAAAATCTACTTATATTGAAACCTTAATGTTTTGCTTTGCTACCATTAGAGGATGTAGAGATTGATTCTTACTGGAATAAAAAAGGTCTACAAACATTATATGTAAATTTTTAATTAAATATTTAAACTCAAAAGATTAAAATTTATGTATACAAAATTATATATTACATTTTTTAAGACCAAATCTAACTAATCCTTAAGACATGTGTAAACCTCTCAATCCGCACACGTTGAGTACAAAACGATGGAAAGTGAAATTTTTTGTGTTGAGGGAGAGAATTAATCCCAAGACTTTTTGTAAAGAATGAGAGGTTTTGACCATCAAGATAGTACTTCAAATGTTAAGAATCTACTTCTTTTACATATTTTGTTTTAGTATAATGCATTTCGAATGGGTAGGTTAAAACCTTTCAATTTTTAAAAATTGAAACTTATAATCTTTAAATATTCATATTAACAAACATAAATGTGAACGACGATGAAGATGAGTTCTAAAGACTGTGTTTGGATAAGGGTAAATTTTACAGGAGTTGCCCTTGGTACTATGAATGACCCTTTTTTGGAAAGGATTTTATGGAAATGGAGGGATAAAAAATTGATTTTTTATCCCTACTCTTTAGTTACTAAACAAAAGTAACAGAGGAGTTACCTCCATTATCTCACATCCAAATGCAGCCAAAGTAAATGAAATCCCCATAGACCTAGTGGTGTTGGCGCCTTCACAAGTGAGGTCTTGGAGTCAATTCTTGGCCAGCCCTTCTCGAGAGTACTCTCCGTGAAGGTATTTTCCCATTAATTGAACTCAGCATCTGCGTTGAGAGAGATGTACATGTGCCTCGAAAGACTAATAGAACGAATGAGACACCTAGACACCTTCTGTAGTCTCGTAAAATAAGAAAAAGAAAATTGAAATCAGATTGTTCTCAAGTGGGCCAAAAATGAGTGGGGTCCTCGAAGTGAAGTTGACTGAGCAAGCAAAGAGTGAAGTAGGGAGGAAGAGAGTATATATTTGATCTGTCACTCCCTCAGCTCTCTCTCTGCCTCCAGACAGAGCCACAGTAGAGAGATGCTCGGTGCTCTTCTCTCAATTGTCTTGGTCGACATGTGTGGGGACTCTTCTCCACCGAAAACGTACCTCCTCTGAAAGGGATGTCCACAACAACAATCTGCATATTCACGCAAGAAAGCTTGAGTGGTGAGCCACCCCAAGAAGTCTTGATTGGACTGGGTCCCAAATCCCAATCCCAATCCCAAAGGAAGTAAAGCAGAGCCCATATATGATTCCTTTCCTATGACAAAAGCAAGTGGGAAAAGTAAAGGAGATGGGAACACACCACCCATATCCATAAGAATGAATGTCGATCATCAAAGCTGAAAAAAAGGAGAGGAGACAAAGTGGAAGGATGTTGAAAGTTGAAACTTATCACTAAAGAAAAAGAAAGAGATTTATATAGCCATCAGCCCCATTGACTTGGTTGTACCTCATCATACACCATTGATTATAGGCGGTAGATTAGAAAGAAAGAGGGAGAGAGAGGTTCCAAAGGACCGTGTTGGATACAATAATAATAACATCGACAACACTACAAATGGTGCGTGATGCCTTTTTCAATGTCTACAAAGTCAATTACTTTTCATTTTATCAGTTTCTACCTGTTTTTATGTGATTGGCACAACGCAAAGGTGTGCATTACCAATTTACCATTTTAAATAATGTGTGTCAAGCCTGACCGCCAAGAACTCATTTTAGAAAATCAGAATTTCGATTCACATTCAACTCTAAGAAGTGATTCCATGTATTTAATGTATACAAATTGAGAGATTTTTTCGTGCTCTAAAAGATTAGTTGGGTGAACACTTTCGATCATAAAAAATACTCATTTAAAAATTCTATCGAATCAAGAAACTTAGTTTTTAAAAAAAAAAAACCATTGACTCAAATTCTGAACTATTCCAAGTTTTTAATCAGAGTTATCTCACACAAATCAAACTCTCGGTACTAAATAGATAGTGGAACCAGGGTGAAAATCTTGATTCAATTGAGATCTTAGTTGAGATTATTCTCTCTCCATTTTTTAATTTTTTTTCAAATATCGATGGTTTTTTTTTCTAAATTAAAAAAAAAACTGAAAACCCTGCATTTTTAAAAATTTCTAGAAATGCAAAAAAGAAAATATCGGCCAAAGGCCACAAGCAAGATGATTTTTTTAAAAAAAAAACGGTGATATTATCGATATCAGTATGGCAGATATATCGGCCCATATCGCCGATATTATAAGTGTACGACCCATATATATCGTATCATCCGATGTACATCGGCCTTTAGAAAATTAATATATATTGTATCGACCGATATTATTATCTATAAATAAAACCTATCGACATGGCATACATCCCACTGAGAGACAAATCCTCTTTCTTTCCTTCTTACACAAATTTTTCCAATGAAGAAAGAGGAAACGAGAGAATAAAGGAAAAAGTTTCCAAAATAATAAGATTCGAAAAAAAAATTAAGGGTATCCATCTAGACACCCCGTTTCAAAAAAATTATGTGAAATTACCATTTTACCCCTCAATTTTTATAGAATAATCATCTCTTTTTTTTAAATTGAAAGGTAAAATGGTAATTTTCTTATAAAATTTTGAAAGGGAATATCTCTTAAAATAAAAATAGGGTGTCTAAATGGCTACCCAAAATCAAATGGGATACAATTTCGAATCTTCTCAAATTGAACCAACTAATTCCAAGAAAAATATTATCTACCATATATTTAAAGATAAATATTTCAATGTCAATCTACAGTGGTACATCCATTATAACAACCAGTTTATTCTTCAAATGGCTTTTTATTGTGTAATAATGAGACATGGTAAACCTTTGTCACGACTGCCGAAACATCCATAGAGAAAAGATAATTTGGACTTTGGAGATTAGCAAGAAAGTATCTCTTAACTAGGACAGGAGTGAGGAACAAAGACTTCCCATTAAAGCAATCCTCGAAATTATTTTGAGAAAAAATAACATTTAAAATTGCCAAGTGCTTGGAAACTAGACTAGATAGCCTCAGAGGATAATATTTCTAAATAGCCTTAGAGGATAATATTTCATTTATTTTTTTAATTTACTTGTAGAAAATTATGGGATACCTAACGTAAAATTTTAACTGATGAACCCACTAACTATAGGGTAATATATAATAAATAATTTTTTTATAAATATGAATGTGCATTGAACCTTACTGATTTCCACTTACCAAATACACTTAGATGAACTAAAAAAATATTCCAAAGTTTCCCAATCCAAATTTGTAAATTGTTTTGACTATTGACGAATCTGCCATTGTCGACAAGTATGGTAAAAATAATTTAAAAAATCATTTTTAGTACAGTTTTTATTAATACATAATTGTAAATATTCATCTAATCAAAAGTTAGCAAATTAGTTTTTATTCCTCTGTTCCCAACAAGGTATAAATCTCCAGAGAAAATAAATTTGGCCGAGATCTCAGTCGAATATCAGCCGATTTCTTCTTCTTCTTCTTTTTTAAGAAAAAAAGAAATATCGGTTGTAGGCCCGGCTGATATTTGCTCATATTGAAAGAATATTGGCCAATATATATATATATATATATATATATATATATACATATTTAAAAAAACAGCCTTTTTATTTTTTTAAATGATTTTTTTTTAAAAAAAAAAAGCCTATGAGATTTTCAAAAAAAAAAATGAAGGAGAGAGAAAAAGTCTCGGTCGAGACCGAGATCTCGTCGATATGGAATATCGCCTGAGATCTCGAGCTCGGTGATATTTGGACCCCTGGTTCCCAGTGACACTAAAGGTTTTTTTTTCTTACGACTGAATGTATCTAGGTATCTCATCCGACGAATCCTTCAAAGTATGTAAAAATATCTTAATCTACGTATACCGGATAAAATTATTGAGAATGGTCTTTTTGTTGGGTCTAGGCTTCTATCCCAAAAGACAAGTGGTGGAGTTCCTCATCCCCATATAACTCCCTCTTTCTCTCTCTTACTGATGTGGGACTCATTCGTATCCAACAATCTCCCCCTCGAACGAGGTTATCCGACAGATAAATATCGTCAGTCATCCGGTCCGACTAAGGGATCCATCCGTGGCTTGGATCCTGCCTATGATACCACTTGTTGAGCCTGATCTTTCAGCCCAAAATATTAGTCTGATAGATGGAGTTCTCTACCTCACATATTTTCGATACACAGGACCCACCGTCAAAGCAGCCCGTCGATTCACGTGCCAAAGAAGGTTGGGGCCTCCTTCCCCACCTTTTATGCCAGCAATCTCCATGCGTTTTAGAACTGTGCCAATTGCCAAAGCCAAATGAAGTTTGTTTATAATAGTCTGCGATTCTTAGAATGTTGAATAAATAAATAAAATGGGCCGTCGGCGGAGTTTGTTTTATCGTTCCAGATCCACTCTCGCCTTTCGGCTATTCATTGCCATTAATTTTTCCTATAAGATATCTTAGTTAAGCAAATGATTAAATAAGTTAATTACTATTTATATTGTTTAATCACTAGTCTAATAGCAGAGTTTGGTGGGTGTCGGATTCTCGGGTTGAGAGGGGCGGAGGCACATGTGTCTGCTTTTCTCGCATGCGAAAAGCATATCAAAATGCTATTAAAAAATGATAAAAATTATAAAATGACTTTATTGCATTTTAAAAAGGTAGTATATATTTTATATTGTGGATGATTAATTAATTCTGGTGTGCCCAGTAATCACTAGTCTAGTCAGGCTATGCGCATGATGTGAATTTTTACTTTTCAAATCTTTATAGGTTATATAAATTATTTTTTAACTTTTAAACTTCTGTAAAATCCTTAACTCTCCGTTCAAATAGCGAGTAATAGTATATTACCGACACAAGATTATTTTTTCTTTTTTTATATCATGATTTGATTTTTCAAAATATCAAGACAAATCAACCAGTATAAGGCACTATTTGCAACTTATAAAACCATTAACAGTTTAACACTCAATTTGAAGTTAGAAAATCAAATATCTAAAATTATCATGTCTTTTAAAAAAATTAGTTAATTTGAAGTTGTGCTTTCATCTTACAAGATAGACTGAGGTCAATAATCATACTCAGACTTGACTCAAAAAAATATACATTAAAAATTTAAAGTCTAGAAAATAAGACTATTTTTCAAAATATTATAAGAAAAAATATCGCTTATGTTCAATTCAATTTCTTAGTATCATTCTCCTTGCATAATATATAAAATAAAGAGGTCCACATGGATGTAGCTTGATTAATAATCTCCCATCTCAAGAAATGAGAGGTGTGAGATTCGAGCTCCTATGATCTCACTTAATGTGTTAAAGGGGCAATGTAAATAATAAAGAGATTGATTTTTCGTATAGGAGTTTTTTGCAATTTCTCACACTTAAATTTAAAAAATAATAATAAGGAGATTGATTTGGACATGGTCCCATACATCTATTAGATTTATTTAAATATAATAATTTATTTTAAAATTATTTATTTTTAATAAATAGATTTTCAAAATTTAAAATCAAAACTTTTTAACTTAAAATAAAACTTTCTATAAAATTGTCAAAACTTTACAGAAGATGATTAAAATTATAAGAGAATTTTCTATTTAAATGAATAAAAATGATACATTTGAATTTATTAAAAATAAGTGACAGTGCCGGATTCAGTGCTGCCGTGGCAGACACCCTCCGCAGGTGGACAATGAAAAATGGTACTCCGTCAGTTGGCAGGACTGAGGGAGCAGTGACGTATCACTCTTTCATTCATTCTTCTCCCTAAACCCGATTCTATCAATTAATGCGGTCAGAAGTCAAGCCACTTGCATTTCTATCCTTCACGTTTACGTTTCAATATTCAGCTCTCAAACGTAACATTCAGGTAAAGGGCATTCTTGTAATTTAAAAATTAAACGGATCCCCATTTACGCATCAAATCCTAAATGTGTTTTCGAAAAAAAAAGTATGGATATCTTTATTTATAAAATATTATATTTTAAATATTTAAGAGTGTCAAAAGAACTTAAAATTTTAAAGTATTTTTATCAGATTATCGTAATTAGTCTGGATATTTAATTTGAGAAATTTTAAAAATACACAGTATTTAAAAGATAATTTTAAAATTAAAAAAAAATCGATTCATTTTGAATGAACAGGTGAACAGGGACACGCGTTATTGTTTACCTGATTCATTCGAACGAATTGATTTTATAAAGGGGATTCGTTTGAACGAATCAAAATTTGATGGGGTATGTGTCAATTCGTTCGAACAAATGTCGATATGAACTGAGAATTCGTTCGAACGAATGGAAATGCGCGGACAAAATGGTAATTAGCCACCCTCATTCGGAAATGGGTGTGTAGAGGCAGAAAAATCGGATGTGTAAACGGAGACCCTTATTTATAATAAAAACACATAATATTTAATTTTTTTATCTATTTGATTTAAATAAATGACTTTGAAATTGATGACTAGCTCTATCTCACATTTTTTATTTAGTATATATCTAAGTGACTATCGAACTAAATTGATTTTATTCATATTTTTATATTGACAAATATTTCTTTAATTTTGTACGATAAATTACTTCTATCTCATTTTTAATCTCATTTTAGCATGATAGTTTCTCTGTGAATTCATTTATTGATTATTTTTTATATGAAAACGGCATATACTATATAGTAACTTTTACGTATTTTTATTAAAAATTTAAGTGAGTCATGAGATATGTCGGAAAATGATGAATATAATGTATACATAAATCTCATATAATTAGGTTAATGTTGTGATTTTGAATTTTAAAAATTTAGCAACTAGGAGCACTTGATTTTTCAGTGCTCATGAATTGTATTACTAACCTATGATAAATATGTAGATTCTTTAGTGGGAATTAACACTCAAATTTATCAGTATTATTTGAGCTCATCAAAATATTCTCTCTTAAGGTAAAATTGAGCTCATCAAAATACATGAAACTAAATTTAAAACAAAAATATCAATTATTTAAATCCATTGTGAAACAACTCAAATTTAAAGTTCTATTAATAATTCAAGATAATATATCAAAATAAATAATTAAAACATCAAATTATGTTAAATAAGATAAATTTCAAATAAATTGAGTTTTGGGATAAAGTTAATTTAGATAATACTTATTTCATTTGTTATATTTTATATGGATCCATTCTAAAGTGCTTAAGGGTCATTTTCTTTGAATTTTTTTTGTGGAGATATAATACATTTATTTCCTTTTATTATATAAAAATAGATTTAAAAGAAATTTCTTATAAAAAAATTCATTCTTTAAAAACTGACTTACTCATGTTTAATGTGTCATAGAAAATTGTACTCTCTCTCAAATTAATTGTCTTATATAGATTTAAAATTGTCTCAAAATAATTATTTTATTTTATATTAGAGTAATATAAAATATGTTAGAAATTGATAAAATCAGATAAAATGTTAAATTTATATATAGAGTTATTTAAAAAATATAAATATTTTAAATGCGAAGATTAAAATAGTTGAGAGTGAAGGGAGTATTACTATTAACAAGTATTAACAAGTATGACTATCGGAGAGGAGCTTCACGTGCTACCATCGCTCGTGCTCCAGTGCTATAGAGATCTCACTCTAATAAATGTGTCTGCGATCTTCGATTTGCGGGAAGCACGTCCCTTTCTATTCTTCATTTCTTTACCCGCTTCTGTTCGTCGTCTTCCGTCTTCGTTTTTTTTTTTCGTTCCTCTGAATCGCAGTCCTTTCCCTTCTCTCTCTCTGGAAATGGTTTAGGGTTTTCGTCTTTCTTCAAGAAATCACCACCACCATCGGGTTCACGGCACCTTTCTGATGCGACTGAGAAAGGCTCTCTTAGTCGGGAGAGCCACTGCTTGGAAGAGAGAAAAGCCTCGTTCTCCGTTCACTTTACTTGAATCCGGTGCTGTTTTGAGGCGCTTCCTTTTATAAAACCAGAAGCTTCAATTTCTCTTCCTGTTAGTGTGAATCGGAGCTGGAAATGGTAGGATAGTGGTTGAAATAGAGGTGGATAAGGAAAAGGAGGCCTTTTTCAGTCATTTGCTTTCAACTCAGCCTTAAACGTTAGGATTTCCATGGAAATTGAAACAAGCATGGGATTCCAGGTTTTCTTTCTGATTTGAAGAGATCTCGCGTGAACAAAAGCTTACTTCGACGAGCATTTCTTTTCTTCTTTTTCTTTCTCTTATTTTTCCTCTCGGGTCTCGGCTAAAAAAGTGAGTATTTGGTCGTGGCCGAGTTAGATGAAGGATTTCAAGATCTATTTGGCGTCTCTATTCGAATCAGACCATGGCAGCTGACAATCAAAGCTTCAAGAAACGAGCTGGAAAACTTAAGAAGAGATCATCTCAATCGAAGTGTTTTGGAAAATCCGAGCAGTAGTTTAAGTATCTTAATCAGATTTGCGGTAAAGAAACAATTTTTATGAAGTACAACCTTTGTTTGCTTCTTTCCCGAGACCAGGACAGAATCAGAGGATTGTAGATAAAACCTCGTGCTTATGCATTTTTTGCGCTAAAGAATAGCTTTTTTCAAGCGGTACTTCGCATTCACGAAGCAAGCAACGTTATCTTTGTATTTGTCTATCTTCCATTCAGGTTTTTTTCGCCATTTGGCTAAGGTTTTGGCATATCAGGTGGTAATCCACGTCGTTTGAAGGCATTCATCTAAGAATCTCTTATCAGTAGTTGAAGCTTTTTCTACTCCAGCCTCTCAAAGCAGTCGGAGTTTCCAAGAGGGCGTTGGGGCAAAACAGCTGGCGCAGTTCCGTACAAGGAGCTTACATTTTCTCCCGTCTCTTTATCCTTTCCCATCCACTCTTTTTTTGTGTTGAAGAGATGGCAATGGCGATTGTCTCTCAACGGGAAAGCAGCAGCAGCAGCGGTGGAATTAACAAGCATCTGGATTCCGGGAAGTATGTCCGGTATACAGCTGAGCAGGTTGAGGCGCTGGAGCGTGTTTATGCCGAGTGCCAAAGCCGAGCTCTATACGCCGGCAGCAGCTGATTCGTGAGTGCCCTATCCTCTGCAACATTGAGGCCAAGCAGATCAAAGTCTGGTTTCAGAACCGCAGGCAAGGATTTCTGGAAACAGAAAATAATCCCTTTTTTTTTTTACATTTATTTGGATGCACTTTTCAGGGAAGTCTCTGTGGTTATCCTGACAATTTCGCATTCTCGTGATCCATAATTCCATAGCTCGTAGACTCCCTTTGGATGGATAAAAAGTACTTCCTGAAAATAGTAAACATTCTCAACTGGAGACTTAAAAATGGGCTTAACCTTCTTTGTTTAAAAATGATTAATTTCCTGGAGTTTTGATTAATGAACATTCAGAGAATTTGTAAACCAGGGGGAATCTTTTTGTGACTTGTCAAACTGCTTCGATCTCAAATAGTGAGGTGAATGGCAAATGTGGAAAAAAAGGGGCTTTCCTCTTTCTTAATAAATGTTCTCTTATTGTTGCATCCAATCCAAGACATTACCTTTTGAATAAAGTGTATGCAGAAAATTGCTATTTTATTGGGTGGATCTTAGGTAGTTGCCATCTCTTCAACTGGGTCTACATACATTGATAGAAGTATATAAGCTGTGTTTCGGGTCAGAACTTTTGATTGTTCTTCCTACATTAGTTGTCTTCCATTGATCACAAGACACACTAACATGGGTTTGTCTTTGTAGGTGCCGAGAGAAGCAGAGAAAAGAGGCATCTCGGCTCCAGACTGTAAACAGGAAGCTGACTGCAATGAATAAGTTGCTAATGGAAGAAAATGATCGCCTGCAGAAACAGGTCTCACAACTGGTGTGTGAGAATGGATACATGCGGCAGCAACTGCAAAATGTTAGTGCTCTGTGTACATGCTTGTCCTATAAGTTCGTCTATAACTGTATATTTTAGTATGATACTGTATCTGGTCTTGATTTATTTTAGTATGATACTGTATCTGGTCGTGATTTTCTACTATTTTTTTTTTACACCCTTTTTCTTTTACACTAGCCACAAATAAATTGAAACTTCAATGGATAGATGAAAGGAAGGTTTGGTAATCTCATGGATGATTGGATTTTTTTAATGTATTGCTATCTTCACTATGCAGCACCTTTTTAATGCATTTATTTTCTAATTTCTCTTAAGTATATGAAATGCCATTGGATAATCAAGATACCTTCCTAAGACTTCATGTATGTCTTCCAATGCTCTTTGTCTGTGGGAGAAAATCAAATCCCAAAACATGGTTTTACCCATCAGCACCTTTTACAGTATGAGAGGAACATATCTGTTTATTAGCGTGTTCTATCATTTGCTGGAAATGTATGTTTTGATTCTGCTGGTTGCCATGGTCAATCAGTTTGTGTCTTTGTTCTCTTCAATTAGATCATGAGGTTGAGCACGCCTAGATGTCATGATCACAAGTGTCATAGTTGGCAAAATCGGGACTTGGCTCTTCTATACCTGTGACTAAAATGTCACATAATGCACACGTTATTGTATAAGCCAGTATCTTCTATACCTGTGACTAAAATGTTGCATAATGCACACGTTATTGTATAAGCCAGTATGTTGCAACTATTTAACTTTTATTTCGGTTTGATTTTGCTAGGGTTTCTAATTTGTGGATCATGCTTGTAGGCATCTCTGGCCACTACAGATACAAGCTGTGAGTCTGTTGTAACCACTCCTCAGCTTCCTTTAAAGGATGTCAATAATCCTGCTGGGTAATCTCCAATACCAATAACATGAAATACTTTTTTTCCTCCCTATATAATTTTCTATGGCTATTTAATAGTTGGATTTCCTGTATTTTTTTTACCAGACTCTTGTCAATTGCAGAGGAGACCTTGGCAGAGTTCCTTTCAAAGGCTACAGGAACTGCTGTCGATTGGGTCCAGATGCCTGGGATGAAGGTGTTCTTTTGTGACCCTGATTTTTTATTTAAGTACAATAACTACGCTATTAATGTAACTCGTTGTGTCAAATTTCTGAAGGCCACATTGTTTGCCAAACAATTATGGCTATGGTTATACTGGTGGTGACATTGATGATGGTGATGGTGATGGTGATGGTGATGATAGCAGTGGTGGTTGTAGTGATGGTTTTAGTGATTGTAGAGGCAGCAGCAGTTACTGGGCCAGAATGTGCCTGTAATTTGAACACACAACTGAAGTTCCCTATTTTTTATTTTTTTTCCAAGAATTATTCTTATTGTTCATTTCTTTGATCAGCCTGGTCCGGATTCGATTGGGATTGTTGCCATTTCACATCGGTGCAGTGGAGTGGCAGCACGAGCCTGCGGTCTTGTAAGTTTAGAACCTATGAAGGTAAGCTTTGGCATTTGAGGTTGCATGAAATTAAGTCCTCTTATTTCCTGAAGTCTTGGCTGTAGGCACTTCAAGAATTTTGAGTTGACCAGAAAGTGTTAGGCCACAGTACTCTCAGGGAATTGATGCGTATTTTCGAAGAGTTAGTGTAAAGTATTTGAGGAAATGTCAACACAATCTTGGGGTGGCTTCCTTCAATTCGTTCAGAAATTTTGCTCCATATAATTTTTTCATAATTAGTTTGGATTGACTAACTATCATCAGTTAACTCTTGTTCATTGACAGATTGCAGAGATCCTTAAAGATCGCCCATCTTGGTTCCACGATTGCCGGAACCTCGAAGTATTTACGATGTTTCCAGCTGGAAATGGGGGGACAATTGAATTGATATATATGCAGGTTTGTCACAGAAGTAACTTCCTTACTTTTGGAAACAGATGGACCATTATCTGAATTATTGCCTTTTTTACCCTTTGGATGACTTGGCTATCTGTTCTTTCAGCTGTATGCTCCTACTACATTAGCTCCTGCACGTGACTTCTGGACTCTGAGGTACACCACTGGTTTAGAAGATGGCAGTCTTGTGGTATGTCCATGTTCTTTTTTTCAATAGACACTGTCCATTATTAATTATGGGTTCCACTAAATGGAGCCAATTGAGAGTTCTAAGAAAGCTGACATTCATTTGCTCTAATTTACAATTATTAATTGGGCAACCAGACCTCAGTATGATTTTGGGTTGTGGCTGCTCTGACATCCACATTACCTTGCAAGATGATGTTCCTAAATTGCTGGACTATACTGAATTTTATATGCTATTTTCCAGGTTTGTGAGAGATCACTTAGTGGTTCTGGCGCTGGGCCAAATGGTACTACTTCACAATCCGTAAAGAGCTGAAATGCTACCCAGTGGCTACTTGATTAGGCCATGTGATGGTGGAGGGTCGATCATCCACATAGTTGACCATCTTAATCTTGAGGTTTGTTTCATAACCTCTGTACATCTAGGTCAGCATTCCTTGTCTGTAACTTATTTGTCTATTTTTTTCCAGGCATGGACTGTACCTGAGGTGCTTCGACCACTTTATGAGTCATCCAAGGTGGTTGCCCAGAAAATGACAATTGCGGTAGGTAAACAATTGGTGTCTTGGTTTGGTTTTCAAGAAAATTACAGTTTCTTCCATAATAAGCAGCTTACTTTACCATAGTTTGTATATAACTTTAATCACGTTAAGCTGAACCTACTTCAAGACAAGTCCTTTTTTCCCTAATGCAGTCTCTCTCTTGTATGTTGCTTTTGTTGGCTTTTGCTTGATCTTGAATGAGGGACTGGGTTTGTCCAATGACATATGCTTCAATTGCTATTCATTCTTTGATTTTGAAACAAATGACTAATTAGTCATTTTGGTGAAGGCATTGCGCCACATTAGACAAATAGCTCAAGAGACAAGTGGTGAGGTTGTTTATGGATTGGGCAGACAACCTGCTGTTTTGCGAACATTTAGCCAAAGGTTGAGCAGGTAATTTCTTTTACTCTTTGATGCTTGCTTCTTTAATGTTCATCTGCATGTTTGTATATAACTCTTCGGATACTTGTCTCTCTAATATTCTTCTCCTTTTACAGGGGCTTTAATGATGCTGTAAATGGATTTAATGATGATGGGTGGTCGCTGCTGGGCTCTGATGGCATTGAAGATGTAATAATTGCAGTGAATTCAACCAAGAATATTGGAACCCATGTTAGTCCTGCTAATGCTCTTCCTGTGCCTGGTGGCATCCTCTGTGCAAAAGTGTCCATGTTACTGCAAGTAAGCTCCTGGCTTATTATTAATGGTTTAATTCTTTGTCCTTATTTTTTTCACTTCCTTTCCCATCATTACCATCCATTTCTGCTAAGTTTTGAGATTGTTGCTGCTTATTTTTTTTAGAACTCTAATGAAAAATCCTGAATCCTGATGCACGTAATTAGGAGCTTATGTATTATCAGTTGGCGAAAGTATATCTATCATTTCACCAGACCATTAAGAACTCAAGCCTGGTTACTAACTTTTCCAGGCCTTGATTTTTTATGTTGGACTCTGATTTTGCATAAAGCTGGGTTGAATCTGCAGCCTAAGGTTTCCTGTGATCTTTACAAGTTGATTCACAAATTTTGATTGGATCTTTAAAGTGGTTCTTCGATTTTCCTTGTTTCATGTTTACTTAACTCTGTATCTACTTGGAACTCGGTTGACCCTTTTGGTTGTTATCTTTTGCCGATAAAAGGCCAAGTCCACATTGACAAAGTTGAACTCGAAGAGGATAAAAGAAGAAGTTGAACTGGATAGCATTTTGAATCTAATCATCTTAGTTGTGTCTCTAGTTTCTGACTTTTTTTTAAAGATGGTTTCAAATTTGTAGTTTTCTTGTTGAATTACTGTGGAAATATCATATATTTTTCTTTCAGAACGTGCCTCCTGCATTGCTGGTTCGCTTCCTTAGGGAACATCGTTCTGAATGGGCTGATTACAATGTTGATGCATACTCTGCTGCATCACTAAAAGCTGGCTCATCTGCCTTTCTTGGTTTGAGGTCTACAAGGTTTTCTGGGAGTCAAGTCATCATGCCACTTGCTCATACTGTGGAAAATGAAGAGGTGCAGAGTGCATATTTTATGCTGCAGTTATTTCATGATCAGATATGTTTATGTATTTAAACATGGAGACGCATGTTGTTGGAGACTTGGAAATGGCAACTTGAAAGCTCGAATCTGCTGTCTCCAACACATTTTTATAACACAATCAAATAATAAATGTAATATTTGAACCAAGAATCTCGGGACTGTGCCTAAATTCTTCTAACTCATTGTTATGGCAAATTCTCCAGTTTCTTGAAGTAGTTCGACTTGAGGGACATGCTGTCACTCAAGAAGAGGCTGTTCTTTCCAGAGACATTCATCTCCTGCAGGTATTTTTCTAATCTCTTTTCCTACATTAAACTTGTAATTTTCATATATATAATAATAGAAGAAAGGGCACCAGAGGTGCAGATATAGAACAAAAAGCATGTAAAAAGAAACAATAGAAACACAGGAAAGGCCAACATGCTGGCAACAACTTAAAAAACTATGAACTCAGGTAAGATCAACACATTCTTTTCAGGCACCCAAAATGTCTCTCGTGGAGATATTTCTGAATTCCGTGAGGCAACCCACGATGTACACTTGTGAGGCTACGTGTTGCAACTGCCACACTAGATTCAGCAGTATCTTTGAACAACCTGCTGTTTGTAGTCCTTGTTGGCAGTTTGTTGGTTAGGTTAAAAATCTATCATCCCTCACATTCTATAAGAAGTCATAGTGGGCAATTTTAGGTTTGACGGCAGAGTTTCCATAGTTCAATTATTTACAATCCTACTTTTCACCTCCCGAAATTAGAAAGAAAAAGAAATAACATAGTTATTTTGGTTTACTTTCATCTCCAGACTTGCCTCTTTGTAGATGCTTTAGTAACTAGGCTTTTAGCTTTAGGTTCATTTTTATTTTCTCTCTTTCAGTTGGTATTGTTATTATTTATGCGACTTGTGTATTTTCTTCTGTTCTTTGAATATTCTACATTCTCTAAAAGCAAAGATGTGAGTCTGTTCCCTGCTTTATCTTTCTTGTTAAAACAGAGACTCTTACCCAAACCAATGTGAGCCGTCAGGCACACATATTCTAAGGGGTACAGACACAAAAGTGGGATGGGGTAATGACTCCAAATTTCCAAAATCTAGGATAGCTCCTGTTCAAAATGTACTTCTATGTCAGTTTTTGATTTTTTTGATTTGGGACATATTTTACCCATGCTATTATTCATTTAATTTTATTGAATTAGTTTTTTAAGCATGCTAATTATCATCCAATTGTATACATTGTAAAACTTCTTATACTAAGTTCTATAATAAAATTATGCAAGCATATTTCACAAAGCACCAGTATCAGGGTATACAACAAGGGTGTTTGACACGATATTTTGGGATAAACAAGTGTCTGGGCATTATAGAAGCAAGCATTCTGTACATGTGAAAGCCTGCTTATGTGCTTAATCATATTTTCCTTCTATGAGCCATCGGGCTTTTGATTTTTATCAGCCCTCAGTGGTATCTTAATTGCTTGCTCTTTATTTTCTTTGAATATGGATATTGCGCTCACTGATGGTGTTTTTTGTCCAATTTTTGGATGGTACATTTGCAGCTTTGCAGTGGTGTCGATGAAAATGCCGTGGGTGCTTTCTCTGAACTGGTTTTTGCACCAATCGATGAATTATTCCCAGATGATGCTCCACTGCTACCATCAGGCTTCAGGATCATACCACTTGATTCAAAAACAGTTGAGTCTAAATATACTGAATACTACAGGGCATTCTGAGTGTGAAAATGATCTGCTTATCAAGATTTTGAATCATTTACAAAATTTTGAGCTGCTTTAGTGGTCAAACATCTTATTGATTGCTGTTTGAATGTGGGAGAGGTTCTTTTGTTACTAAAAGCCATGGTTTTTGTGAAGAGGTGAACATGGAGCTTACGTGTCTTACCTGTCAGAAGTTCTTTTTTTTTTTCTCCCTTCCTTTTTGGTTGAGGAAGAAGACAGCAACTTGCAAAACATTTTACATCAAGATTGTTCTCCCTCAGAGTGGAGACTGAGTTTAGACTCCCAACTTGTTAACTAGTGCCTATAGCAATAGTTGTGAATTTGGACTCTGGTCATGTGGTTTTGACTTGATGGTATGATCAGTCATTCAAACAATGAGACCATTTTACCAATGAGAACGGGAAAAACATTTAGAGGGCCAACTTTCAAAAGGACCAAAAAATCCCTTAAGAAAAGGAGTGAATCTATAAACAGTTAGTTCAGTAATCACGAGTTTTTGTGGCAGAGTTCAAACTCAGTTGATCAAAATCAGTGGAGCTGAACATTGGATGGCATTTTGCTTTCTGTCTCTTTGGTCACCTGTGTTCATTTGTTGGTTGAATGCTTGGCTTCCACTGAAGATGAATCTCGTTTGTTGGACATAAGTGACTGAAATATTTCTCATGTAGGGCTTCAGAATTTCAATGTCAATTATATAATTGAGAGTCACTCTTTTTTTTTGAGATCGATCAAGTATTCGAGTCCCATTTTTTATACTAATTCCAATGTACAGTGTGAATTACAGGATGGCTTGAATGCCAGTCGGACGTTGGATTTGGCATCTAGTCTTGAAGCAGGATCTGTGGTGAATCGAACTGGTGGAGATGCATCTTTGAATGAAAGCAGTCTGCGCTCTATTCTGACCATTGCCTTTCAATTCCCTTACGAAATCCATCTCCAGGACAGCATTGCAACCATGGCTCGACAGTACATACGTAGTGTAGTTTCATCTGTGCAACGGGTTGCATTGGCCATAGCTCCATCTCGACTTGGATCACATTTGGGGCCAAAACTGCCTTTAGGCTCTCCAGAAGCTCTTACACTTGCTCGTTGGATCTGCCAGAGTTACAGGCAAGCTCTGCCTGCCTTCTGTATTTTATTAGTTTATCATTTCACATGCAAGAGTCCAACATTCAAACTTCATTCTCAACCATTGATGGGCCACATTAGAGATTTCCATCTATTGACTTGACTAGGCCAATGCTTAACTAAATCAGTAGTTTTACTGTGAAATTCATTTGTTTTACTCTTCATAACAATAAAATAAGGCTGCATGTCTAAAATTGTAAGCAAACCAAAGCTGTATTATGACTCCCACAACTTGACTTTGTTGATCTTGTCAAAAATGAGTCAAGACTGAGCTAGACTCCTTGACTGGATTCAGTTTAGAACTTGGGTTTTTAGGTGGTGCAGCTCAGTCTTTACTAAACATAGTGTATCGATATTTATATCGCTTGAGTCAAGCTTGACCTAACCTGAAGCTACACTTGTGTCAGCTCCATTTCCAAGCTAGCTCTGGCATCATATTATCTCTACTTGGTAGTTGATTACAGTTTCTATGCTTAGCTTTGAGCTAGCTTAATTTTCTACCTGAGCTCAAATTGAACTGAATCTGGGCTCATTTTGTAATTTTGCTTTTGCTTCAATAAAAATATTTGTTCTATCAAAAATAAAAAATAGAAAAAAAGTCTGGGCTCATTTCATACCCCTGTTGTTGGTTGAAGTTGATCTGCTTTGGTTAGTAAATTCCTTTTCATGTGCAAGGACAGAGCTTTTGGTATGGTTTCTTCCCTTTGTCAAGGTTAAGTACTTCAGTCGTTATAATTGATGAAGCAGACTAGGCATTAAACATGTTACTCTAATGAGCTTAACACCGTGATTTGTTGATAGAAAGATTGCAAAGTAAAACTGAATGCAGCATAAAATACATCTACGGTACTAGTTTATCGGTAATTTGAGGCACCTGATATTTATGCGATGTTTGTTCCATGTTATGTTTTGCTGCTGCATGAATGCCACTCGACCTCCATGATTCTGTTATATATGCTGATAATTTTTTTCCACATTTTTTCCTTCTTTTTTCAGCTTCCATTTAGGAGTAGAGCTGCTCAGGTCCGATAGTCAGACCAGTGACTCTATTGAAATCATTGTGGCATCATCCAGATGCAATTTTGTGCTGCTCTATAAAGGTAAAGTGACAACTTCACAAACTTTTTGTAATTCCTTAAAGATGCTTCGTCTGATGCCCCTATCAGATACGTTGGTATGGTGTGATAATGCAACTTTCTGGACGATAAAGGGATTCGAGTTAATGTTTTCATTTTCGGTTGCAGTCACTACCAGTCTTCACCTTCGCCAATCAGGCGGGCCTAGACATGCTAGAAACCACATTTTGGCCCTTCAGGACATAGCACTGAATAAGATATTTGATGAATCTGGTCAGAAACAATATGCTCCGAGTTTAAGAAGATAATGCAACAGGTGATGTACAGTCTTAATTTTCTTCTTTGGAAGTTTCTTTTCATCATGCCTCCACTATTATGATCATGTCATTGTCAAAGGCATTACTCATCTATCTGGATCTGCTTTCTAAGCTGAACTTTACTATGTAATTGTTCATTCAATCCTATGAAAATCCATCTCTCTGCCATTCCAAGTTGCATTACCGAAAATGCCAGGCCCAATACCTTTGAAAAAAAAAAAAATTCAACATTGGTCAGGGTTGACAGGTTGTAAACTTTTGTTGGTCACGCTGCTGCAATTTGTATTCTAGATCTAGACCAGCTCAAAGTTGTGTTAATAACATCTCCATTTGTCATTTGCTTGTGTAATGCAGGGTTACACATATCTGCCCGTAGGGGTCTGCTTATCTACCATGGGCCGTCATGTATCATATGATCAAGCCATTGCTTGGAAAGTAGTGAGTGAAGATAACAATGTGCACTGCCTCGCCTTTGCTTTTGTGAACTGGTCTTTTGTTTAAATCTCAAGTACCAGAGATGAAGATAGAAAAGGGGGAAAACTGGTAGTACCAAAAATTACCCAGTTTTGTACTTAAATAGTCATAAATTTTTTACATAGTAATTTAATTTTGATGCCTTCACTTGAGAAATTATGAGTGAAATTATCTCCGAGAGCCCTTTTCCTTTCTTTTAGGTAAATTACGCTTTATTAGCGTGAAGCACCTGAAAAGAGTTAAATACAAGGAAAAGGAAAGAACGCCCATACGCGAAACAAATAGGAAAAGCATCCAAGACTACATTAACTACATTAATCACGAAAAAAGGGAACAAAATAACAACTATAAAGAGCAAGCACAATATGCCAGGAAGAAACAAACCGGAAAAACATCCAAGACTACATCTAAGAATCCTTCTAAGATTTTCTAATTGTCTCCAAATCTTTCAATGTCACCACACTTCTCCATAGAGCAAACAACTCTACATCTGACACAAAACCATTTTGAAGAGGGCCTTCCTAAGAGAAACGGTACCACTGAAGCCATTACAATCTATAGCCTGCCAAATCAGCCTCTTACCGTTTTTCATCAAAATTAAGCTTGAGAAGATTTGTCTCACGAGGGGAGCATAATATCCTTTGTTTCTGATAGAAATGAAAAAAAATACTACATCACCCATTGTGGAAAGGCTCCTCTTTTTTCTTGGGGTTTTTCAATATCAGCCCGAGAAGGTTAATGCCATTGTTCTCCACTTCTCCTAATAGCAGTCTTCTCTTGCAGAAAGTCTTGTTACAGCATTCTGAGCAAGCAAATACCCCCATGAATGTGAAATGGAGTGTATTGCTGCCTCCAATGCTATGTGGTCGATTATTTCCATGGAATTTGGTTCCCTTGACATTTGTAGGTTATATATTTTGTTTTTCACATTTATCAAATTTTATTTTTTTTGTGAGGCAAAGGGTTTTCTTAGTGATTCATTAAATAAGATTCTTTTATTGTTTCAGTGGGTGAGGCTCCAAATTCAACTCTACTCTAAACAAAGAAAATAAACTAATACGATATTATCTAGTTAATTTACTCAATATTTTACTTAAAAAAGGTCGTATTATGCACCAAGGAGTGGAAATAAGTATGGTTTTGGCCTGACCGACCTCGATTTAAATGAAAATTTGTAAGCTTAAACTTGATAAGGCTAGGCCAGAAGTCATTAGGTAATTCATAGGTGATGGGTAGGTTTTGGCCCCAGACATCAGCTCAAGTCATGTATCACTAATTCATAAAGTGATCAGCTGGTATGATCACATGATTAAGAAGATGACTGGAAAACTTCCCATTCTTTGAAGTCAAAAACACATGACTAGAATGATTAGATAAGATCAAAATTCTACACTATTATTATAGTATATTTTACAATTGTATTCAAGAGATTATAACCAAATGAAAAATTAATCAGGTTCCCTAATTATGGAGGCCTAGACAGCATCTCTTGGATTTTCCAAAAATGTTGCCCAGACTAAATCTTCCTTGGTGATTTTGGGTAGAATTAGCCTTTAAAGGCCCTCTGGATTTAAAATAAAAGTAGATTAGTTGATCCAAGCCGAAGGTAGTATTCAATTCATGTTTTCATAGTGAGCCCTTGTTTTACCCGTCTTAATTTCAATCCCCTTGGGTTCTCACCATATGATGGGGCCATTCAGAGTAATAGATTAATAACTTACTGTCCATTTCATCAACCTAGGCAATAAATGAACAATTCAACTGGTTTTCTCTGTCAGTATTCAAACAAACCCTTCTTGTATTGACCGCCCCATTGAACCCGTCATATGCCACGTGTCACATTTTTAAGATTATATAACAATATAGTGGAGCCAATATATACCAAAGGAGTGGTGAATTAGACATTCCCATTTTAATAGATTCACTCTAGCAATTTCTGTACTTTTTAAACGTGAGGTTTTTTTTTTCATTTACATGTGAGAAACTGTGGGATACCCAGCGTAAAACCCCCACGGGTGAGTCCACTACCTTAGGGTACACAAAGGTTAGGCCATGGAAGCTCGAACCTGCAACCTCCCGCTTCCTGAGGCGGAAGGCAACCAGTTGAGCTACATGTGAGCTTTTTATTGGTGAAAACTTTGCAAAAAGTACAGGAGCATAATTTAAAGGCAGGAATGCCAAATTACCACATACATCTAAAAAAAATAATGCCATTTCTAGCCATCCAATCTATAAAGAGATGCATCAAACAGAATTAGGAGCCCCCAATCAACAAATACAACTAGCTTGTGTGAAGGTTGGCTTCAAGGGAAAAGAGAGTGAAAGAAGTTTTCAATTGAAAGATGATTTCCCTAAATTGACACAAGTAGACACCACCGTGACTACAATTGACTCACAATTTTATAACATAAAAATGCACACCAACCGACCATGTTAGGATCAGTTTATTTACTGGAATATGTATATAAGAGAAGAAGTTTGTTGGTCCTCTCTCTCAATTTTTTGTTGATCTTCCAACAGTTGTAAAAGTGAGCACTTCCCATCTGTACAGCAGGCTCCTTTTCTGAGGTCTATATATAATGGAAACCACAAGAATGCACATTAGCTGTGACTACAATTGACTCACAATTGTGTGAAGGTTGGCTTCAAGGGAAAAGAGAGTGAAAGAAGTGTTTCAATTGAAAGATGATTTCCCTTTTCTGAGGTCTATATATAATGGAAACCACAAGAATGCACATTAGCTGGAACAAATTCCAGTTTTCAGGAATTGATTCTTTGGGTAAAATTTGAAGCATTTTGTCACATTTCTATTGAAAACAAATATCAATGCAGTGGTATAGTTACAACTTACAAAGACCTTGGCAATATATTAGAAAGGTAATGTAGGACATGTAGAAGAATACATAAAATTTCAGTAAGGGTATTGTGAACATTCTATCAGCTCTATTGAAGGAAGGTGATGGTTAAAAGACATTCTTTGAAACATGAATAGATTTCCCTTTTTTAACATCAGTGATACCCATTATCTTTTGCTTCCATTACAAAAGCAACAACCTGCAGCAGGAAGGCAAGCTAAAGATGAAGATCATGTTAATTTTACATTGAAAATTTTGTGGATAAAATGCTAAGAACAAGAGAGATTCAGAGGCACCATCTCACAATATGGAAAAATAGCATGTTAATTACCAACTTATCAAAGTTGAACCTCTCATGTTTTGCATTTCAATTTTACTGATTCAAGTTGACGTGTCAAAGACTTCACTCGCTCAAGGAGGTTCAGATTTTCCTGACAACAATGTCAAAAACATTTTCAAAATGATGAATTAGGAAGGAAGTAGAAAAGATGAAGCAAGAAATAAAATGATATTAAACTATCACCTTTTCCAGTGCAGCCAATCTATCTGTCTTCTTCTTTATATCCTCTTTAACCTGTCAAGGAAGAAAAGGTTTATCAACACAAGTAACAGTTATAGAAGAAATTCCTACACTAAAGAGCAACATTTACCACATTCCAAAGCTAAACCCAAAAAAAGCAGCAGCAAACATCAATGTATAAAATATGACAGCCATGACAATGATTGGAAATATGGGATACATTAACCCAGCTCCTCAAATCACAAGTGTGTAATTGGTAACAGTGAGATTGGTGAGATTTTCTTTATTGAAAGATCAAATTCTAGGCGATAAGATATTCCTGGTTGGAAAAATCTCTCATCTATGTGAGATTTGATTTGAATCTCTTGAAAAGTTGAGATTTGGCCTTGCACCAAAGATTATATGTGAGGGATTGCAATCTCACCTTTTTCTTCTCAATAACATATGCCTTTCCATACATTATAAATGAATTTTATTATAGATGATCACATAATAATTGATATTAATTAATTCATACTACAATCAATGTTGATAATATTTCATAATTTTGATATATAATTTATATTTGATTAGTGTTTGTTTTATTTTTAATTTTTTTATATTAAAGTTAATTTGAAATAGCCTAATAACAATATCTAAACGTATCAGGATTTTTCAAAAAATACCAAACAATATTTGAACCAAGCAAGATTGTAGATACTACTAGACATAATCAATTTGAATCTCACAGAATTTTAATCTAACAAACTTAGAATCTAATAGTAATTAAATTTGATTAGTCATCCATCCGAGACACACATGCATTCTCCTTTAAGACCAAGGTCTCATGAGAACGCTTGAGGTCTTGGGATTGTGGGACCCACAGTAGTCTTGATGGACGTATGCACACGTGCGCATGCGCGCGCACACACACACATACAAATGCATAGTCCCCATATTCCCCTCATCAGTGCATACTCCCCCTATTCACCTCACACCCTTCTACCCTATATGAATTAGATCTCTAACCAATTTGAACACATTCTAAGTTGATCTCACTGTTGGATTAAAGTTCATGCAAAATTGCTCCCATTTTACCCACATGGGTGTAGCTCAACTGGTTGCCTCCCGCCTCAGGAAGCGGGAGGTTGCGGATTCGAGCCCCCATGGCCTAACGTTGGTGTGCGTTAGGGGTAGTGGGCTCATCCGTAGGCGTTTTAATAGGATTGTGTCTGAGTTTCCTACACGTTAATCCAAAAAAAAAATTGCTCCCAATTTAACTGTTGATTTTTGGACCCTTAAGAATCATGGATTTTGAAATTTAATGGACCTGATTTTTCACAGGTAGAATCATCCAATAGATACCAAACAAATGGATCCCACCCACGATATGTCCCCCACCCATGTGAGCCCCATAGGCACACTTGTGCAGTGTCGCACATGCATGGATATACATTCACTGGTCACATACAGGCAATGAGTTCATAGGCTGGTACATATCTCTGGAAAAAAGTCATAAACAAATAAAAAAATTTAGCATTTTTCATTTGCCCAGGAAAGGAGAAAATTACAAATTGAAAAGAATGGAAAAAAAAAAAAAAAGATGCTAAAGGACTTGGAAATCAAGAAACCAATATAGATCCAAAATGGTATGACAAATGTTGAGAACCAAAAAAGCAAAAAATATAGATCAAGAAACATGACTAGTAAAAATAGGATTCAAACTAAACATAACTACTAAATATAAATCAAACTAAGGTAGGACTCATCAAAACATACACCTTGGCTTCTCACAGGTAAAAATCTTTGTTCAGAATTATTAGACCGTTAAAATGGAAAAAGGGTAAATGAAACCTTAAATATTTCTTGATTTCAAAGACGACTGGAATTTGATAATACCATCTTTTGAAACCAAAAGAAAGGTCACACCTGTATCAGTTCCCTCAAGCGTTCTGTACCTCTCTCCACTTCTTCATCATATTTCAATCTCCACTCAGCTGATTCTTCCATTGCTTCCCTGTTAGCAAGATCAAACTGCTTTCTGAAAGAAAGAGGCAGAAAAATGAACTATTCCATTCAGAAATTGTTTTCAGGAAAAAAAGTTAAGGCTTTATATATAAGAAATATGTCAATAATCATACTATAAAGCAAATTTCATGTATTTGAATCAGAAATTCCTTGCAGCAGAAGAAAGGGAGCATTGTTCAACATCTCCACCTAACTTAAATCTTGCAAGCCAGAGACAGATTAAAAGGTCTATCAATTTTAAGTAGGGGTACAAAAATTGCAAGTACCGAGATATCGGCATCTTGGCCGATATCTCTCTCTCTCTCCTAAATTTTTTTGGACAAATATCGTCCGTATAAATGTGTATCGGCCAATTGGCGAGATCTCGGCCATATCGGGCGAGATTTCAACCCTGGTTTTAAGTGGGTTATAAGGATATCAAGGAAATACATGAAGGGTCTTCGTTGGCTGTAAGTGTCTAGGGCCATGGAAGATTGAGGGATGAGTTAGGGGGCTTTACCTCCTTCCTGATAACAATGGGGATTCTGCCAATGATGCAAAAGGATATCATTATCATCACCATTTATCTAGGGCGGGCAACATGATGATAAGTACCATAGGATGATAATGGTAAAAAATGCGAAAGGATAATAAGTACATAAACAACATGATATATAATTAGTACCTGCAGCAATTACGAGAAAACCAATCATCCATGGCAGTGCAAATTCAATAAAGTGAATCATCAAAGGAGTGTTGACTGTAGATATCTATTTTCGAAATTCATCACTGATCTCCTTTCTATAATATCCCTATCATCATACCAACAAAAAGTCTTTTATTCAAACCCGAAACTAATTCACCTCTATCACTTTATCAAAAGATCTAGAGTTTGTAAAATATTCTCTTCTTTCTATACAAAGCATAGCTAAAGTCGGCATTCTCAAGAACATGCCTCTAATGCCAGATGGGCTATCAGCTGATCAAATAAAAATATTAGCAAATTTCTGCATTATCTAATTCACACCAAAATGGGGGAAAACAACAATGAAAACAATTAACAATAGTGATATTTAAATGGGAACAGCATCATGTGAAGAGAGAGAGAGAGAGATGTGTTGTCTCTCATCCTTGCGATGCAGAACATATTGTAAAGTCAAATCCCAACAATTTATGTGGTCCTTTTAAAGTCAGAAAATGCTTCCAGCACATTAGTATATGAAGAACATGCCCCGTTCTTCAGTGTCAAAATTTAGACAGTAACTACAAAGTGAAGTTGCCATTTGACATGCTTCACTCTAGAATTGCCTCTCCCAAGTCCCCAAATGCCAGTAATATGCAGGATTTTCAAAAATTAAAAAGAAAAAATGTAAAGAGTAAGCCAAGCACTATCCCCTCCTCTTTCTTCAACCTTGACCACTCATCCAATACCCCCCCTCCAAACTAATAATAGTAATAGTAGTAAACTAAAGAAACCCTCCACCCCTTTCACCTACCCACTTCTAGATCCTTCTTGCTTTCTTGGTGTCAACCCACTCCTTTCAATTGAGCAGATTCCCATGTTTGATGTGTAGTGTGATCTTGTACCTATTAGGGTGGAAGCTCTTTGTTGGGTAGCTACAGTTGCAATGGGCCAACAAAAACCTCGCCTTGGGAAACTTTAATGGCAAAATTCTAATTTGAAAAAGGCCAAATGCATTTTTATTACAAGTATAGAAGAGGCATATTAAATTCAAGGATTTTGAATTTTAAATCTTTAATGATTTTAAAAACAATTGAAGATCATTGATGAGGGCATCGTGTGCCAAATAAATTCAATTGAAAATGAGGAAGATTATTTGATGAAATTGAAAAAATTCACTCAATTTTTATCACAATCGGTGCATGTAAAAGATGACCTTCTAGGGGTTCTAATAGACCCAAATCCAGCCTATTTTGAGCCCATATGAGTGTGCTATGGATTAGGGCATGTTTGGACATGTTTTGGGCCTCTAAAGCGGGCCATATGCAAGGTGCAAACTGAAGTGGCAAGATTTCCATGCATTGTCTAGTCACATGCCATATCATTATCCCTAAACTTTAGTTGTGGAATCTCACCAAATAAGCAAGCTTTGGGCGGACAAGGAAGGATACCACAATGTTGCATTCTCCAATTTGGAAGCACAAGAATGAATGGACGAAATTGCTTGGAGAGGAGAGAATTTTGGGCATCATACTAGCATATTCCACCATCAAAATTCGC
The DNA here is from genome assembly GCA_022113865.1 of Chimonanthus praecox. Lineage (NCBI taxonomy): Eukaryota > Viridiplantae > Streptophyta > Magnoliopsida > Laurales > Calycanthaceae > Chimonanthus > Chimonanthus praecox. Next base: position 6,576,022 of record CM039087.1, on the reverse strand, counting down.
CCAAGTCATTCTTGTCATCATTTCCTCTAAATTCTTGTTTCTCTTATTAATATATTTTTATCAATAATAATAAGGATATGAAAGGAATCCAACAAAGAAAAACAAGAACAACAAGCCAGCTAGTTATCAAAGCTAATAGGAAATTGGAAGAAGAGCAACAGTCAAAAGGAAATTAAGTTATGAAACCATCATTGCAAGATTTTGGAGCGAAAACAGCAACATTAAGTAGAAGATTCATGTAATACAAGGGAACCCAAAATCAGCTAAATCCTGAGATAGATATGGATTTTGCACTTGTTTATGAAAAAGTTGTAAGCTAAAAGGACTTAAAAACTAAAAATCCAGCTAGCTATAATTAGTTGAGTAATAAAGAGTATCTACTTAATCAATCAATATAAGTAGCAGGAAAATGTTATTGGAAGGGAATATAATGACAATTTGCTTTCCTCTCAATAAATTATCACATCTCTTGACAAATGAAAAAAGGGTCTCGGAAGCAATTCATTTTTAGATTGGTGCTGACTAGAAAATTAAGTGCATAACATTCATCTTCTATTTCTCCCTTTCCATTCCTCCACTTTATCGCATTCTCTTACCCTTGTCCTCACCAGTGCAGCATTGTTTTACACGTAAAACTAATTTTTTTTATCAAACAGAATTTTCATCACAAATGTGTTCAGTCAACCCATTTCAATTGCATTATGACCCGTGTCTCCAAAGAGGAAAAAAAACATCGTGAAACCTTCTGGGACAGTTGGTCTAAACCCCATCATTCAACAAACAGACAAGTATGGCAAGAAGTGTATTGGGTATATTCAGTTCAGTCATTAAATGATACCACAACAGATAAAGTCATAATATATTTAGATAACAAAAGTAGAGAGATTGAATGCTCAGCAAAAATAGGGTTCTGCTACAAAGATCCAGGGAGAAAGGATCAGCATATTCTATATACAAAAAATATCCAAAAAGAGTGAGACACCCCAAAAGGAGGCCTATTATGTCAGGCCGTCTTATTGTCAATTGAAATCCTTCATGGTTACCTAAACCACATGAGTTGGTACACGTCCCAAATTAACACCCATCCGATACTTGCATTGTTGGATTTTCAAAGTAAAAAACCACATCCATTTGAGGTTTATAGAACCACCAAACTTTGAACCTCAAAACCTCTAAAGCATTTGTATATAGTGTATTAATTAGACCATTCTATAAGCCCTAAAGGATATAATTAGAAAGAAATGCATTAGAGATGGTTTAAAAACATCTCCGATAAATGACAATTTGAGAGAAACTCGTTTGAGGTAGTTTGGTCATGTTAGTAGAAGACCAGATATTGTCAAGTGCCTAAAGTTGAGAGGCTACTGATCGTAGGCAGTAAGAGAAAAACGTGTTAGATTGTAAAGTGACTGATGGTATGGTTTACGATAGGATCAATTGAAGAAGAACTCGTAAACCCGACGCTAAATGGATGGGACTTTGACCTATGATGATGACAAGGATGATTCCATAAACCATAAGATATATTAAAAAACAATTAGAAATAATACATCCATTCACATATAACATGCAAATTGGCTGTCCAGGAGGTCCAGGTCATCGACTACTGAGACAGGTGTCCAGCTTATATCAGAATTCCCCTCATTATAACAAATTTATCATATAAATGATTGAATTATGTAAGGTCTGTTCAGTAGCCCGAAATTCTTTGGAGGAGCTGGAATTATGTGGAAGTCTAGCCTATACACAGCTATAAAAATCCACAAAATTCTAAAAACCTTAAATTCAATTGAAGAATTCCAAGCTACTAAATATGCCCTTCAGAATCTCACTTGGTTGGCCAAAGGATGTCATATAAAATTTTCTCCATTAATCCATCACCCATATAATAAGGTCCATGAACTCCAAGCAAAATGAATCCCGTCTGTTGGATTAAAACGTCATTTTCTGACCCTTAACTGCTGTTGATCTCTGGGGGCTTGAAAACCATATATCGTCCAATGGGGTAAATTTTTGCGGACCCCCAAGCCTCTCATACGAATAACAATATATCTATACAAAATCTGGGCATGGTTGTCTGTGCCCAAAAATAGATAAAGGATGAAAAGGGTTGAAGGAAAAATGCCTTAGGATGTCGTTATCTTGGGCGGTGAAGCTGAAATCGATAGCCCACAATTTCATATAGAATGCGATCCCCATTAGCATCACCACAAGCAGCACCACAAAAACAGGGCTTCTCAGCATACCCATCTATCTCTAGATCCAGGGATTCGATTCAACTCAATTCAATTCGGTTCTTCCGACGGATACGGATAGAATCGCCAGGTACAGTAGTGCTGATTCTCTTCACTTCCAAAGACGGGAGAGGGGACATGAACATTTGCTCCTGAGAGAGAACAGAATTCTACTTCAGAGTTCAGACAACTCGATGCTCCACTGTTTTAAATGATCCATCTCCAGCGAACTGGGCCACTTGGTTTTCAGAAACGGCATTGGGCTTGTGGGCTTCACTGTGGGCCTATTGACACCCATATGGGCATAATTTCATATATAAAAGCCATATTCAATTAACTTCAATTGAATTTTATAGTCTATTATTTTTTATTCAATGTATTTTTAGTTTAAATAAATTTAAATATTTAATATTTTTAAAATATGATTTTACTTATTTAGTTGTAATGATTTTTATAAATACCATATACAAACAATGACTTTTATAATCAACCCATTAACATGAACTGATTGCAATCTTACGTGCCCACAGTTGAGTGATCAAATTTGCTAAAAAATAATCTTATGTGCATCATGATTTTAAAGTTTATAAAAAAAATTTAGTGATTCACTAATTCAAATGAATCTATTCAATGTTGAGTAGTTTTTCTCAAATTGAGTTGGAAGATTTTATTCAAGTAATTCAATTTGATTAAATGTTAATTTTGTAATTTAAAATTTTAAACTAAAGAAAAAGATCATTTAAATCATCTTGGTTTTGAAAAATATTGAAATCACCTTTGTCATAATTGATCAACTGGAGAAACATGGAACCCACTTTGCCTCTTGTAGGCAATTGAAGAACCAAAGCATAGAGTTGTCCAAATCATCTTTTTTCTAAATTTTGTTTCCATGGTAAAAATTTGTTATCTTATTGGAAGTGCAGGGCCATTTTTCAGAAATCCAAGTAGATTAAAATAAATAAATAACCTCGTACTTAACAATGTGCTGGCTGATATGGTAAAAGAATAAAAATAGGAAAAGATCTTTACTGATACTAAAAAAAAAAAAAAAAAATCAATTTTGAAGCCCCTAAATAGTGAATACAAAGTCTATCATACAAAAAGGATGAAAAATAATACATTCTATTGGATTAATAATTGGCATTCCAATTAATTAGTCCTTACGTATCAAATAGGGTTCATCATCTGGTGTAAGAGAAATGATTATCTGAAGTTTATTATACAGTACGTTATGGTAAAATTTAGTTAGTTTTACGTGTGAGGTCATGTGAGGTCCACTTCTAATTTTTTTAAAAAAAACTCAGATAAATTATCAGTAAATATTGAGATCCAAAGGGTTCTCTTTATTAAAACTAAACTTCACAGGTAAAATTAACTCAACTTTACCCTAACTTGCTATATACTTATATAGTTGACTTCAGTTATACTCCCTCCGTCCCATTTTAGTTGTCTCATTTGAAATATTTATATTTTTTAAGCAACTCTCTATATAAGACTAGCACTACACATGATTTCATCCATTTTAAACACACTTCATACTGCTCCATTATAAATGAGACAACTATTTTAGGACAATTCTAAAATTTATATAAGACAACTAATTTGGGACAGAGGGAGTACTATATTCTACGGTGAATCAAGAGACTTTATAGCGTATTTTAATTCAATAGAAATCGTGTCTTGTAAATAGTTAGTTATGTAGTTTATCATCCATCATGATGAAGTGTTGGATTCAATAGTTTTCTTTGATGTAAAATGAGGCTCACATATGAAATTTACTTAATCTCACTATAAATTACAATAAAGTTATTCTCATCTGATCATTCTTATTTATGTAAAGGCTTCTACATTTCGCATCTTGTTGTAGACATGACACTAATTTCATTGCAGATTTTCAACTTAGAACCATCTTGCCTAGTCGAATTTGTCAATTTACCCAGTTTAATCCTGAGAAATTATCCTTTGTCTATCCAATGCAAGCCTAGTTGAATTTGTCATTTTACCCAGTTTAATCTCAAAAATTATCCATTGTGAACCAGCTCACATCGATCTATTGTAAACTTTCAATCATAGCTCTTTGATAAAAATGAAATAAAAAACAAAACTTATCAATTTTTTCTCACCAACGGCTTTAATTAAAAGCTCATACCAAATTTTATAAACCAGCACAGAATGGATAATTTATTGTTTAATTCCAACCACGTTGAAAAGGTTTAGAATGAAGTAACAAAAAATTGTGGAAACCACCTGTTTTTCAACAAAGAGAATGATGCGGTGCCATGTCATCGCCTTTGTATACCATTCCTTATACCAAAAAGTTTATTTAAGACGACACCCCTGCGGCCCTGCCTACTACTTTCTCCAATCCGAACATGCTTTGAAGGAGTAAATTTTTATGAGAAAGTAAAGAACATCTCTCTTTAGAAATTCAAATTTTGGGATGTGATTCAGCTGGTAAATTATTTTTTATTTTCCATCAAATGAAGCTTTGTTTTGGAAAGCTCATTTGCTAGAGGTTGGGATGGGCCTTCAGTTGTCCAAATGGACAGACCAATAATGGACTGTTGGGATCTAAGAAAAGATTTCTAGCCAAATATTTCAAATCATATTAATCCATATATCAATGTGTGGATGTAGTAAGGCGTGAGGCATAGTTCAAATACCAACATGCAACATCAATGTGTATGTTCACCAAATTGCCGCATATCTTACTGAAATGCTTTCTACTTACTGAATCTTGAAATATACGTGCAGAAGCAATCCAAGCTCAATTACTATTGAAACCACTGGAACAAATGAGTTCAGTGACAGTTGGAAAGAATGGGGTTTTGCTTGGGCATTACCGAGATGCTAACAACCAGAAGTTCATGAGAAAAGACAAGGATGTCGTGAACCAGCTGAGGAAGGCCATGGCCGTCGAAGTCTCAAACTGCACGCAATGGTTTTGTGCACATTCCCCAAGATCATTACCAATAAGGACAGTAATGCCAGCAGATGCACAAGCAGCTGCAAATGTGAGGGTGGAAGTTATCTGCATTAAAAAAAAACAACACAATTATTTTTTTGAGAGGTCGCCGCCACTGGCACACACTTTCTTTTATACTTGCCAGCCGATAATATGCTAATAAACATGACCAGGTCTTGATATCCATGTCTACTGCAAATGTGACGTGCATGTAACCTGGGGAAGTACATAACTAGGTTTTGGTTCTCTATTTAGAAATCTCTATTCTTGAATAGTTACTGATCATTTCAAATTCAATTTTTTTTCCAGGCATAGTCACCATTAAACATCTTGATTCTCATTCATCACGCAGACATCAAGAAATTTTAATTTCTTTTTAAGTGCCATAGTCAATTTTCTTACCCCATCACCGATTACAAATAAGCCGACTATCCGGGAATTCCGCAAGGAGCGCTTCACTAGAAGGGCGTATATATCCACCATTGCCAAGGATAAGCTCCATAAACTTTGCAAGATAGCAGCTGCTACGAGATAGCTGCCACATCAAGTATCATAAAACATTTCAAAAAACCCTGTTCATATGCTAGGAGTGTAGAGTTGCATCCAAATTCTTGTACATAAAATACTTGCTTTGTCCAGTTTCATGACAGAAATCAACATAAGCAGGATACTGAAGCAGAAAGAAAAAGGGGGACATTTAGGACTTGAAGAAGGCATGCGCTAACGTAGAAACAGTATCGGCTGGGTGCCTTGACCAATTCCAAAAAGTCGTCTTCTTATCTGAATGATGAGAAGCAGACTCATTAGCTAGAAGAGGAACTAGTTAATAAGTGGCAAATAGATGACTGATAACTGTGTCTTAAGAATCTTTATCTTCTCCTTCCTCCAAAGTTCACAATCGACAAGTTTATAAATGTTTAAATTTAATTTAAATAGTTGGCAGGTTTAGACATTACAAGGAGTTGGAAGTGGCAGTAGACTTGGTTCCCACTAGGATTTGCATTGTTTTGTTTAGGAATACTTCATCTTTTTTTTTCAGACTAGTTTAGTTGAGGAATGCTTTTCCCCCTTTTTTTGACGGTTTGTTTTGTTAAGGAATTATCAAGAGAATTATGACCAAATAGACTAGAATCCACAATTAAGATTTTCAAGATATTAATATATTATTACAAATTATTTGCTCTCTTCCTCAATCTTTTCATCATTAACTAAAGAGGACGTACAATTATATACCATATAAGAGAAACAAATGATCAGCCACGCAGTCCCTTAAGGTATGCACTCTGAGCATGCTACTATGTGGAGCCCATATTTGACCTGTCTTTTAGAAAAGACTATGCTTGAAAAGGGGTCCACCAAAAAATCATCTTGACTTAGATCAATCAAGCCACATTCTTTAATCTCCTAAAGCTGAGCACTCAAAAGCATTTGTTTAATCTCCAGACTTATGTGACCTTCGAAATCATGGCTCCATTCATCTAATCAAGGTGATTTTTGTTAGACCACATATCCAAACATCAACCTTTCCAATAGGCCCATCACCATGGGCAGAAATGGCCCACTGCACCCACAAGCACAGATGAAAATCGCTTTTAAGAGATAAATTCAAAATATCCACTGATACCCCCGACATGTGACAATTTTTTATGAACAGTACTTTAGGTTGAGGCTGCACATTCCATAGGTCTAGGCAATCCATTGATATTTGAGTAGGGATCAGATCAACCAATAAACACTAACCATGGTGGTGAAGAAGCCAACCCAAACATGATTGAAGCTGACCCGTTGTCTCCCAAGTGGCAATTCAAACACAATTTGGCATCCCAACTAGGTGATTCTGGATAGGTTGGCACTCCCAGCCTGATTAAAATCAGTTTGGCTTGGCCTTTAAGAAATTGGATCAAGTACATGTTTAATACCTGTTATACTCAGTGGGTCAGCCTGACCAAACTGTTCTCACCCTCTAACGCCACTTCTTAAGGAAAACAATTACATTGGTAATGCGTCTCTAGCCAACATATAATCACCACCAACCCCAAATGTACCCAAAGAGTACACTAAACCATTTGCACTTCTAGTGAAAAAGAAGAAGAAGTAGATGATGATGAACAAATAAGAAAGAGCAAAGATTCCTAATCCCTCTAAAGAGGTTGATGTTCATCTAGTATGTAAGTTCTTCCAACTTCCCAATATTTTGTTTTGAAACCTCTAAACTCCCTATCATGAATCTCATATCAACTTGCAATGTAAATCTGGGAAATATTAAAAAACACCTGACCTGGGTTTTCTGTCTTTGAACAGGTTAATCATTTTGATCCAAATGGACAAGTTGCTATAGGACCCATTTCAATCATTTTTATCTCAGGAGAAGTTTTCCATAGTGAACTGTTGTTTTTTTTTTAAATGGGCATAGTGAACTGGTTGACAAAATTTAGTGTGAACTTTCAATCAAAACCCTTAAATGAGGAAAAAATCTGCTAATCTCACTTTTTGAATTCAGTAAATATTCTCATCCAAAGGCCATCATTGAAAGTTCACAACAGATCATTGTAAACCAGTTCACAGCAGATAATGACTCATTATCTCAGAGAGAGAGAGAGAGAGAGAGAGAGAGATCAAAATGCAATGAGAATCTACGTCAAATCCAACTTTGAAACATATAATGAGCAAACAAGTGATATACAGTTTCCTCTGTGTATGAGAGAGAGAGAGAGAGAGAGAGAGAGAGAGACTAAAAATCTATGCCAAACCCAGCTTGGAAACATACAATGCGCAAACAAGTGATATACAGTTTCCTCCCTGTGTAAAGGACAAAATAACATTGAGTGAAACAAGTCAAAACCCATCCATAGCAAGTCCAGTGACTCATCTGACAAAAAGCCTCGACCTTTTTAAGTTAAAAACTCTAACAAACTAAAGAGCAGTAAGAGGCTCAAATGAAAACCGAACATGAGCATTTAAACAAGAATCTAGCCTACAAATACCCTGGGATTCTACTTACAGATACTTGTCATTAATCCCTCTCTCCTCCCACCTAACCTAGTGCACCCACAGACACCCACCCCAAGAAATTTGTATCGATATTATTGTATGTTTATTGTTAGCAGTAAGAACAAAAGTGTGATAGTAGTAGTAGAAAGTATGCAGCATAGTAGCAGTAATAGTAGTAGCTGTAGCAGTAGCAGTAGCAGTAGCACCAGCAGCAGCAGCAGCATCATAAGGTACACAGTGCAGTAGTAACAGCAGAAATTTAACTGAGGTTCACAGCCAATGAGACACCAGAATTCAATATTGTTTGGGTCTTGATAAGTAATTCAAGCTCATTAGAAACAGGCAGAATGCGGCTAAATAGCTTTGATGACAGTAAACTATGAGTTCTACTTTGTAGATTATGTGGGAGAGTAGAACTCAGAAAACCAACCAAAAATAATAGGTTAAATGGCTTTGATGACAATATACAGACACACAAACATATATATGTTTCACATGTGGATATTTGCACGGTTTTTAGGAAGCAATTTCATATTGAAATTTGAGAAGTTAAGAAGTGTGATTGTATCAGGGTGTTCTTGTTTGTATACCAGGAATATCAGTCAGAAAAATTGGATTTCCAGCAATCCATTAAACATCACATTTGGATGTGTTTGACATGGGGAAAATTTGTCATCCCAGGAAAAGGCATTTCCCTGGACCTTGCAAAACAGCTCCCCCTAATCTGCAGAATCCAGGAAGGAGAAGTTCTCTAAAATTCCATTTTGTTCATTTCTGCGTATCAAGCTTCTGCATGGAAGCTAGGCAGCAAATGCACCAGGTGGACCACACACACTGCCGCATTTTGTGGCATGTGTCGGGTGATCCCTACATTTCATTTAAACAAGCGCAGAGGTGTTAATGTGCAGAAAAAATGGGGGAACTTTCCAAGAGAAATTTCCAACCCTCACTCATTGGAAAACAAATTTCCAGGTAAATGAAAAGGGAATAGTTTTCCGTACTGAGCATTTTCTATCCAAATGGAAAATCGCAAACAACCTCTAACTGATGAGACAATGTACCAATATTGATGATGATTGCAGGCAATACAACAAAAATCTATACGCACATCTAAGCAATTACAATCCTACTAAATAGAGATAGCGGTTTCTGTAGGTAAAGGAATTTCAAAATAATAAAGAGATCGATGAACAATCATCTTACGAGAAGGCTGTGACAGATGTGAAATCGCTGGCAGATACCATGACGCAAAGAGCCGCAACAGCAAATGCAAACTGAAAAAAGCGCAAAGTGAGCCCTCCATATGTTCCAGGCATTCCTTGGATGTCCTTCATCCTAAATCTGTGCACATCAATGGCAGCGTCGGTGGGAGGCGGAGCTTCAACCGGATGCACTGTCGGATGGCTGACACTCATTGCTTGAGTGACTTCAATTCATTGCCCCATGGGGAGAACACACACACACACACAAATTTGATCCAATGGACAACAAAAGAGGGCAAAAGCAGATTCACTACTTGAAAGAGAATCCGCTATTTCAATTGACCTTTCAAGAAGTGAAAATGGGTCCTCAGCAACGATTTCTGGAAGCAGATTAAGAACCCTAAATCCAATATTTCATGGATCTAGGGTTGTAAGTCCCCCAAAAAAAATATAGGTAATAACATTTGAGGCAGTAATTTTACAATGAACAACATTGCAATGGCAACGCTAATTCCACTGATTACCGTGAAAAAACCTAATTACTTGATTGAATCAGAGAAGAAAAATCTCGAATCCTAATTCGACGAATTTCAATCAAAACATCAGAGAGAGAGAGAGAGAGAGAGAGAGTTTTCAGCAGTAGAAGAAACTTGAGAGAGAAAAGTAACTTATTTTAAGTGAGTGGAGGATGGCGTATGGAATTATAAAACGGAACAGGGATTCTCTGATCTCTACATCGTAATAAAAAAGTTTTCTATTAAAATTTAATTTTTAAATTAAAAGCGTATCGATTATATAAAATAAAAATTTACGACTCTAAAACCTAACTAATTTTTTATTCTAATTTATGAGGCTGAGGCGGCAAGCAGCGTGGCGGCTAGCATTCAATGTCGCGGGCTTTTTGCCCAGTTTGTCTAAACGAAAACTCTGAGTTAACAGTATTATTATTTTATTTATATGCTAATTTTATTAAATTAAGCTTTAACTATTTGATAAATATTATTATTACCATTTGATTTAAATAACTATAATTGATAATAGGTAGGTAGTTCTTCATTAACCGTTATATTTTTTTAGTTAAATTAAAGAATAGTGTATTATTTACATTTATCTTTTTAATTCTCATATCAATAATTACTTATTTTATTTTTTTAAATTACTCAACTTTATGTTATAATAAATAGTATTTAAATCAAATTAAATCACAATAATTTTATAAAGCAACTAGTACAATCTTTTTTTAAGCTCTTTAAAGCCCACCGACATCAGACATGATTGTGGATTCAGAGTATAACAAAAATTTATTAATCAAACATTTGTACACCTCCAGTCTCTAGATCACAAAAATTAATTCTAATTTTTTTATTCATTTGTTTACTAAATTAAATAACTAAAAGAATTAAATGTAATTAAGCTTGCGTTGCAGATACAAAATTAAATCTTATTTGTCACGTGTTTAATGTAGCAACTTAATCTTTATTTATATACATACTGTTTGCTTTGCTAGTTTATAATAGTGCATATAATAGTGCATGATTGTCCACGTTGGTGTAGGTCAACTCGTTGCCTCTCGTCTCGAAGGAAACAAGAAGTTGTGGGTTTGGATTACTCACATGTAAATTAAAAAAAGAAAAATACTGCACGATTTTTATTTTTTCTCAAGCTTTTATTGAAAAAGGTCTACATACAATAAAATGTAAGAATCCTACTTATAGATTTCACGGCGGATGAGTCTGCTTTTGATGTAGGACCAATGATCACTTATTATAGTAGTATGTCGGTATCTCGCATCCGTATACACATGATGTCCATCACTTTTTAATTCATCAATCAATTTTATTAATTCATATAAAGAGGACAGAAAAAAAAATTATTGAAATGACTTTTTAGGTTTTTAATATCCACAAACCCCTCTTTTGTTTAGTTAGACTTGTATTTCTAATGTACTAAATACAATATTATAAATGATATATTATGCCATTAAATTATTATGAAGGAAATCTCACAAGCTTAAAAGTATAATATATATGTCATAATAATGCATGTTGTGCAGAGTCTAGTAGAAGTTTAACTTAAACTCAAAAGGCCCAAACTATAAAACTCATAATAAACTTTAGGTAATATAGGTTAAATTCATACTTTTTTTAACTTTAGATTAAAACGTTCACATCTATGTTGTGGATTCGAGCCCCCATGACCTAACTTTAATATGCTTTAAGAATAGTAAATTCATCCATGAGGGGTTTAATAAGACTTTTTCTGAATTTCCCATACGTTAATAATAAAAAAATATCCACATTTATTTTGAATCAAAATAAACCTATCCTAAGCAAAAGGTCCTATTCTAAATGAGAATAACTAGTTTTATTATCTATATTAACTCATATGTCTTCTGTATTTATATGATTCGATTTCACAAATTAATTATCACAAATGTACAACTCGCTATAGTTCTTTTAAGTGCATGACTACTTAACATTAGTTATTATAGAAACTTTTTTAAAAGGTACTGTACAATGACTTTGGATGAATTGGTAAAACAATAAGATGGCTAAAAGAGACAAAGGGAAAGATGCAAAAGACCAAGCATGTCCTTATTTGTATGTAAAATTAAAAATTCTAATAGAGAGAGAATATAAATATAAACTTGGCAAGGTGAGTGAGGGTGAGAACAAAAGACTTAAGCCTAGTACGATATGATAAACATAAAAGGCAAAGGAATTTAAGTTAAAGTTAAGGATATTAAAAATGACTCGAAAAGATAATTTAGAGAACTCTTAAATATGAAAAATTAAGTGTGACATACATGTACAAAAGTTCGAGCCTACATGTGTAGTTGAATTTGTTACCTCCTGTCTTAAAAAGTCGGAAGTTGTAGGTTCGAGCTCCCATGACCTAGACTTTGAGTGACTTATAGATAAAGAACTCATCTATGAGAATTTTATCAGGACTCTTTATGAATTTCTCGTACATCAATAAAAAAAAAAAGGTTGATAAATAAATTATCAAAAGAATAATTCTATCTTGATTGTGGTGAATAAAAGTTGAGCAAGAAAAAAAATTCTATAAAAGTCTGAATCTTATTAGATGAATAACAGAATTAATGAGCTAAATATGTTAAAATATTAGATTCAAGAAAGATGCACGAAGTGGTCTTATTAAATGGTAATAAAAGAGATATTCAAAACTGTGTCAATTCTCAAAGTCTTACATTTACGAGACATACTATGAAATATGGATTAAGTGCTTTAGAAATACACTTTCCTTTTATGCCAAGTGAGTTCTAAAAAGTAGCGTTGCATTAGGACAACTTGTTTTGCAGTTTAAAGAGAAAACAATGACCTACAAAAATACTATGAAAAAGTAGCAAGAAAATTAATTTTGCAAGCTTTGAAAAAATATTCTTAATAAATATGTTGAGATTATAAAATATTTTTCATGTCTCAATTAAATTGTCTCATATAGATTTTGAAATTATTTCAAAATAATTATTTCATTTATATTGGACTAGCATTACGTATGTTGAAATGGATGAGAATTACTGCATGGTGGTTTAAAGTCAAATTTAAATTATTTTAAAAATATAAATATTTAAAATGAGACTAAAATGAGATGAAGAGACTATATATGAACATATGATAAATATGCAATGATGGTAAGTGGGAATACGAGGAAATTCCAATGGGAGTTGGACTTTAATAAGGATAAAGTTTATAGACAGTAGATTGCTTCACATCAGATATACATGATGTAATACCGTAAGTCATGTCATTTATAGATAATACAATGTTAATTAGTAAAACAAGAAACCAATTTGATGAGAACTTAAAACTACTGAGGAAACCTTAAAGACGAATGGATTGACAAAATAAAATAAAATAACTACAGTGAGAGCTGGACACGTTAATTGCAAGCTAGATAAGAGTAAGGGTTCAAATCTCGTTATTAATAGAGATATCGTCTTATACCGAATATGTACCGATATATATCTTGGCTGAGAAATTTTGTTTATCTAAACTTTTTAATTAAAATCTGAGATATGGTTGATAGTCTGATACGATATATATATCGGGTGATATAAAAAGATATTAAAATCTGTGATTTCTCGGACAATACTATATGTATCAATCGAGATTTATTATCCTAAATACGAAACTGATATTTGATTAAAAATACTGTATAGGATAAGAGACAGATTCTATAAAATAATTATTAAATCAACAATATTTTATAGAGGGAAGTGTTGAATAATAAAAAGGTAAGACAATATAACAGTAACAAAAATATGTATTTTCAGTTAGATAAATAGAATAATGTTAAACGATATGATTAACAATTAGCGCATTAGAGAAACTTTTGTATGAATGAAAAAAAAATGAAGACATGTTGGAGATTATCTTAATTGATTTGGAGTAAGATCTCTAAAAGGAGGTATTAGGTTCAAACCATGAGAACTCTTGTGAAGGGCCACTTCCCATGGAAATTTATATAAAGTAAGGTCTCATCTATTTACTTGGTACGACAAGGGGATTTTCACACTCCCCAGAGGACTAATTGCGTGCGACGCCCAGACACCTTTGGATATAAAAAAAAAACATTTAGCGCATTAGAGAAACCTTTTTATGAATGAAAAAAAAATGAATACATGTTGTTTAAGATAATTTATGTTAAATTTTTTTAAATTAAGACTTGACTCAAAATTTTATTATTTAAGAGCATTTTTTTACTTAATTTTAAAAAATCAATCGAACTTATTAACTCGTTTAACTCATAAATTCGCTGAATTAAATCAACTCAAATTAATTTGTGTGAGTTTTTCCGATTTAATACACCCCACTGAAGCAAGTGAAGATATTTCCCGCCTGAGAGATTTTAATTCATTTCTGATGTTCATCCCATAAAAAGAGGGCCCCGCAATGTTCTTGATGGTGTTTTCACACCTTGCTTTGCTGAAAAGGGCCACCCCACGTCCTCTTGCAATCTAAACCCTATTTTCGACCTTTGCGCCCTCTTATTTATATTTTTGTACTCTTTTTTCTTCCAGAAACCTTCTTTTTTTAATCCATTTCTGCTCTCTGCTCTAAGTCTTCACTACTTACTTCAGAGCTGTATCTTGACGGTGATTTTGTTCTCTCGATCTTGTTTTGTAAAGTGGATCTTTATTGCCATTTCTGAGGTACTTCCAGCTCCCGTTCCTGCTAAAATAGGAAGATGTTCTGGCGCTTGTCTGCTTTTTCCGCATCTTCTCCCGTAAGTAGAATCCCAACAAAAAAGAGTTCTTGCTATCTTATATCTTATATCTGATTCTATTTTCTTTTTAGTTTTTGGGATTAGGATTGGTGTACATGAACCTCACATCACAATCCCCATCCCTTTTGTGCTGTGTGTTTGGGGCCTGAGTTTGGAGAGTATGACTGGCCCACTAGCAAGGATCCAAGTTGAGGGATAAGGTTGGATTATGCAAATTCTTGTAATAATTTCGGGGGCCACGATTTTATTTTTTAATTTTTTTTGGGGTCACTTGACTCTACTCCCAACCGTGACAACAACTGTGCCACAGGCTCTTGTCACACACTCACACTCTTAATCTGTGATTGGACATTTTAGAGTATTTAAGTTATGATAGGATTATATTCTGTTGTTAAAAATAATATATGTTTAAGATTATTGGTATCTTTCAAGATACACCCGATGTGATATATAAATGCTACCATTTTTAGTGAAATGAGGCATTAATCTTTTGCAAATTTTTAGTAAGAGTATAGAAAAATGACAGAAAGTCACACATACATGTGGGTGCTTAAACTTCCTGAATTTTGATGTCTTTCTCATATCACATTAGATAGATGTTACTTTTATTTATTTATTTTTAATGTTTTTTCCAGCCGAAATCAGCATTATATGGGTCTTTTTGATGATTTCAGGAAGGAGGTGGGAAACCAATTTTCCATTAAATCCAATTTCGGGGTCTTTCTAATAATGTTCCCCACCCACCCACTGCCACATGCACACACATGAACAAAAAGAAGCAAAACAGGTGACTATCTATTGTGCCAAAATGTTCAAAATGATGCAATTTATTGAGCCTTGGTACAATGAAATGTTCAAACTAAGTACTACAATTTGGGAAATGGTTTCACTCGCGTTTTTGTTGGATAGCTGATGCGGCCATCAGAAGCTCAATTGAATTGGACAAGATCAGGGAAGGCCCATTAGACAAGAACGGGGCCAAGGAAGCCTTATTTGATAAATTTCCTCTCCAAATTAATTTTAGAATTGATGGAGGGTAGAGAGGGCCTCAAATACAACCTAATGGACCCACTTGTACCATAAATGAAACCCCTTTAAATCAGTTTTAGGCGTGGGCCCGGTTGGGAGAATTTGGGCCTCAAAAGCCCATTAAAATAAGACCATTCGCTGCCGATTCAGTAATGACATGAACTCCATGTCACTGACACCTCAATGCTTCAGTGGGGGCCACATGGGCGCCACGTGGCTGGAATTTCCCAAAGGATAATACACAATGGCCATATGGGCCTGAGATTTTAATTAAGAAAATTCCAAAAGTGGAAAGGATTTCCATTAGGTACATGTTACTGATTTGGGATGAAGGATCGACTGTGAGGATGATTAAAACAACAATAAACCCAATAATAATAGAAGAAGATCGCTACAAACACAAGTCAGACGTGAGGGCGAGATTCAACCAGATCAGGCCTACAAGTGGCTTGCATATTTTTTTTTTTGAACGGCAACAAATAGAATAAATTATATTAATGAAAATAAGTATGTACATGAGTGGCATCATTGGGTCTAAGAATGCCGAAAGAAAAATAAAAAATAAAAATAAAGTGCATCTCTTCTCATATCAACAGAACATCACGTAAACATGCTGACCAAATTCTCCCGCCTAGAGGGCTTTTAAAGGTGGAAAATGCCGGTAGTAGTAGAATCCACCCCGTTCTTAGCAAAGAAATCGGCTACTCCATTTGTCAATCTCCGTACCCCAATAAAAGAAATCTCTTCACCTAAACAAAGTACCCTAATGTCCCTTACTATTGTGATCATTTTCCAGGGGTTTTTTTTTACCCTTGATGCCCACTTTATCGCGTTTGTAGAGTCCCTTTTAATGATTAGTTTCCCCCTTCCTAGAGAAGACTATATGGCTAAGGCTTTCCTACTACTGATGAGTTTTACCTCATTTGAATCCCTTATACCTATTGTTTTGGAGAAAACTATGGATGTTCTACCATTGCAATCACGGAGAACTCCTCCGATACTTACCGGACCCAATTTCTCCTTTGCCGCCCATCGACATTGAATTTGTGTGTATCTTGTTGAGGGGGGCGCCAAGTAGCATGGATACTGGGTTTCCGTTGTCCTCTGCCTGGGCAACCCTCACAAGAGGTGTAGAAGGCTGCCATTTTGCAGCCCTTGAATTCTCCAGATAAAAGCTATGTGTCACTTAGCTTTATGAATAAGATCGTTTTCCTCCGACTCCTTGTTCTAAAAAATCTTGGAATTCCTTTCTTTCCACACTATTCTTATAACAATTGCTGGATACCATTATTGTGGCGGATACTACATGAGTCAAAATTTAGATACATGTCTTTTTTTACTTTTGTGATGGGTAGGGGTATGACTTGGATTCATCAAAGTTGGACTCACATGAATCTTGCACATTTGGGCACATACTTCAATGTTGCTCTTGTTTGAATAGTTGCTTTGTTTTTCACTCCATTTTTCAAGTATATTTAGGAAGAGGTCGCCTTGAGATGCAAGTTAGGACAGGTCAAGTTCATGCTAATCTGCCTTGAGTCAAGATATTTAAATATGGAACTAGCTCAGCTAGAATACCCATCCTTTGGGAACTGGCTTGAATCGAGAACCGGACCCAAGAATGTGCCTATTTTAATACCAATATAAGGAAACCCAATAATCATCAAGACCCAAAAAAATTGTGATAGATCTTAAAAATGAAAAAACTCAAACAAGAAGTCTTTAAAAAATAAATTTAAAAAATCGAAAGTATAGAGGTCCCAAAATGGAAGAAATAAATAGGCCTAAACAAAAAAGATACCTAATTTGAAAAAGGAAAGTTAGTAGATTAAGAGATAGGAGAGACAACATGATTTATAATAGTCTAATTATTAGTAAAATATTATATAATATTATTAAAACATTTCGGTTCAGGTCTTATGTCGTGGTTTTTTTCCCTTTGACCTGACCAGACCTAAGAAAACCTTGGGTCTTCAATGCTTGGAACTGACTTGACCACGAACATGTGTCATCTGACCTGACCTAGCTATTTTTGGGTTGAGCCTAGGCGGATCCGATTTTTAACCAACCCGACTTGCACCCCTATGATTGCTGGTAGCATTTTCTCTACAGGTTTCCTAGAAGAATTTAAAAAACAGTGATGTACATAGTTGTTGGATTCATCAAACATACACAATAAAAGGAATCCTCAAGATCTATCTGAGTATCAAACTTCAATCCATTCTAAGTGACGTGATTGGTGGGCTCATTAGACATTCCAGATGAAAGGTAATGTCTAGATCCATCTAGTACCAGTTTTTGGTCCGTTCTATGTTTATAGCCATCTAATACAAACAATGGAAATGGATGGTTGACATAGAAACCATGATATTTCTAGCTTAAAACAGCACTTTCACATCCGGCTGTCTACTTTTATGGTCTTATAGTAGATGCCTGGAAAATTAGAATGAGGTTGAAGTTCAATTATTTGGATGGGTCTAGAGATTCCATCTGATTCGATGTGGTTTGGCGAACCTTCAAACCATGCCATGTGTCTGTTTTGAAAATGCTTTAGGAAATAAGTGTGGCATGTGCTACAGGAGATCTTGACTTATGCTACTGTGTAAAATTGTTCGGCGTTTTCCACTCTTTTTTCTTAATTGATACTTGATTTTGACTTGAACGATCTTTATCAGTGATGGAAAGGGCATCTGCATGAGTGCATGGTATGAGAGCAATTTTCTGATGCTTGGAACTCAAAGAACTGGATATTCTTATAGCAGACAAATTAGCAATTTCAAGTGTGTGGCATTTTACTTGTGCTCTATTTCTTGATAAGTGTTACTTTCTGTAGGTGGAATCTATTTTGGACAAGGAAGACTTCACATTAGAAGAGCTTCTGGATGAGGAAGAAATAATACAGGAGTGTAGAGCACTGAATAGTCGACTTATAAATTTGTAATTGATCTCTACATTATTACTAATATATTTGGCTGTTGTGTAAGAACTTCTTTTGTACCTGTTGTGATTTCCAATCTCCATGTCATCATAGATGCTCAGGGCGATGGATGGCCATTCATTATGTTGAAATTTTGGAAATGGTAACATGTTTTGAATCCATAATCATTGTGGTTGCAATATTGGGCTCCTTTCAACTCTTCTACGCACTTGCCTTTCATTCTTATGAAATGTTTGGTGTGATTGCATTTGTGGGATCACATCCTTAGGCACCATAACCAGCTTTCACATGCTAGGACTCGGTTCTGAAAAAGTCTTTTCATAACAGACTCAGAAGTGAGTGAGCCAGCAAAGAGTTGTGCATACACACTCACATATTGAAGCTCAGACATTTTTAGATGACCTCCAAAGTTCCTAGAAAGATTTGTACTAGGTTGATTATCAATGTTGTATGTAAATTTTTGAACTTCAGTCCTACCAGACACTGCAAGTGTATTTATGTGCCAATATATTTTTTCAGTCTTCGGGATGGAGCACAGGTGGAGCAATTGCTTCGATATATTGTGGAAGAACCTTCTGAGGATGCTGAAAGCAAGAGGGCCTTTAAGTATGTCATTTTTGAATCGAGTTTTATGTGGATTCTTAATTATGGGCTTGATTTATGGTGATTGGTGTATCTTTTTTCTTTTCCTTGAGTAAATTTACTTTCATGAACCAGGTTCCCTTTTGTAGCATGTGAAATATTTACATGTGAAATTGATGTCATCTTTAAGACCCTTGTAGAAGATGAGGAGGTATGTTATCCTGTTCTCACTGCTGATCATGTACACTTTTGGAATGTCCTATGCTAATATCATGTTGAACTAACTATGCTACTCTATTGCAGCTTCTAAAGTTGCTTTTTTCCTTTTTGGAACCAAACAGGCCTCATAGTGCCTTACTAGCTGGCTACTTTAGTAAGGTACACTGGGATAACCCCCTTTCCGGGAGATGGTTATACTGGGAGATTATTACTTTCTTCCATTGCATGTGACCTCATTGCGGTTGAGTGAGGGCTGTCTGACTGTATATGTTTAGGACTTTTGGTGAGCAAAATTGGTTTGCTAATATAGTTATTGTGGTGTAATAGGTTGTTACATGCCTCATGTTAAGGAAGACTGTCCCACTCATGAATTACGTTCAAGTAAGTAGATTTTCCAACTTCTGTGGGGTAACGGACTTTGTTTATTTTCCCCTTTCTCATTACACAGACATTGTCACAGTTTGTAGACAAATTTCTAGGTAACCTTTAATTGCAATGGCTGCTTTTGTTTCTTTTCTGCCATCCTCTTTTTTTTTTTAACCCTCGTCTTGCTCTCTCATTTTTATTTAGGATTCCTATGTTATTTGGAGACATTAAATTGTTTATGTTCACATTCTGTTTAATAGTTTCCATGCATATGATGCTTCAGATTCTAATTTGTGCATTCTCTTATTTGTGTCATTACATAACCTGCTATTGTGGTTCATGACAGGCCCATCAAGACATTTTTCGCCAACTCGTTGATTTGATAGGTATCACATCCATTATGGAGGTCAGTGGTTAACATCTAGGAGCATTAGATGGTCATCGTTTTTGCTGGTCATATTATGCAATGTAACAACAATGCCACCTTTGCTATAAGTTATAGTGTTTTTATCAAATTGCACATTGAGCAATAAGCATAGTCGTCGGACCTGTTTCGGAATCCATTCCATTTTTGTCTCTATAGTGGAATGTTCCGGTGTACTGTTTTGGGAAAAGACGGCGTGAGAAAATAAAATATGAAGAAAACAATACAAACTTATAAATGTGTTTCGATTAATGGTTTTCATCATTTCACACACTACACAAATAAAACAGAAATTATAAATAGATAACTATTCATGTTTGTAGTTTTAAGTCATAATAACATAATTATCAAATTCTAATTCAAGAGTGTTTGAATTTTACTCTAAGTAGGAATCAAAGAAAAATCTAATTAGACAAAAAATCCAAAAAAATCCAAGAAATAAACTTGAATTTTCAATTTATTCAAAATCAAAGGTCAAAACTCAAAAAAAAATAAAAATAAAGGCTCACCAGGTCTATTTCATTTTTTTCTCCAATTTTCGTTACTTCCTTTAAAAATAACCATATGAATTGAAAATAGGCTTCATGAATTAAGGACGCATGATGACTTTGATCACTAAGATTCGGTGGCTATAGATTAAATTTTAGGCTGAAATTTGTTCCACTTGTAGCTCATAGAGTCTATTTTCTATTTGCACTGTTGGATTTTAGATGCATATTTAAAAAAAATAAAAAAAATGAAATCAGCAGAGTAGAACGACCCGGGTCAAAATGGGCTAGTTGTAGCTCAGAGTCTATTTTTTTATTTGTACAACTGGAATTTATATGCATATGTAATTTTTTGTTTTTCAAATATGAAATCAGTAGAGCTGAACAACTAGGGCCAAAATGGGCCATTCCAGCCAGTTTTGCCCGGATGCGCTTGTTTCTGCCGGAATAGATTGTAATGGGTCAAAAAGGAACCCGATACTAAAATTGATGCTGCTCCGTTCCATTCTTTTGGTCAGAACTAGAACATTCTGTTTATTCCGGCTGGAATGGAACAGAATTGGCAACTAAGGCATTAAGCTGTATGTGTTACCCTTTAGTTTTGCCTGCTGTTTGTGTTGATAACACATTTAATTTTGCTCTTACTGGATTATTAGGTTATGAATTTTTTTAGTTTGTATATTATATTAATACAAAAATCTTTATTGATGATTTCCTCCTTACAGGTATTAGTTCGACTTGTTGGTGCTGATGATCATATGTATCCCAATTTTATGGATGTGGTGCAATGGTTGGCTGATAGTGACTTGCTAGAGATGATTGTAGATAAATTGAGCCCATTTGTAAGTGTTAACATGGCAGTCTTTGAAATGTTCATGTATGAATATGCATGTCTATATGTGTATACATGTGTATGTTTTTGTATATGAATGAATGTATGTACGTTTGTGTATGCATACAATGCATGTGTGTTGTGTGGTTTCTGTATTTCTTGTGACAATTGTGTGGATATAAGATTTATGCAGTTAATTTAAGCTGTTCAATTTACATCTCTTGTTTGGCATAATACTCAATTCATAACATATTTGTTCATTAGTTCTGGTTTAACTCTACAATATCTTGGTAACAATTTCCTTTTAATGAATCAGAATCCCCCTGAAGTTCATGCCAATGCAGCTGAAACACTCTGTTCTATCACTAGAAATGCATTGTCAGCGCTGTTTGTTAAAATCTCCAGCTCAAGGTTTGCAGATTCCGCATGTATTGTTTATTTTTATAATCTTGTTCACAGGCTTCAATCATTTATATCTCCAGGGTTTGTGTCTAAGTGATTTTTTTCACTTGTCATACAGTTTTGTTGCAAGGATCTTTGCTCATGCACTAGAAAATTCACCATCAAAATCTACCCTTGTCCATTCCTTGTCCGTGTTTATATCTTTGCTGGATCCAAGAAGATCAGCTTCTGGTCATTTGGTTCATTACATCAGAAGTCAACATTTGTATGAACCTTCTTTACCTGTAAATCCGGAGACCCTTAGTGCCATGCTACCAAAACTTGGTAAGTTTGTGAACATCTCATCATATGGTACTATAGCTTTTAAATAAATGACTTAATTTCTTTGATGAATTATGATTGCGCATCCATTTTGTTTTTTTCTTGTTTAGATGTATGTCTGCTGAATGTTAATGAATATTTGGTGTGGTTCTTCGTTATGCCTTTTATGGTACACAGTTTAGCTGTTTAACTGAGCCAAAAAGCTGAGATTAGCGTGTAATTTGCTTGTTGCTGACTGAGTCTATGCTAGACTCAGTTACCTTGATTCCACATCTGCATGCCATTGGATTTGTTCAGGTTATTTGCTAATGCAAATTCATTGCCAAATATTTAGTTGTTTGTTACCAATAGTTCTTGACTTTTCTGACTGTTGTGGGACCCACGCCTCAACACAGTTGACCAAAATCTCCCAATTCTGGAAAGACAACTGAATCTCTTTATGATTGATTGTAATTAGTTATTCATTTATTTCTTTCCATAATCAGCCACATCAAAGTAAATGAAGTAAGGGAGGGGTGTGTGTTGTGGTACCCACTTCTCTAACAGTTGTGGGACCCACGTCTGCAACACAGTTGACCAAAATCTTTCAATTCTGGTAAGACAACTGAATCTCTGTATGATTGATTGTAATTAGTTATTCATTTATTTCTTTCCATAATCAGCCACATGATTGGCTCCTTTGTTTATTATTTATACCTGTAACTCTTATGGTTCTACATATTCAATACAATCTAGAGAAGAATTTTGTCTAATATTTTCTCATGTTATTTTTTGTTTGTTTACGTGATTGGTTGTTTGTTAATGGTGTGTTATTGTGAGAGGGTCATTGCTTTCTTGCATTCATTTTTTTCACGAAAGTGAAACTTTGCCCAGAAACACACTAAACAATGGTCTTCATGTTTTCATGGGGAAGTGAAAAATAATCATATGAAACCTTGAAGTTTGAAATGTTTGTTCATCGTGGTTGTTCGCTTAAGTGATTTTGGCATTAGCTGTTTCTTTGTGACGGCTTAATTCATTGAAAAATGAATAGTGAGTACATGAGGGGATCTAAGTATAGGAGAGTTCTACCCAGATCCAAGATTGAAAAAGGAAGAGAAATAGATAAGAATAAAGCAAAAGAAGATACAACAACACGGCTCTCCTCACAAGAGAGATAATATGGATGCTAGCTAGACTAAGTAAATTTCTTTGAATCATTTTTCTAATGCATATAATTTTGGAAACTGGTATGCTTATGTGGATTTTGCCGACTTTATGGTTAATTAGAAACCTTTTTTTCTCATTATTCCGTGATCTACCACTTGGGGTGAGGGATCTCATGCGATCTATTCATACATTGGAACACTTAACATGATTTTTACCTTAGCATGCTTCTTTTTTTTTACTAATTGACTAAACTTTGGCTGTGCTATGGTGTAGGTGACCTTCTTGGGCTTTTGAATGTGTCCTCTAGTGAGAATGTTCTGCCTACCACTTATGGCGAACTGCGGCCTCCTCTTGGGAAGCATCGTTTGAAGGTATGTCATCTCTGGATTAATGTTGCAAATTTACCAAATGATGTTTTTCTGTATAGTAACCTTGAGGATCGAGTGACATGTGGTTTGGTGATATGGACCCTTTCCAGTTGTACTCTTTCTTTGGGAGCTTCCACATTCAATTAAAAGGTGTAATATATAGGATGGTTAGGATTTTCCAGTCTGTTCACTTTTCGGCGTTCTCTCCATCCATGGAGGAGGCCACTAGGTTGAAGTTCTTAATACCAAGTGTTAAGCCCCTTAGGTGCAAACCTAAGGATGCTACTCGCCATGCACTCATGTTTGGGCATGTTGCAAGCACCGACTTTAGAATTATTCCTCCTAGAGAAAGGTGACATCTTTTCCATGTGGAGGGGCTCTTTTCAAATTTAGCATGTGAGGCTTACCATGCCCAAAAAAGTGTCTGGCTGATATCTATTCAAATCACTTGTGAAGCATTAAACAATACCAAAACTCACTAGAAAACAATTCTTTCCATTGTCAAATTTAGAGCCAAAATGCCTACCGATCACTCATGAAATTGTTGGTTGGATCAAGTTCAGGGTGGGACAAATGGCTTCTATTTTGTGACTCTAACTACTTAGAACATGTCTGGGTTATGTCAATCCATTAATTGAATGAATCTGGATACTCAATCCTAACCTGCTTTTAAGGTTGGGTTTGGCTTGGTCATTTTGTGTGTCATGTTTCAGTTGTAGGTTGGCTTGCAAGTCAGATTGTGGGTCAAATTAGGTTGGGTGGCAGTTGTGATCAGTTTAGGTTGTAGGTTGAGGGCGCTTGAGGAATGGGAGGCTTTAGAAGAGGAGAGAGATTTGGAAGGGGAGGAGGTGGTCGTGAGGAGATTGTGCAAATCCAAGCCATTGGATTGCATTGGGAAGGAAGAGGTTGAGTGGAGACAGAAATTCAGATGTCTGTGTCTGAAAGAAGGGGATAAGAATATAGGTTTCTTCCACGGAATGGCAAACTACAGGAGGAAAATGAATAGTATGAAGTCAATTGTGGTGAATGGGAGGGAGAAGAATAGTGGGTAAGGACGCGGTGAGAAGGCATTTCTCGTAGATTTTATGTTAGGAGGGAGTGGACCTGGATCGTAGGGGTTCAACGCTTGGCCACATCTTCATAGGGATCCTTCCACCTCCAATCCCCCATGCTTGCCTAACCCTATGCTGGACTTAACCTGCTAACTCCCCGTTCTTTGGTGATCCTTTCTCTCTTCTTTCTCCTTTTGCTTGTTCTTATTTGTCTTCGGAAGTGTCTTTTTTTGGTGTTTTCTTTTGCTTCTATTCGCAGCTCTGGTGGTTTTTGGCCTGATCATATGGAGGAGTCATTGTCGTTTAGAGACTTGACTTCCTATTTTGTCTTGGAGGGAGCAGCTAGGCTTTCTCCGGTGTATATATGCTTGGGTGCTTGGTGCGTGCTGCTTGGTGTCCTGATTCTGTTATTCAAGTTGAGTTTCTACGTTGTTGGAGGCAGGGTATGGAGTGAGTTGGCGAAAACATTTTCAGTTCTTGAGGCTCTTTGGAAACTCAATGGAGGTTCATTCCATCGGGACTTCCTGGACTGGTAGGCCATTATTTCATCAATACCTTCTTTCCTTGTCGATCTCTTTTCCATTTTCACCTGTTGTTGGGTGTATTTTGTTAGGATATGGCTCAAATTCACATGTGGGCCCCATGTCTTCTTAACCAGATAAGAATCTAATTGAGATGGGGACGGTGAATTTAACAAGGCAATTGCTGTAGTGGAAATAGGAGCCATAATACAATAGCAATTGCCTAATTAACGTGTGTATGTATGACAATTGCTATAGAGGGGGACCGACTGAAATCTATATAAGGTGGTGGATACACAGAGAGAGGCGTGGGGCACACGAACTGAAGGCGTGAGTTAACAGAGAGATTCTGAGAGGACAACACATGAATCCTTTGCTGCAAGGCAAAAGGCAGCAATCAAAGAGGTGCAGCGTCAACAGCGTAATTGGTGTTAAGGTGTCTGTGTTGTGAGAAGAGAGACAGTGGGCATTCGGCCGACTGCTACACGACACATGTCAGAGAAAAGGAACTGTTTGTATTGAGAAATCCCAAGAGCAGTGTGCGTGCTGACGCTGCAACATTTGAGGCTTCAGAGAGGAGATCGGCTGAATGAGGAAGAGGGCTGTCTATGCGTGCAGAATGTGTGCGCTGGACGGTAGGTACAGACGTGTATCTGAGAGTTAATGGGTGCTGCAGAACAACAGAGAATAGCAGAGAGGAGGGTCGCTTGGTTCAGTCTCAGGCTAAAGGAGAAGGGCTTTGAAGACAACAC
Organism: Chimonanthus praecox; assembly: GCA_022113865.1. NCBI lineage: Eukaryota > Viridiplantae > Streptophyta > Magnoliopsida > Laurales > Calycanthaceae > Chimonanthus > Chimonanthus praecox. Next base: position 6,549,937 of record CM039087.1, on the reverse strand, counting down.
TTGTGACAAGTGCTCACTGGGAATCAAGGCTCTTGCTTGCAGATAACACAAGAGACAGAGAGGGATTGGCTGTGTTCATAGGGCAGCATGCCATCAGTTTTGGTGGTGATTCTTTCTCGGGATCTAATCAGAGGTATGGGTGTACAAGGGCTTCAATTCTTGGGTTGAGATAAAATCCAAGTGGGTTATTTATTTCTTGTACTGCTATAATCTCTTCTCTCTTTATAAAAAGGGTTATACACGCTCCACGGACGTAGGCCGGATTGGCCGAACCACATAATATCGGTGTTCTTGTGCTGTGGATTTATTCCGTTACTTCTTGTGTTATTTCCTCTAATAATCCTAACATACTGTTACCCAAATGTCTATTGGACTGGATTCACCACTCCCATTTATGATGAGTTTGAGGTCTTTGTCGGGAGGGAGGAGATCAGACTATGAGGATCTTAGGGACTAGGCTTTTCTAGGAAGAGATAGGGGGAGACTGACTTTAGATGGGGTTCAGTTTGATTGGATTAGTGTGGATAAGGCTTAATGCTTAGAAAGGAAATTTGAAAAGGAGGAGATTGCGGGGATGCTAAAAGAGCATTGAGGGGGATAAGGCTTTGGATCCTGATGGTTTTAATTTTCGTCTCATCAAGACATGTTGAATATGGTGTGTAGACTTTATGAGGATGTTCAAAGATTTATATGAGAGGGGAATTATCAATGAGGGCCTTAAGAGTATGTTTATCTCTTTAATTCCAAAAAAAAAGGTCCTTCAAAACTTTCATTTTAGATTCATCAGTTTGATTGGTTGTGTTTATAAGCTTCTGGTAGAAGTGGTAGTGGAAAGATTAATAGTAGCATTAAAGGATATTATTAGTGAATCATAGGGTGTTTTATCGAGGATAAATTTTAGATAGAGTACTGGTTGTGAACAAATTTATTCATGTCAGGAAAAATGATAGGAAGTTGGGGGTTTTATTGACAATTGAGATGGAGAAAGCCTATAACAGTGTAGACTAGGAGTGTGTGGGACATCTTTTTGAATGAATGGGCTTCGGGGGAAATGGAAGTCTTTGATGAAAGTTTGTTTGCAAGGCTCCTCTTATTCAATTTTGGTTAATAGGTCCCCCATTAAGCCAATAATAGCCTCTAGGGGTTTGAGATAGGGTAACCCTCTCTTCCTTCATCTTTATAGTGGTTGGAGAAAGGCATAGTAGATTAATTGCTAAGGCTAGAGATCTAGGATTGGTTCCAGGCTTCAAGGTGGTAGAAGGGGGTCCTATTTGTCACGCCCCGCTCCTACTACAACCTAAACGGGGCGTGATCCAATGTAATACCATAACATAACGGGTCTCACATCACAGATTTGTGGCTGGGGGAGATAAATATATATATTTTTTAAAAGATTATAGATAAAGTAAATAAAACCACCAAATCCTTCATACCCAAATTCAATTCATTGCATAAATTCTAATGTTATCTATAAAATAAAATGAATAACATCTACTATCAAATCTAACCTCACAAATTTGCTCACAACCCATAATATTCTCAAGGTTCTCAAATTATTCAAATCAACTAGTCAAATCTTACAAAATAAACGATACCAAATAAATGAATTCAACCCCATAAATTAACACATATGCTAAGAATTTTAAACATTCATCCATAGCAGCTTCTAATTATCTACATTCTCCTCCAAGCCTAAATCCAGAGGATTACCTATAATGTAAGGGGTGTGAGCTCCAAGCCCATTGAACGAATACAATAACACATATCCAAAACATGATATCTCTAATATCCTCAATGTAACACAATAAAAGCAATATTAAAAACATAAGTAATTGAATATGCATTTAATGTCCATGCTCTATTCCAAGCAATGCACAATGCACATGCTCAGTGCCTCATCCATCCATAACACCTATTGTATTTGGTGGCCTACCCGCCGAAGCGAGGCTATCACAACACCACATAAAGTGGCCTACCCGTCGAAGCGAGGCTATCACAACACTACATTAAGTGGCCTACCTGCTGAAGTGAGGCTAAAACCACCACCAAATAACAGTCTACGTGATCTTTATGGCTCAACATCCAAAGCTATCACATGCGTGGTACTACTTACTAAAAGCGAGGCCATACACTACCACCGTCGTGGTCTACATGAAAGATCACGGCTCACACCTCTATACCCATTCCATGAATATTAAGATGTCATGCTTAATGCCATGTCTACCATGCTTTATCTCTATCATCATGCCACATGTTATGAATTATATTAATATGCCATTAATCTCATCATCAACAATATACTCCAAAAATGATTATATGATCTCAAATTAACATAAACATCATGTACATGTTTTAAAACATCAAAACCGACCTCAATAATATCACACATGCACAATAATAAATCATATCACAACATCATTATTATGACAACACAATATCATAAATCCATCTCAATAACATCACAAATAACTTTACAACAGTCGATAAAACATCCATCCAATTCGAACATAATCATTGGATCTTTCAACAAGGTTAGTGGCTAATTCCAATTACCCGGACAGATTGAGTCTCCTCACGGCTATTAGAACACTTAGCCAATTCCCTTACATTACTGTGAGTAAGCACCGGATTATGCCACTGTTCCAACAAGTACCCAGTCTATTGCATCGGTCCAATATTACATTCTAAAGTACAATACATCATGCAATATTTTCCATTGCTCAATCACATAAACAAAAAAAATAGAGAATATCATGTACAACCAAAGTATAGTGTATTGTTTTCCCTCACCTAGAAGTTTAGTGATGTGTACGGTGTAAGAATTCCAAATATCCTGACAATGTCGGTTAAGCCTTGAAATCTGAGATTGCTGCGAATACGTTTAAAAGATTCCAAGTACCATCAATATATGAATTACTGAGTACCTCTAACAATTCACATTAAATAAATGTGAGGTATGTTGTTGTCTCAACCATGATCTATTGTTATCCTAAGGTCCAAAAAGACGAGTGAAGGTTGAATCCATACTCTATATGGCCGAACATTACCTAATCCAGCTTAGTGCTAATAAACAACGGAAATCTTGTCTAAGCAATAGGTAATTGTTCTTTTAAGTTAAAAATATTAAACAACCTGACTTAATGAAGTAATAGTGATTGTAAAATAGTTACATGAATTGAATGAGGCTATAAGTTCTTTGTAAGAACAAGTATCCAAGTTAAAAAAAAAATCACACCTTATAAAATAGAATAATAATTCTAATACCGATAATGATTTAAAAAAAAAATAATGCTCTTCCACTTCATGGTTCACTTTCTTTTCTCGAAACCAATTTGAATAGAAATATGAAAGTTGTTCAGTAACATTGATAACAAAAGATTCAAAATCATATATCAACGAATTCATATTTTAAATAATAGTAACAAGATGCTACAAGTATTGAGAATAGAAAGAAATATATAAAACTGAATGAAAATTAGGTGAAAATATTTATACAATCTGAATAAATCAAATATATAGGTTGAAAGCCTAATTGAATGAACGAAATAAACATTATAATAATGTTATAGGATGAGTGATAAAATTTTAAAATTAAAGTAATTGAAATCAATTGCTTGAGGAAGACTGCTTTATGAAAATAATAAATCATTGCAAAGTAGGTATTAAATTCTTACAATTTGAGTCATTTTAAATTGGTAAAACAAAACAAAACAAAATAACATAGATAGTTTTAAACAAATAACTTAACAACTTTGTATTTAATAGTATGGAAGAAGTGGGTGATTTGAAAGAACACAATACTTAATTGAAGTTTGTATCCTTAAATACTTTGAATCGATTAAACAACCTAAATTAAGAGAAAATGAGAACATTAAATAAGAATAAACCATACATGTATGATCTAGACTGTCAAAAACAATTGTAGGCTTCCTTGTGAAATGCACCATTAAATGATTTTTAGTTAAGTAGCATTGGAGAAAGAAGGGTACTTCATAAATACTGCAGCAATAATAATACTTTGAATCTGAAATACATTATATACATATATATTTGGTAAAATGAGTCAATTGGTTAAGGCAAGTGAATGAGCATTGAGGAGGAGGGGTCCCATGTTGATTGGTGTATGTGATGAGTTAGGAAACATGAGGAATCGTTGGTTTTATTTTGTTTTTAAATCCGATTTTAAATATGCATCTTTAAGGACGACTAAAAGGCGAAACAAGAATAGCAGTACCTGTAACACATGTTGGCTGAGGAAAGGTTGTCCATTGTTAGGGAGACCAAACCTTGCTTCTGGTTGCTACTGCTCGGGTTCATGATATGGCAGTGGGAGGAGAGAAAAGAGAGGCTTAGAGGCACGCTTGCTGCTGAAAGAGCTTGAGGTTTGGGGCAGCAAATCCTGGTTTCAATCAGAAGAGCGGTAAGGTTCTGGCGTTGCACAGGTTGGCTTTGGGCGGCAAGCAGGTAGAAGGAGATGAGTCTCATGTGTTGTTGCTGAAAACGATGAGACAGATGGAGTGCCAAGGTTTCATGGGCATAAACAATAGAAATAACCCAAGGGCCACGTTTCGCTTGGGGTTATATATTTAGGAAACGGGGTGGGTTGTGAATAGTAAGGGAACTGGAATTAGAATACAAGTCCGAGAATGGGTGTGGGTTATTCGCGACCAAGTATAGGAGGTTAAATTCTAAAAATATTAGGATTTAGTTTTCTAAAAATAAAAGGATTTATCTACCCCGGCTCTCGATTTTTTTTTGGCTAATACTAGCTTCCAACGTTTAAAAGAATTGGGGATTAAAACAAATTAGAGAAATAAAAGGAGAAGATTAATTTGACCCGGGCATCTAAAATTCTTAGGTTTATAAAATCATAGTTAGATTTTTAAACACTAAAACCAACTCAATTTGTGTCTAATTTATTTAATTAATTCCAAGTCTAATGTATCTTCAAAATAATTTTGAAACCTAAAACAAACAAGCAAACACACATCAACACCTTAATCCACTAACACACTAACTCTACCCATTTACCCTAAACGTCTATTCGGGACAGGGTTACTACACTATGATAATACATCTATAATTCACTGATGAGGCCTTGTTATTTTGTGATGTGACAATTGGTGAGCGACAAGGTTTTAAGGGAATTCTTAGATGCTTCAAGCTAGTATGAAGTCTTAAGGATTAATCTTGGAAATAGTGCCGCAATAGGCATCAGGGTAGAAAAGGAGCTTCTAACTTGGTAGCTGGGGAAATTGGGTGCAGAAAAGGGAAGCTTCAGCTTACTTATGTAGGCCTTCCGATAGGAGTGAATCTGATGTCTAAATGAATTTGGGCCTCATAGTAGAAAGGCTGGAGAAGCGGTTGGCTTGTTGGATGAGGAATTACCTTTCATTGGGAGGTATGTTAACCTTAATGATGTTGGCTCTATCTAACCTTCTTTTATACTTCATGTCATTGTTTCAAATCTCGATGGAGATAGCCAACAAGCTAGAAAAATGGCAAAGGGATTTTCTATGGGATGGTAATGCTGATAGGAAAAAGATACACTTAGTGAAGTGGTTAGAGGCATCCAGACCCAAGGAAGAAGGGGGTCTAGGGATTGTAACTTTGAGGATCAGAAATCAGGCCTCGTCAAGCAAGTGGCTCTGGCATTTCAGTATGGTGGGGGGGGTCTAGGGATTGTACATTTAGTTTTAAGAGCAATCTTAGGCTACTTGTTGTGAGAGGGGAAAGTGTTCAATTCTGGGGAGATCCATGGGTGGAGATAGAAGGCTTAAGGTAGTTTTCCCTATACTCTACAAAGAAGCAAGAAACAAAAAAGGGAGAATTCAAGATTACTATTGTCCAGAGGAGGGGAGGCTGCATTGGTCTATTTCCTTTAGGAGGGAGCTCAGAGTTGTTGAACAAAGAAGCTTGGCAGAACTCTTGGTGATGTTGGTGGATTTCCCAACATTCCATTTCTCATTTGATTCTGGCCTACGAATCAGTTTTGTATATCATTCCTGTCTATTATAATAGAATTGCTCACTTTACCCTAGCCCTTTTTATATTATTATCCTACACAGGCCTTTCTTTTTGGTCTAGACTTGCTTCCAGACATCTGAATGATGGAAACTGTTACACTTTGGTACTGGGGTTTCCATTTTGACCTGATCCTCTTCTCTATAATACCTAGAGAGTTGAAAACTTGCTCATTTGCACTTCATGGTTCTGCTGATTTCATTTTTCGAAAGAAAAAGAAAAATGCCAACTCCAGACCATGTGACTCAAAAGTTGTGTCCGACTTGTAACCTGTTCTTTGTTTGTTTTGATTGTGAAAAGTTTATTAGCTCTTAAAAAAAGTGAAAACCTTAGTTAGGAAACTAAATCTGCAATTCTGCACTGATGCAATTAATGAATGCTTGACAGTTTCTCACATATCCTCAAGTTTATTCTCCTAATCATGTTAAAATTGAATGTGTAGATTGTGGAGTTCTTCTCAGTATTGCTGAAGACGGGCAATGAAGCTGCTGAGAGGGAATTGATTAGCTTGGGCGCTATCCAAAGAATACTAGATCTTTTCTTTGAGTAAGTCATCTGTTAAACATATGAATTTGGCTGATAAAAACACAAATTCTCATGGTTTACTGTTTATTGTTGTTATGGTTGCAGGTATCCATATAATAACTTATTGCATCATCATGTAGAGACTACCATAGTATCATGCCTGGAGAGCAAAAGTGCCACTATTGTTGATCATCTCTTTCGAGATTGTAATTTAGTTGGAAAAATTCTTCAAGCTGACAGCCATCCTATTCTTTCTGGTGAATCAAATCTGGTAATTTATATTTTAATAATATAGTGGAATTTCCTTCACCTGTGTGGTAAAAACTTATTGTCTCTGATTACCTTTATATCTTTGTTTTACTCTATGAAGCTGTACTATTCTTTGGATTTGTTTTTTTTTTTTTTTTGGAATATCATGGGTGTCACCACCCCACATTAGAGGTGAGACTAATCCCCATGAATACATGAAACAACCCGCAAGCCTCCTGTATCGGGTAACTCTGGGAACAGTCAAACCTGAGAACCTCTAATCTTATTCCTAGGAGCTCAAGCCAACTGAACTACACCTTTGTGGGTTTTCATAATACATTCTAAGCCTTTTTATCTCAAAACAAAAAAACTCATTTTTTTAAAAAGTAAAAAGGATCTTTCTTTCAACTCTTAGAACTATCATGGCAGTTTTCTACTCTCATCGAGTTATTTTTACCTTTATTGATGCTTGTATTTAATCCTGTTAAATTATATTTTTGATTTTTTTTTTTCTTCTTTTAACTGTTGTGGCTGTCTGTTCCATCTCGCTGCTGTGTTTGCATTAATTTGTACTCATGTATCGTCATTATTGTTGTCATCATCATTATCATGATATCCATAACCCATCTAGAAGTCAGCTATTTATACACATGCTTCTTCCTGTTAAACTATACCTCTTCAGAAACTGAAATGTGTTTTTACCACCTTCGCAGCCTACAGTACCTGCTGCTGGAAAAAAGTCACCCCGGTCTGGTAACCTTGGACACCTTACACGAATTGCAAACAAGCTTGTTCAAGTGGGGAATGTCAGTGACCACATACGTGCATATCTACAGGTTAATATATGTTGGTTATGCTTTTTGTGGGGCAACACAGAGCTTGTTTGGATCCTTTTGTTATAGTATGATTTTGGAATGTATTGCATTTTGGAACCATTGGATTTCAAAATGAGAAACCATCTGAATTTCTAAAATTTATCTTCATTTTTTCCATTTGGATGTGTTCTGGATTTCTGCATGGGTGGATTTGCTTTGTTACTTCAAATCCACTGTGCATGTAAACAATATGAAAAGCAGATATGATGAATTTACTAGTTAGGATTCTGGAATCCATGGGTTCACTACTTAGCAAATCCTATTCCATGCTTATTCAGACAAGGTACTTCAGATAATAATTCAACAACCTATGAATTTACCAAACTCATGTAAGTTTTCTGTGTATTTTGATGCACTCTAGGCTAATGCAAAACTTTACTATGTTACTTTAGTGGTATTGGCAACACCCTTTGTTGATCGTTCATGGATCTTGATAGGTTTGTTCCTTTCCCATCAATGTAAACATAAGTATTAATTACCTTTTTACCCCCTCAAAATGAAGCAATGCCAATGATGGTTTTTTATTTTATTTTATTTTAATGTTGGTTGAATTTTGTGAAGTTACTTTTTGTAATACCCTGTCCCAAAAAGTCCCACATTGCTAGTGGCATTGGAAATTCCTTGGTATATAAGTAGTAGCCTTTCTCCTTCTAGCACAAGGCCTTTTGGGAGCATCAGTGGGTTGGCTTGCCAAAGCAAAGCCGTGTATAGGTCCAAAGCGAATAATATTGTGCTAGCGGGACGGGTTGTTACAAATGGTATCAGAGCATGGTTCAACTCTTTGCCTGAGGGTCTGAGCTTGGTTGTTGTGTGTGCATAGTCGGGGACGGTTGTGGCTTTAAGGGGGGTAGATTGTAATACCCTGCCCCAAAGAGTCCCACATTGCTAGTGGCATTGAAAATTTCTTGGTATATAAGTAGTAGCCTTCCTCCTTCTAACATAAGACCTTTTGGGAGCAACAGTGGGTTGGCTCGCCAAATCAAAGCCGTGCGGGTCCGTATGTAGGCCCAAAGCGGACAATATTGTGCTAGCGGGACGGGTCATTACACTTTCCCCCCTACGTCATCCCAATTCAAGTTTGGTCTATTTTAGGTGAAAGTAGAGTGTGTTGGTTTGACCCGATTATTTAACAAAATTTTAGTCTAAAAAAGGATGCCTGATGAATGGTGCAAGAGCATAGTAGTCCCTTTTTTTAATAAAAGCAAAGGAGAGATTCAAAGTTGTGTCAATTATCGAGCGATCAAACTCATGTCACACTATGAAACTCTGGGGAAGGCTAATAGAGGGTCGCCTAAGGTAAGAGTCAAGTATATCGGAAAATCAAATTGGGTTTATGCTGGGTAGGTCAACAACAAAAGCCATCTTTACTTTTTCTGGATAACATGGGTATCCCCACTCCACATTGGAGGTGAGACTAATCCCACGGATACACGAAATCACCCGCAAGTCTTGTATATTAGGTAAGCCCGGGAGGAGTTGAACCCAAGACCTCTAGTCTAATCTTAGAAGCATAGACCAACTGAGTCTTTATTCTAAGACAATTTATAGAGAAATTTAGGGAGAAAAGTAGGAGCCTTTTTATGATTTTTATTGACCTAGAAAAAGCCTATGATAGAGTATTGAGAAAACTAATATGAAGAACTTTGAGAAATAAATGCATCCTCAAAGAATACGTTGAGATTATTCAAGGTATGTATGATGGTGCAACCATTCATGTAAGAGCCATTTGTGGAGAGATGGTGGAGTTCCCTGTTAGAGTGAGATTCCATCAAGGATTTTCTTTAAGCCTATACCATTTTTCTTTATTCATGAACAACTTAATATCAGGAATCCAAGATGAAGTGCTATGGTGTATGCTTTTTTGCAGATGGTATAATATTCATTAGTGAGATGAAACAATAACGTAAAGGTTAGAGGCGTGGAGGAGAATGTTAGAGTCAAATGGTTTGAAAGTTAGTAGAACTAAAACAAATACGTGGAATATATTTTAATGGGTTATAGACAACTGCGAGAGCAACTCGGTAAAAATTAGAAATGACTTAGTTTCACAATGTGATGAGTTTAGATACTTGGGGACTATGCACGAATCTCAAGGAGGTTACAATTTAAATATAACTAACAAGATATGAGCGGGTTGGGCAAAATGTAAACAAGCTAGTGGGGTTTTGTGTGATAAAAGAGTCCCCTTTCGCTAAAAGAATGATTTTACTTTTACTAGATTTGCAAAGCTTTATGTAGTAGAGTGTTGGGCTAATGACGTAAAGACGAATAGTCAGAGTTAGGACTGGGGAGATGCATATATTTTGATGGACGAGTGGATTAACCTTAAAAGATAGAGTTAAGAAACAAATGCATTAGGGATAGTTTAAAAATAACTCCAATAAATATAAAAAAAATGAGATGAACTCGTTGAGATGGTTTGTTCATGTTAATAGAAGACTAAACACTCCCTATGCCCATGGCTTACGGGGGGCTACGTGTATTTGGAGTTTACCTAATATTCTCGTACTCAGAGAGAATTGGGGGTCTTGGAGTTCTTCGTCATCCAAAAAAAAAAGGAAGACGACCAAACATGGCTCTAGTATGTAGAGTTGAGAAGCTATAGATCGAGGACACTGGGATGAGAGGCCAACCACTGAAAACATGGAGGGAAGGGATAAATGAGGTGTTAGATTAATTGATGGTATAGTATATGATAGGATCAATTGGAGAAGAACTTGTAAAGCTAACTTCAGATAGATGGGATTTTGGCCTTTGGTGATAATGTTGATCCTTCCCTGGATGTAGTCGACTCTCCAAATGGGGCATACCATATTAGTATCTCTCTTTTATTGTGGGGCATCCTTGGCCCTCTTGTATTTTCTCTTAAAACTCTCAATAAATTTCTATTATATGATCTTTGTGTGCCCGCCTAGATATATGCCAATTTTGCATTGTGTGATGGGATGGGGTCATTAGGTCATGAGGTTTGAGTGCTTTTACCACCACATGTTTAGGTAACTATTTCTCCTTTTTGGGGCAAAAACCAGGTTGATAAATTTGTCATGACCTAATGATAAATTCATGGTTGTTATGATACACACAAACACACCTTTGTGGGCCCCACCTATGTGCATGCTGATCATGTGGCAATGATGAGATGGGAAGTTCACTAGTAATGCGAAATGCATGATTTCACCACCCTTTGTAAGATGCACCATTTCTCTCTTTTGCGGAAAACATGTAGCAGTAGAAGTTCATTTCTTCCACTAAATTCAATTTCAAATGGATGATTTTGTGATTTCACATGTGAAGATTGTTTCACCACTTCTTTTTCTCCGCATCCAAATGGAGCCTATCTAAATACATAAACATGCCTGACTGACACAAATGAGAGTGCACCTATCAACCATGGCAGCCAATACCCTAAACCTCTTTCTCAAGCAATGTTAGAGGTTGGGGCCACCACTTTCGACCCACAATGGGTGGAATATGTTTTGAATTCCGGTATCTACTAGATCATCAATTTTGGAGCCCATGAAATCATCCTAGCTCTCCAAAAAACTGCTTGGTTCGTTGCACCCTTCAAAGAGGGAGGGAGGTAAAAGAAGGAACTAGCGGGAGAGTTGTTAGGGTTGTGAAGGGTTTGGATTTTCATGAGTGTTGAAAACCCATTTATCTTTATGTCAACACTAGAGACTGGTGTGCAAAAAATTGTGGGCACATGATTTTGGATTCGCTGGATAGGTCTATTCATGGAAATGAGGTCATCAAAAGGTTTAGCTTGATCGAATCCTCTAGATATGGTTTTAAGGCTCAAAAGATCAACAATAGATGAGGTGAGAAATGTTGGTTTTCAATCAGGTGTCACTTCCAACATTGTGTGTCACTCTCGATGCCCGAGGCCTTGTTTGTAGCACCCCACCCAAGTTCCACATCGGTTGTGGAGTTGGGTGGAGGGGGCTACATATGAGGAGGCAAAGCCCCTCTCCATCACAAGGCACTGGCCCGCAGAACAAAGCTGTGAGGGCCCACGTGGGGCCCAAAGCGGACAATATTGTGATGGGTAGGGTTGGGTCGTTACAAGTGGTATCAGAGTACGGTTCAACACTCGAACTGTGTGGGCTCCACTTGCGTGACGTTGTTTGCCTGTGTGTGTGGACTCCCTTTCAGCGTGATGTGACAGAGCCGGGGAAGGCTCTGGTCTTAAGGGGGGTGGATTGTATCACCCCACCCAAGTCCCCCATCGGTTGTGGAGTTGGGTGGAGGGGGCTATATATGAGGAGGCAAAGCCCCTCTCCATCACAAGGCCTTTGGGCTTGGCCATGTGGGCCAGGGCCCAGAACAAAGCCGTGAGGGCCCACGTGGGGCCCAAAGCGGACAATATTGTGATGGGTAGGGTCGGGCCGTTACATTGTTATTAGGGGATCTTCGGTTAAGACCTTTAAGTGGGCCCAAGTTGGCTTGTGTTCTTACAAATTTGAAGCTTTTACATATTTTTTTTTTTGAATGGTTAATATACTAATGAAAAGGACCAGAGGTGCAAATACAGAAGCAACAAAACAATGTTGCGATATATTAAATTTATTGTATTTCCATTTATAGATTAGATTAGATTTGATTGATTGTGTAATCTCTTAATTAGGATCCCCAAATATTGGGAGAGATTATCCTTTGTACTCTATATATTGTCTTCTATTTAGTGAATTAAGGCACGAGAGATAATTTTCCTCTTAACTTTCAATATGGTATCTTCTTAGACACCCTCGATCCTTTCTCCTAACATATATCGTGAGAGAGAAACCCACCTTCGAAACTTTCTACTCTCCCTCTGCTGGTGTTGGTACCACTCGCAGAGGGAGATCTGTTGCTCCTCCTAGATCTATTTTTTCCCTGCTTCCCGTCGTTTTTTTCTATAGCAATTTTTCCCTTTTGCCGTCGGTCTCCTTTTTCGGCAAACCTCTTGTTGACGAGAACCTACCTACCCCTGTCATTTTTGGCAGGGCTACCCATCCAACGGCTTGGATTTGCCATATGAGGCCTTTGGCCTGCATTTTTTGGCCCCCCTTTTGTAGTGACTGTTCACGTCTGAGAAACCCATTTTTTGGATTTTTTCCTTCGATCCACATGGATCTTGACCCTTTGCAACTGGGATCGACACCACCAGAGTCGCCCTTGGCCCACCTCCCTGCGCCCCAAGTTGACCTTGGATGCTTCTTTTCTTCTTTGGTCTCCTTCCGCCCCGACCTGTCAGTTTCTCTGGTTTTTTGCTTAGATCTACTGGCTCACCACTCAGATTCAAGTTAGATCACCTCCCTTGGCTTCTCTCCTCACCTTGGTTTACATCCTCCCAGGTAGCACCACCCTCGGTCATTGGTGGGCCCCATTTTTTGTTGTTCTTCTGCTTTGTTGAAAGTTAAGAGGAAAATTATCTCTCTTGTGTCTTAATTCATTAAATAGAAGACAATATATAGAGTACAAAGGATAATCTCTCCCAATATTTGAGGACCCTAATTTCCTAATTAAGAGATTGCACAGTCAATCTAATCATATCATCTATAAATGGAAATACAATAAATTTAATATATCTCAACAAACAACAACAAAACAAAAAGCCCACACCCTGATACACCCATCGGCCACACAAACACTGGAAACAACACTGATAGAAGAAGCTAAGCTATGTCGACACATTCTTTCCAGGCTCGTAAGATGTCACTCGTAGATATATTTTTGAATTCCACTAGAGAGGAAGCCCAAGAGGCACACTTGGCAAAAACTCTTCTCGAAACTACTTCACTACTCTAGCTTTCATGCACTACATACACTCTATTGGGCTGACTTGGATGCGTGGAAATATGCTAGGTGGATTCTTGTGGGCATGTTCTTGAAGGCCAAGAACATCAATAGTGAAAATGGTGTAAAAAAAAATTTGGGTCTTTATTCAATGATAGATTTAATTGAGAATGGTGTGGCTGAAGTTTTACAATGTTTATATGAGCTTGGATGCTTATTTGCAATTTTTAACGCACACATGCATACACATCAATTTACAGTTGAGGCAATTCTTGCATTTATGTGCAGGATAGCACATGGGGTTCATGAGGAGCCATCACCTCTCATGAGAGAAAGTGGGGTAGAGGGCAATGGGGTCTATTCATAGAGCTTGTGAGGACCAATAAACAAATTGATTGTGTCACCTGGATATGTTTTTGAAAGCTCTAAAAAATCAGTGGTGAAGATCTATGCATAACATGATTTAAACCATTGGTACATTGGGCAAATTTTTACTTCCACAATGTTAGAGGTTGAGGATCATGCTTCCATCTTCAGAGAGAGAGAGAGAGAGAGAGAGAGAGAGAGATTAGGATCCAATGACAAGCATAACTCAAAATGGGATCAAGTTGGATTAGATGTCCATATAGCAGTTTGTATACTTTATATTTTTATTAATATGTATTTGGATTATAATCTTTTCCATTCCATTTAACTTGTTTAGAAAAGATTGCTCAGATTACAATTAAAAAGGGTTTGTTAATTTTAGTTTCTTTTTTGTACTTCCTCAGGAAAGTGCTGAATGGGTTAACTGGCATACTGGTATCCTACATGAGCGTAATAATGTAGGAAATATCTACCGTTGGGCGTGTGGGCAAGTATTCTTATACCCCACTTTTGTTTTGTTGTAATCCTTGTGTTTAATAGGCCCTTGTTACCTTAAGAATGCACCCCCCTCCCTCTCCTCCCAAATAAGGAGAAAGGGGAAGAAAAAAGTACTATATGTATGTTCTGATTAATTCATGGTTCATACGTTGGTAATTTGTGGAGACTAGATTTTTTTGTGAAACTAATAGACTCAATATTTAGATTTGCCTTGTTTAGTGCTTAGCTTGAGTTACAAGGGTGCAAAGTTTCATTCATAGCGCTTGGCTTGAGCTAAAAGGTTGTGAGGTTTCATTCATATCTGAATAATCAGAATCGGTACCATCTTTCAAAAGTTAAAAAAAAAGGAGGAATGGGTACTAAGAATTCATAATCTAAAACACGATAAATTTTATGACTTGGCCCAGCCCTTTAATTTTCAAGCATTTTAGATGGTGTATGATGAAAAGTTCAAATCAAGTATACATAAAGCATAGGACTCCTGCATAAACTATCGAGTAATATGTCTATGTTCATCTTCATCACACCATCAAAATCATTTGCCCCTTCTATTCGGGTTGACTTTCGAGTTCTATGTTTCATTCCCCTTATAATTACTCTCCATTACACCACTGGTTTCCATTCCGTTTTGTACCACCTCAATCAATATCTTTAATAGCATCCCTCTTTTACTTGTAATCATTTTTTATTCTTCATAGTGGGGTTGTTTTTTTGTCTTCTAGAGATTTGCCAAAACTTCTTAAATGACAGTCACCCATCTTTTCTTATATTGTAGCAAGTATTAGACTTCCTTTATTGCACTGACTTAATTACAGCTTTTATTTTTATGCCATACATGATACATCTCTCTTGAAATATGGATCTATGTCAATCATTACCTTAGCTACCTGTTTTTTCTTTTTTGCCCAACGTTCAAATCTGTATAGCATTGTAGGTTCAACCATTTTCTTATGGAAATGGCCCTTCATTTGACTCGGAACTCTTTACCATATACAACACTCAATTAGCTTGCCTATACATAGCTACCCTTCACAACCCTAGAATCATCATTATGGACATCATCATTAGCACCTTTTTTTATAGGAATTATTCATCATACTGTCAAGTTGGTTCCATCCTACCAGCTATATCCAAATCAAATCCTCATTTGGTTCTAAAATTGCCTTAGTATTGAAATTTGACATTTCAAAAGTGCTATTGAGATTTGACACCATATTCCATTTGGAATTTGGATCGTTATAAGTTTGAGCATCAAGTATCGGACTGCTGCTTTTGTTAACATGTTGGCATATTTCTCACTATATGTTTGGTTGAATCGAAATATTGGTTGCTCATGCAGACGCCCTACTGTATTTCATGAGAGGACAAGGGATAGTGATGATGATGAGCTCCAAGACACGGATTATGATGTAGCAGAGCTTGCAAATAATCTAACCCAGGCTTTTAGATGTGACATTTATGAAAATGAAGGAGCAGAAGAGGTATTGAGAATCATAGATTGTACCTAAGCATACGTGATGATTGAAAAACCACATCTTCATTTTGATGATTATACTCATCGGTTTATGGGTCTAGGGAAGTCCATTCATTTGAGCTGTCGGATGCCTGTTGATTGATGGCTCTGATTATTTAATGGAGTGATTTTGGGCCATTACCATCTATGGGCTTCTCTTCCTAACCATCCACCATCTGGTGCCTGCCATAATTTCGCGTGGCTCCTGCACCTTGCATTAGATGGATAATCTACATAACCACATTCAAGCCAGCTGGTTTAATAAATATTTGTTTCATTTAGATGGAAAATATGACTTCCATACAACCACTTTTTGTTGTCATCCCCCCCCACCCCCCACCCCCTCCACCAAAAAAAAAACTACCATTCTGTGCATGTGAAATGGGTTCTGTTGTACTTTTTTGCAGGTTCATGGATTGCGTGAGCAAGATCATGAGGTAAATTTTCAGTCAATGTAGTACACATTGCATTTAGAGGCAAACAAAAGGAGAATGTTTGCATGCACGACTTTTTATTAGTTTAACATTTTGAAGATAAGATTATGATCAACCATTTCTCATGAAAAATAATAATAACGAAAACATGATCCCATGAAAATTAATGACAGAAAATAAAATGAGGGATGGGATTGAGATACGAAGGTAAATGATGACCGAGAAATAAAGAACTCCTGAGCTTTTAGGGGAATTTCAAAAGGTTCCCATGAGAAACTATGATTTAAAAGAAAAGAAAACTAATAAGAAGGTTGAGATTCTCATTAAACTTGACTTGTTTCTTCTATTTTTTTTTTTGAATGATAAAATTGACATGTTTCTTAATATTTTATAAATAGTATTTTTTAGAAAATCCCCAAAAAACAGAAGGATTTATTGCTTAATTTTTTTTAAAGGGCAAAATGTGTTTACTTTGAATGCTTGGAGTGGTAATCTTTAATATATTACAAGATACCCATTCTAATTCGCAGAAGAAAACATGTTGCAAAAGTAACTGCCGAATCTTTTTTCTTTAATTCTTTTTCCATGAGCTGCTCATATATTTGTGACATGATCTATATTTTAATCAACATGAGAAAACACAGGATGCATATTTTGATGATGAATCTGCCGAAGTAGTAATTTCTTCACTGAGGCTTGGGGATGACCAAGAAAGGTAACTCATTTTGTTTATTTACAATCTCTATACTGTTGCTTTTCATATTCTTCTACTTATGAATGTCGTTGCCTTTGCTCTTTATTCAAATTCCCACAAATCCTGAGAATGCTGATTGGTTGGACTAAAACAAATGTACATTGGATTGTTGGGCTTAAAGTACCAAGAATGCCAGATGCTATGAGTAGTCTTAAGGGCTGTTAAACTAGTGGATTATGAAACAGAACTTTTGAAGTGTGTCTCTTCACTTCAGTTCATGCATTTGGCAACAAACTTTGTCTGGAGAGTTGCTGGTGAAACTCTTGAAATTCACTTGTAATCCAAATGCACGAGGGGGAAAAAGTGCAATCTAACTCTCTATTTTGGACTGTTTCAAAGGTTTATGACTCTCTAATTCACTGTAGTAGAGAAGAATTAGTGAAATATCATTTTTAAGTGAGAACTCGTTACTAACAAGGGAGGCATTTTTTTGGGTGTTCCTGCAGCTGTCTATTTACCAATTCCAATTGGTTTACTTTCCAAGAAAGCAGAACTGGAAACGAGTCTGTAAGCACTTCGTCCTTGGAGCAGATGGATGAAATCAGTCTTAATGACACTGCAACACTGTCTAATGGTGGGAGCAGTAGTGACGATGAAGTGGTTATTGGAGATGATGGGGAATTGATGGATAATGCAACTTCTATTAATGGTACATCTGGGTTAGTCAATGATCTCATTGATAAAACTAATACAAAAACTGCCCTTGCAAATGGGGAACTTTTCTACTCTGGCAGGGCAGAGTCTTCAGAGTTGGAGAAACCATGCAGTTCTGATGATCCATGTGTTCGCTGTGATACGACAGACAATGGAGATCATTTTCGTGATCAGCCGCTCCCTGATTGGGTGACATGGCGTGAGTCTTCACATTTTCAGGTTGATGAGTCTGGTGGAAACCCATTTGACGACAATGTCAAGCTTGACATTGATCATTGTAGTCCCCTGGAAGCCATGGGGTCTAAGATGGACTCTTGTTCGAATGATGAGATCGAAGCTCCAAATGGCATTCCAACCGTATTGGACTCTAGACTAGTGGGAGACCAGCATTAGCCACCAGACTGTGCCTTCTTTGTTTGAAGAGGATGTTGAGTTTGTTGGCGTTGAGTTGGAGGGGACCAAGAAAGCAATGGAGCAAGCCTTGAAAGAAGGGATTGTGGGTGAAGCCAGTCCAATGAAAAGGTGCATCATAGCCAAGTTTCCCGAAAAGGACAAATGTGAGGGAGACGTTACTGCAATATTGGAATTCAATGATATAAATTACTGGCAAGTTGATAAGGAAGTGGGTCTTGTTCAGGAGTGAGTCCTGTAATTATTTAGTTTGGTTTGTCCAATCCAAAAAAGAACAAAAGATAGATGGGTAATTATCATGTTGTAGTTGGAGAGTTGCATTCTCCGGCAGCTATGTACAGCATTTTCCCACCAAGGATTGGATGGTAATGCCATGTTTTTATGATTTTGTCTGTTACTTTTTATATGATATCATCACCGTAGTTGTTATTAATATAAAATATGTATTGATGACCAAAGTGTCCAGTCGTCTCACTGGAATAATTCTGAGAGCATGTGTAAACTTCTCAATTTACACACACCAGGTAAGCCTATAGAAAGTGGTTTGTTGGGATAGAGTGAGAATCAAACACAAAATTCTCACTTTCTAAGGCGGGTTCACCTTCGGTCGTGTTATTGTTCTTTTGAGGTTTCTGGTGCTCTTTCGGATCTCTTACCCCTCCTAAAAGTAACAGTAGGGATTTTATGTTGCCTTCTGTTGTGTCTGCATTTAATGCATTCTTCCATTGCATTACATGATCTAATTCTAAGCTAGCTAATCTGGTCCGGTGATTGTTAGACCTAACACTTGGATAACATTATCACTTAGGCCGCGTTTTTCTATTTTTACATGAGAAAATGTCAATTTTATAGGAAAAGGTCTCTTAGGAAATTGAGATGAGAAATGAATTTTTATGAAATCCTTGTAAAAATAATTTAATGAAATAATATTTGATGTTTATAGAATTCAATGGAGATGTGTCAATATTGTTCACATCTATGAAGAGGTGTTAATATCATTCACATAGTTTGTAGGGTCTAAATTTAGTTAATTTGATAAAAGTAAAAAAAAATTAAGATAGAAAATATATGTCACTGGAGGATATTTGAGAACACCGTTCATATTAGGTTTTGTTTCATGTTGGTTTCATTTTTCATATTTTAAAATTTTAAGACATTTTAAACTTTTTCAGAATGAACTAAAATTTTGACTTTTAAGAGTTCAATACTCTATAAAAATGACTTCTTTTAAAAACAGTGCTCACCTAGATTTACATTTTTTTTTCCTTTTTTTAAAAACTTTTTGTATTTTTTTAAAAGAAAAAAGGGGTGTAGTCAAGGGTGCAAATATCGGTTGATACATGTCGTATCGGCTGATATGTATCGGTGAATATTGGCCGATATATATCGTTATCGGTCGATATTCACAATATCGGCTGAAATATTGGCCGTATTATATCGGCCGATATCAAAATAGCGGCCGATATCGGAGAGAGAAAAATATCGACCGATATATCGGTCGAAAATGAATTTTCAACCCCTGGCTGTAGGTATTGGCCTCCGTTTTTGAAACCCCTATGACCTGGTTCCCATTCGATCGGTTCAGTCATAATCAAGTTGTGGACTCATCAACCCGGAAATTTAATGTAGTTATGATAGACTGGTCTACCAAACGAAAATTAATTGGAGTATTGAAACACATTCAGTGAAATAGAGGCAGGTCTGTACAACCAAGGTCAGTAGTGGAGGGGAGAGATTTCATGAAGGATTATCCATTGTGAATTTCAGCCATAATTAGAATAGATAACAATTCATGGACCCATGTTTTGAACATGAGCTTTGTGCTAACTATGAGTGTGATGTACGAAAATTTAGTAGTGAGAATCAAATTCGACCTTGATATAAATATATAATAACCCTATCTCTAAATCAAATATAAAAGTACTCATATTTTAAATTGAAATTATTGGAAGATGGGAAATGAACAGATCAAATGGGATTCATCTGAGACTACGGGTGAAGCTCTGTTCGGGTTTTGACCTGATCCGCATGAGCCGACCCGACAAATCATGCGGGTCGGGTCATGCGAGTCGAGTCAGTGGGTCGGGTTGAGAAGATAAAAACCCCGTATAGAATTCGGGTCGAGTCGGGTTGAGGAATTATCAAGTTAATCTGACCTGATCCGACCCAATCTGGCTAAAATTAGGTTAAGATGGGTTCAAAATGCGGGTCGGGTCAGAATTCAAGTTGAGTTGAGTTAGAATTCAGGTCGGATCGGTTTGAGATTTTCGAGTCAATAGCTCAGGTGAGGTTCCATAAAATATTGCTATGGGTTGAGTTGAGTTTTAAGAAATCCGACCCGATTTCAACCCTATCTTTGACTATAAATCAACCAACTACTAGAAACTCACTTGTTTCTCATGAATTGTCACATTTTTTTTTTATAACTAAAGTGTTCAAGTCTCTTAAAAAATATTCGATTAATTTTCGAGATGTGTGCAAGTTTTTTTTTTTACCTACAATAAGTAACTCTACGGAAAGTGACTTTTAAAATAAATGTGAATCAAATTCAAAACTCCCACTTCTTGAGATGGATTTCTAACCATAACACCAATCCCTTTGAATTGAATTGTCACACAATTCTCAACACCCATTTTCTTTATAATTATCATTGGATTGGATTGAAGATCATTTATTCTGATAAATTCTTAGCATCGAGAGAGTTGTCGACAGAGCCACAGACGACAATGGTCCACGAATTGTCCAATACTCTCCTTTACCTCCGCTGAAGGTTCAACCTAACCTATCAGGTAGGTGAAGATGTGAAGTTGAGTATTTAATCTTCACCGGTTCACCCGTTTATATTAATTTTAAATTTACTATTTTTATTTAATTTATATTTTGATTTTCTTACAACTCGCTCCCAATTTAACTTGCATTTAAAAGCACAACCCATGTTTAGTTCAGTCCATTCAATTCGTGGCAGATTAATTTAGATTATAGATCAATATATGTAATTAAATAGATAATTAGATTTATATATATTATATTTGTATATTTTAAACAGATAAAAATTTATAGAAGATTTTCAAATGTAAAATATATCAACTTTCTTTGTTTTGAACAAAATTTATATTTTAAACAAATTGAGTTAGTCTGCTCATATTTTGAATCTAAGTCACTTAAATTGATCTTAACCCTATCACTAATTACTTTTGCATCCAGGGGTAAATAAACCAATTGGTTGAATCAATGGATGTATTTTTGGTTTCAACTTGATCATTGCACGAGTGTGTATAAATTTTTAGCAAAAATTCAATTGTCTTGATTTACTTTTAAATGGATCTTAGAGTCTATATAATTAGACGTATTGTAAAGAGGATTATATGACAGGTTGTATGAAGTTTTACTTTCATTTAATTACTTTATTTTTTAATTTTAAACTTTTAAAAATTAATAACTTATATTCATCAAAATTTAAATATTAAGTCTTTATAAATTGGATTATTATTTGATAGCAAATTTCAGATCTCTATGATTAATTATCAGATATATCCAATTATATAAAACTCATAATTCATTTTATGAGAAGTCTGCCATTTTTAAAGAATATCTATTATTTCAATTTTCATGATCCACGTGGAGTTGTGGAAAGTTTGTATTGATTTATTGAATTCCGTGACCAAAGATAGAAGTCTATTAAAGCTCAGCCAATGAGCCCTCACCTTTTTGGAGTTTTGCCCAAGTCATTAATAGGGCTTCATCCCCTAATATTTGTCCACATTGAATGTTTTCGGTTGGGTAGCTGATTTTAGCCATTGAGGGAAAACCCGTATTGTAGTTTAGAGAAGTGGAAATGGGCTTAGGTATGAAACTTGAGTTGGGTTATGGAAAAATGGTGGAATGAGTTGGAGAAAAAAAAAAATTAAGTCGGATTGGAACAAGTTTTTAAAAATTGACTTGATTCGACCTAACTCATTCAAATAATTTAATATATAAAGTAACTGGATGTCCTAAATGCCTAATCCTCAAGCGAAAGAGAGAGCCAGATAGCGCGTGCGAGAGTGATGGCAAGAGAGAAAACTTCCTCTATAGTAGTCAATGACAATAAACCCTCTTTCAATCCTCTCCACCCATCATCAAGAGTTCGATCCCTTCCTTTTATCCAACAACTTCCGTATGGATGTTTTACTTTTTAAGTTATTATTATTTTTTTTAAAATTGGGCTAAATCGGATCAGCTTGATTTTCGGGTTGGAAGTAAAGTCGAGTTGGATTTTGAAATTCAGGTCGAATCAAGTTGAATTTAGTAATTTTTTATTTGGATTGAATTTATCAAAATCAGACCAGACTCGTCAGAGTTTCAACCCTAGATGGACTCTAACACTCAATTCTAACCTATTTCATAAACTCTCAACTCTCAAGAGAATAATTATTCTTTGAATATTGAATTGGGTTACATATTTTTTGATGAAATTTATAGAAAATAGTAAGAATATTGGTAATATAGAATTTGAATCTCATGAGCTCACATTAATCATATGATTTTAGACTTTAAAAATTCGATTTCTACAAAAATCATTGATTTTAGTACATCTCACAAAATTAAATTATTATAATTAGATTGAAGAGTTTCTTTTAATTTATATCATCTATTTAATTTTATACCTATCTCACTAGTACCATTGGGCTAGGTTTCGATGAGCTGGAAGCTGATAACTAGTTATGATACTATTCAACACGTAATATAAAAGTATTTATTAATTTATTTTATCACAAAAATGATTAATTAAAAAATATATCTTCTCAACAGTTAAATCATATATCAATGAATTAAAATTGTAATATAAACATAAGTATGACGAATTGATAATAATATAATATGTTGCAAAAATTAAATTAAAAAAAATTACAAAATTGAAGAAGAGTGATATATGTATCTGAAAACAAAAGATGAACGTTTGTTGAGTAAACATTGAGTAATGAAAGAACCTATTCTAAGTCATTAATTAATTTTTTAAATACAGAGATACATATAAGATTTTAAAAATTTATCACACCCACTATTTGATAAATCAAATTACAAGTTCTTGATTAAAAACTATATAAATTTTATTAGACCTTTGTCATATAATGATTTTTTTAGAAAGATAGAAATTAAAATTTTATTATTAAACAATTGCATTTCCTATAAATATATTTGATGAACTTGAAGAAATATTAAATATTAATTTTTCAAGGGAAAGACCGCAGCGAATCTTAACGTATCCCAAAAAAATCCTCCGTTTTCTTTATTTAGCAGTTGAGCGTACCAAGTGATGGCAATATGGTAATTTCATGGGGTCCGAAGGGTATATAAGATGTATGGTTGACTAGCCGGAGCTCCAAAGAGTCTCCAACGTTCCTCGCTCTCATAGATTCTTCAGCCGGGACTTCGGAGAATCGTCATCGGATCGTGTCGGACTCTGCTGAAAGGTGTTCTTTTTTCTCTTTTCTCTTTTCGTTTGCTAATGATTTCCATGGAAAATTGATTCCACTTAATCTCTTTTCTTTTAAATGCCTCTGCTTTCTCCGAATTCTTCTATATTTTTTCTGTTGGTTTCAGAATTATCTACCTTCTTCTTCCTTTTATTTCTTGCTGCTCTGTTTTTCTTTTCCGAGTTCTGAGTCGGTGTTTTGACTCGGCCGGTGAACTTTTTTTAGGAAGCCGATGTCTATCTGCTTGTCTGTTGATAAGTTAATGCACATGTGGACGAACCGAACAATTATTCTGGACTGTCCATCGGGTTCAGTTCAGTATTATTCGTCCACTTTGTGAGAAATCTCCTTGTTCGAGTGATCTAATGAGAGAGGAAGTTGCTAGATAGACGATTCAGATTGATAATTGGATGCCTTTTCTATTAACTCAATCTGGTCTCTCCATCTTGCGGAATACTGGTTTGGTTGTCCAATTGGCCGGTTTTCTTGTGTGGTGACCGTTGGATAGTCTGTGCTGGAGGGAATTGAAATCAGGATTGATTTATTGACCCCTTACATGTCCAGAAGCAGATCATAGGAATGCAAATATTGGTCCCAAGAGTAGAATTTCAATGAATTGTCTGTTTTTCAAATTTTTGGATGTTCAAAGGAATTGGACCTGACTTGGCTGTTAGTCTTCTTTTTGGTTCCATTTTGGCATTTTCCCATTCAAGTTCCTGGAAGATTTACTGATTTGCTGTAGATGGGAATTTGAGGGTCGGATTGGCTGAGTTGACTCAATCAAGTTTGACTGATTATTTAGTGTTGTTGTGAATCTGTAATGTTATGAATATAGCCCACAAAACAAACCACAAATTAGGAGAAAAACACACATACAAAGGAAGAGAAAGATAAACACAGAGGATTACGTGGTTCGGCAACCATGCCTATGTCCACGGAGCATGTAACACAAATCCATTAAGAAGAGGAAACCATTACAAAGGATTAAACCATTAACCCTCTCTCTCTTCTCTCTCTGGTTTTTCCCTTTCTCCCTTTTCTCACCCAGCTGCTACTGAACATTCACAGCCTTACGCTAAAAGGAAACATGGAGACATTATATACAAGTGGGCTAAGTTACAAGTAGGGGTGAAACTCGGGTCGGGTTTGGGCCCGAACCCGCATGACCCGACCTGAAAATCTTGCGGGTCAGGTCTTGAAAGTCGGATCAGCACGTCGGGTCGGGTTGAGAAGTTAGAAACCCGCATTGAATTCGGATCGGATTGGGTTGAGATATTTTTAAATAAACCCGACCCGACCCTATCAAACCCGACTCGATCCTTTAAAAAGTAGGCTAAAGCAGGTTCAAAACCCAGCCCGACCCGATTTCAGCCCTAGTTACAAGGTTGTACCTAAGTGGGCCTAAGTTTGGGCTTGAGTCCAAAAGGTTGATCAGGCCTTCTGAGCGAAAAGTCCAACATGTAAAGGTTGTATTTTCAAGCCTCTATGAATCTAACGCCAAGATAGAATGATCAGTTACATAGGTTGTTAAAGTTCATGACATCTGTTTCTTTTTTTCTTTTTCCTGTTATGATGGTTGTAGAATAGATTTTTGGGTCTTGTGCTTCTAACAGGACCCCCACGAATGGATGCTTAGAAATGGACAGTGTAAGTCTAACATTTTGGAGGAGTGATGACCACTAGTGGCTGGAATCTATTAATGTGGCTCACAGTGGGAGACATCTGATCTACAGTTTGTTTAACTTCCATTGGCCATGAATGCATGAATTGGAAGGCTTAAAAAACTGAGTAATTGCTGCAGTGCAGGACCCCATAAGCATATACCTGGGTACCTTCTGATCCTAGAGTAGTTGATGTTGTCTTTCAAAAAGGAGTAAGTTTTCTGCATGATCTGCCATTTATGCATGTTCACTCTTTCTCCAGTTTTCTGCATTATCCGTCATGTATGCATGTTCTTTCTCTCTGTGACTGCACAGATAACTTGATATATTTTGCACATTATGGTTTATTCTCATTGTGATTCCCTTCTTTGATTAATAATTTTACCATTCAATGTATAATTTTTACCATTATAGAGAAAATTTGGCTTAAGAGTCCAAAAAATACCTTATGTCATTTTCCTCTCTCTAGTTTTATCATAGTTTAAGTGAGAGTGCACCTGTATCCATTTCATGCCATTGGTTCTAAGATGTCATGGTTACAGAAAGAGGGCAAGCTGCCCAGCAGATTTTTTTTTTTCTTGGTTGTTTTATCGATGACAACAAAGAGGGTTTCTCTGGACGGCAGAACAGCAGGAAGGAAATCTAAGGGTTTCTCGGTGAAGAGAAATAGGAAGAACAACAGGAAGGGCGATTCACAGCCTAGAACTCCCTTCAATCCAGAGTATGGGATTGGGTAAAATTAACGGTCAGAATTGTTTTACAGTTTCATGAGTCATCCGGACTCGGAATTCAGATCCGTTTTCGCCTTTGCTTTCGCAGCGAGGAGATCTACGTAGTGACCGGTGTTGATTTAGAAAGAGAGAAGAAAGAACTTAGAGAATAGGAAGAAGCTAGGATACACAAAGTTTGTTGTGTTTGGCTTTGTTCTCGGGTTAGAGATGAGCTATTCTCAAGACAAGGGACGAGATTGTCTGAGAAGGAAGACAAGGTGGAGCAAAGACTTGCTAATGTAGGACAACTAATAGAGTGACCCTAAATAACTAAATTTAAATAAAAATAGTGCATCCTAAAATCTAATATGGCTGAAATTAATTAATCAATTAATAACGGCAATAAGAAAATGTGTAGAACAACAGTAAAAGGGTTAAGAAGAGGGTTGTACAGGTCTAAGACACAGATCTAAATGTAATAGCAGATCTGATAGGCCTAGGACAAATCAGAACTGGGGCTGAACTGGGAAAGATTTTGGGGTTGTTTTTGTGACAGATTTAGGACAGGTTTTGGAGCTGTTTCTGGGACCACAATTCAAGGAGAAGAAAAGGAAAAGAGAGAGGAAGAGAGATAAAGAGATAGAAGTAGAAGAAGAATACCCGAAGATGGAAATAATTCAAAGATATTAAAGCCTTAAACCTTTTTCAGTGTTGGGAGGGCGAGATGATGTCTAGTCCCAGTAGTAGAAAGAAAAAGCTGGATTGGGCCCCTCCACCAAGTGGTACGTTGAAATTTAATGTGGATGGAGCATCTAGGGGTAAGCCGGGACTTGTTGGGATTGGGGGTGTTTTAAGAGATCATTCGGGATCAATTAGCATGATTTTTTCTGAGTTTGTGGGGATAATGGAATCAAACGAGGCTGAACTTCTTAGCATTAGGAGAGCCTTGACCCTAGGAGCCGGTCTTATGGGGGGGAGGAAATTGATGATTGAGAGTGATTCTTCCAATGCTATCAAATGGGCCGGGGGTTTGAAGCGGCCCCTTTGGAGGTTAACTCCCTTGGTTAGGAAGATAAAGAAGTTGGTCTCGGGCCTTGAGGTGTCATTTGTTATATTTGTCGCACGGTTAACAGTTTGGCCGATTTCTTTGAGAAAAATGGAGTGGATGATTCAAATCGTGGCATGTTCTGGCTTCTAGGAGGATAACGTTTATTGTTCGTTTATGCTTTCTAGCTTGTTGTTGCTTTTGTTGGGTCTAAGCCTTTTAGACCTTGTAATTTCCATTTAATTTCTTTTCAATGAAAATCTTTTCTTTACTGCTAAAAAAAAAAAGATGGAAAGATGGTAGCCTCACGCTAGGCTTCACGCCAAAAGGGCCTTACGCCAAAGGAATTACTCTCAAATTATTTTCATTGCACAAGCAGCGGAAGAAAACTTTAATTTCATTCATCATTAAATGTCAATCCCGTATAGAGGGGTTACATCACATATATAATGACTTAAAAACATGAAAAAGACCAAAATACCCTCAAATAAACAAATACCAAACTACCCCCAATAATTAGAAAGCCCTAAGTACTTGTAAAATCACTAAATTTCCCCAAATAAAACCAACTATTGGACTAAACAAATAAATGAAAGAAAAAATACAATCATGAAAAGCTAGAAATCCTAAATCTAAATATAGAAACTTGTTAAATATGGAAACTTGTATGGTGCTCCGCATCACTTGCGTTGCGGGATTTGTCTACGGGTGAACATGAATGAGTTTGGACTTTTAACTCATAGATTATCTCTCTTTGGAGGAGTCAGGAGTGGGGATCGACATCTTGCACAAGATGCGGAGTTGCAGATGCGACACATGAATTTCGGTGGCAATGTTCGAGGTGGAGCCTTTTGAGCAAGGGCTGATTAATCTTTCTCACTGAAGAATGGTGGATCATCCCAGGGCATGGGATGGGCATCTCACACAAGATGCAAAGTTGCAAATGCAACACAGGAATCTTGGCGGCAATGTTGGAGGTGGAGCCCTTTGAGCAAGGGCTGATCAGTCTTTCTTACTGAAGACTGGTGGATCATACTAAGGTGTGGGGATGGGCATCTTTCACAAGATGCGGAGCTGTAGGTGCTACACAACAAGTGGAGGTGTCATAAACACATTGCAGTATTCTTCAAAGGGTCAGACTTTTCACCAAGATGGAGATTTGTTGGATTTGGCTCAAAGTCTTTTGGGCCGGGCCTGTGCTATGTTTCATGGCAGGCCCACCAGGCCCAGTCTGTGTTGTAAGCCCTAGTATATTATTTCTCTTTTCTAGGGTTTTCTTTAGCTGTGTTCATCTCTTGGAGGTAAGAGAAGAGAGAAAACAGGAGAGAAAGAGAGACTGAGAGGAAGGGATGGGAAGGGTTGATTTGTAATCCTTGTAACCTGTCCGGAAAGTTCTTCTTAGTGGAATTATCACGCTCTGTGGATGTAGGCGGTTTTGCTGAACCACGTAAAAGCTGTGTGTTCTTGCTTGTTCTTGTGTGTGTTTTGATTTGTGATTTGGTTTGTGTGGGGTTAATTGCACAACAGAAATTACCCACTCTGCGTATCACTTGGGCCACTTATACATATCTAAACCAACGGCTAAAATAAAAAAGAAAGAAGGTTGGGAAATGGATGCTTAGTTTATTTTTGCCTTCTTTATCTCCCACTGTGAGTTGTACAACCTTCTTGTTTGTAGCCTTTGTTAGTTGTAGGGCTGAAATCAGGTCGGGTCGGATTTCTTAAAACCCAAGCCGACTCGAGTTAATATTTATAGAAACCCGACCCAAATTATTGGCCCGAAATTCTCAACCCGGTCCAACCCGAATTCTAACCCGACTCAACTTGAATTCTGACCTGACCTGCATTTTGAACCCATTTTAGTCTAATTTTAGCCAGGTCGGGTTAACTTATAAATTTCCCAACCCAACCCGACCCGACCCGAATTTAATGCGGGGTTTTGTCTTCTCAACTCGACCCGCTGACTGGCTCATATGACCCGACCCGCATGATTCTTGGGTCAGGTCATGCGGGTCGGGTCAAAACCTGACCTGAGTTTCACCCCTAGTTAGTTGGCTTGAATATTTTGATGAATGCCTCTTTTCTTCTTTCATTTTTTAGCTATTTAATTATTATTTTTTTTTTAATTTTTGACCCGAGTTTCACCCCTAGTTAGTTGGCTTGAATATTTTGATGAATGCCTCTTTCTTCTTTCATTTTTTAGCTATTTAATTATTATTTTTTTAATTTTTTTTTTAGTTATTAGATTTGTTTGTGACTTTCAAAAGAAATTGGATTTGTTTGGTGTGAAAAAACCAATAGCAGAAATGTCCTGCTTTTTGGATTAAAATGTCATTTGATTCATTCTGCATACAAATTATAATCATAATTTTTTCCCCTCCTTTATTGAGCTTCCATGCCATTTTTACAGTTTTTTTTTCATTGATCATTATTTTCTTTCTTTTCCTATTATTATTTAGTTGTCAGTATCAGCTTCTACCGGTGGGAGCAAGAGCTAGTGCAAGAGCAGGAAATGACTGTTTTCAAATGTCAGTAAGTGCAGTTGCTGCATAAGTGGGTGCTTGACTCTGAAGGTAGATTGAAACGTGACCAACAATTTGAATAAAGTGTCCTTGCAACTGAGGTTTTGATCCACAGCAGCTTCCTCTTTACCTAGGGTGCAAATTATTCGTACATCTATAAGATGCAACCAAAGTCTGGCAATGCTTCATCAAAAGCTGAGCTATCTAGTGATGAGAAGAAAACTGTTGCTAGTGAATATATAGACAGCCCAAAAAGGTCAACATTTTTATGGCTGGCTTTGCTAGTTCTCCTTCTCAATTACTCGTGGGCTATTTATCATTTTCAGTTTGAGAGTCTGCCTGTTCCCCTCAAGGCTGACCATGTGGGAAAACGGGGTTTCTCTGAGCAATCTGCAATGGAGCATGTCAAGGCATTGACTAGAGTGGGTCCTCATCCTGTTGGTTTTGATACACTTGATAATGCATTACAGGTTAGAATGTTAGATCTTCGCTCAGCCACCTTAAATTCATTTTTTAACAGATATTTATACAGTGCTTCCTTTTTGTATTTGTTGATGCTTTTGTTTCAAATTTTATTTTTATTTATTGATTTTTGCAGTTCTTGAACTTGTACAAGAAAATTTATCTTACATATACTGGACTAAAGCTTAAACTGTATGTTGGTTTCTAATGTGTCTACGGGTTTGCTTGTGTGTAGTAAACAAATATTGTATGTGTCATGCATTCTTGCCCATGGTTGTGGATGTGTCTGTGCATGGGTTGCAAGCGCACATGTGGCTGACAATTTCTTTTGCAAGTAGCATGTTCTAATTTTTTTTCTTTCATTTTTCTTAACCTGTTCATGTATGCTTGTGCTTCCAGATATTGATTGGATTGGGTTCTTAAATAATTGCAAATCCATTATTGCTGCTGATTGTTACTATCGGGTGGGCTGAATCAATTACTGCATGCTTGGTTTAAAAGTTTTATGATGTTTGATCAATCAAAGATTTATTAATACTAGCCGTTGGCAATATATTGAGATGGGTGGGATCTGTAGGGGACTATGGATAGGTGATGGTAGAACCGTAGAAGTTTCAACCCCATTCCTTCATTCTAGACTTGTAATGTAGACCATAAAAATCAGTGGTTTATAAGAGAAAATTTTCAATAACCAAAATCACAAGGCTAGAATGGTTGGAGTAGACCTTTACTCCCCATCTGTGTAGTCCCTACACATCCATCCACCCCTCTGCATTGGCGATGGCCCAAGTAGGAAAAATTATCCTTCATTTTTTCCAGAACACCGCTCTATGTTGACATGGGAGATTGGCAGGGACCTAATTAAAATCGATTTTCAAATGTCAGGGGCTAAAACTGTAGTATCTGGAATGTTGGGCATCTTTTTACAATCAGTCCAAAAGAGAAATGACCTGTATATACATATATCCATTAAAAAAGGAGGTTTATATATAGAATGCTGCTGCATGTTGGAATGGCAGCTTGCAGTTAACTAATCACAATCAATTTTCAAATGTCAGGGCTAAAATTGTAGTTTTTGAAATGTAGGCATCTTTTTACAATTAGTCCAAAAGAGAAATGACATCTACATGCATACGTACACACACACACGTTAAAAAAGGAAGCCCACATATAAAATCCGTAAAGAAGTTCTATTTTTTGAAATCTGGATGTATTTATTTCGAGTTCGTTACCTTTTATAGTAACTTGTGCATGATTGATTGTCATAGTTTCCAACCAGGACCAGTACTAGAACTTGGTCAATTACTGGGTTAGGTTAACCAAGAGACTTAATGGGTCAATTATGTAGGTTAGATCAAAAATTTTAAATATTTTTATATTTTAGTCGAGGATTGGTTAGTTTTTGGGTTGGGTTAACCAAGTGATTCAGTGAGTTAACCAAGTGACCCAGTTCATTTTATACCAATTATCTATATGGACCTATCTTACAAAAATGTAAAAACTACTAAAAATTATATAATTAATAAATCACCAAAGTGAAGGCATTCTTCATGAAAAATTATGAAGCTTCTTACAGGATTACTAGAGTAAGTATAATCACTAGTGATAAATTATCCATAACTTAATAATCACTCAAAATTTTTAGTATCTACTCATGTAGCTCTCAAATTCTAACAAATAATTATTCATTACTTTATTTGAAGACCTAATATACCCAAGGTTGGGTAGCTCAATGGTCACTTCCCGCCTCAGGAAGCGGGAGATCACTAGTTCAAGTCCCAGCAACGTTAGCGCACCCTAGAAACTTGACAACAGACCGCTGGGGTGGGCTCAGGGTTTCCCCTAGGTTATCAAAAAAATAAAAAAGACCTAATATAGTCAATGAAGTGATTCAATACAGTCACATTTGGTCAACTTCGCCCAACTAAGTCTTCTAGTAATTTGACTTAAACACAAATTTACCTAGTTTGACCCTAACAGTGCCCATAAAAATTATTAGTCTGGGTCAACTCGGTGAGTCAATTAACAACTTGGCTCAGTTAGATCAAAACTCAGTCCACCCAGTTTGACCCCACCAAGTGACCAGGTTTTTTATTGGGTTGGGTCAACTTGGTGGGTTGAGCTGGAACTCGGTCCAGTTAGAACACATTGACTGATGTGATAATGTAACTGTTAGCTTTTGGGGTTCCTACACCTTGCTGTGTCCATTTCTAGCATGGACACATGCATTCCTATCTAAGATCTAAAGAATTATGCCATGCTGGTTCATCACTGTGTCATCTGTCTTTAACATTATTATAGAAGACCATATTGACACTATAATTTGGACAATTGGTAAATTGCTGACAAGGATGTATCTAGTAAATATGATTTGACTATCTAAAACTTCTCTTTCCCTGTTGGTTCTTGCTCTTAGTAAGACTTCATCAGAACATCTTTTCTTTGTTTTTTTTTTTTTCTAAAGAGAGATCTTAGCTGATGATATCTCATTCAAAGCACAGCTGTTAGTATCTGTGAAGTATATTGCTATGACTTGTTTTTACTTCAGTATGTCTTGGCAGAATCAGAAAAGATAAAGAAAATGGCACATTGGGAGGTTGATGTTCAAGTGGATTTCTTCCATGCCAAATCTGGGGCAAATCGTCTTGCTAGTGGCTTATTTAAAGGGAAGACACATATATATTCAGATCTGAATTATGTGGTCATGAGAATCTTGCCAAAGTATATGGCAGAAGCAGAAGAAAATGCCATTCTGGTTTCTTCTCATATTGATACTGTTTTCTCAACGTATGTCTTCTTATCTTTATATTCCCTGAACTGATCTTAAAATGATTGTCGTTTTCATTAGTTGTGCACTTGTGAACCTTATAGACATGAAAGAGAGAGAAAGCCAGGACAGAGTAGAGGATAAAGGCTACTGTCTCAATTTTAATGCTGCTCATTTGATGAGTCATAATGGCTATACTTCTTGATATACCATTTTTATGAGAATAATTAATATTTGCAAATAAATAAGCTTGTAGTTGTTCATACATGTGCTTTAGGTGGGACTCATGTGGATTGCTGGTGCACATACCATATGTTTTAGTCGGTGTTCAACCAATCACACATTAAATGCTCCATGCAAAATTATTATGATGGGATTGTTGTTACCACACCACCAGAAGTATGGAAAACTAAATCGGATGCCACGTCATTTATCTCTTAGGACAACACAAATAAGTTATGCATTGTCACTTTCAGGGAAGGAGCTGGTGATTGCAGTTCATGTGTGGCTGTTATGTTAGAACTTGCTCGGGGAATTTCTCAATGGGCTCATGGTTTCAAGAAGGCTGTTATATTTTTGTTCAATACTGGTGAAGAGGATGGTCTTAATGGTGCTCATAGCTTTGTAACACAGGTCCAACACATTTAATATCCTTCCATCTCATGCTACTAATTTCTAAATCTTTTTTATTGGCTGCTCAGTTCTTAATTTTTTTTTTCTTTTTGTCTTTGAAATAAATAGTTTTCTGATTGATAAAAGGGTGTCTGTCACTTTGTGTTGCATACCACATGCTCAATTTCATCACATTTAACTTGAGGGTTCTAGAATTTACAATGTCAAGCTTATTGTGAATTGTTAATGTGAATTATTCTTATGGATCAGTTTTAGGATGATAAATCTTAGGAAAGCTAATTAAATTTTGTCTTAACTCATGCAGCATCCATGGAGCAGTACAGTTTGCCTTGCTATTGATTTGGAAGCCATGGGAATAGGAGGGAAGTCCAGCATATTTCAGGTTTAACAATTTCTACATATATATAATTTTTTCTTTAAATGTTGTTTCTTGTGTTATATTTTCTTAGTACTGAACCTCTTATTGTTATGAGCTGAAGATATGTCAGCTTTCCTTCTCTTTAAGATGCATGAAGGAGTAGTGAAGAGACGAGAGAAAATTCAAAGGGACTTCTTGTGGGATGGCACTAGGGAGAAGAAAAGAATACTCTTGCTTAAGTGGGAAGAGATAGCAAAGTTGAAAAAAAAAAGGAAGTTTGACTCTGGTTTGGCTGTGGTTTTGAAATGATGCACTGCTCTACAAATGGCCTTGGAGTTATGGGAATGAAACTCGGGGGGGGGGGGGGGGGGGGGGGGGGGGGGGGGGGGTGGTGTTGGGGGGGTTGTTGGGTTTGTTGGGGGGGAGATTTAGAATGGGGATGGAATTTAGGTGAGAATGTAGAAAAGGAATCTACAATGGTAAAAGCCTCGTAGGCTGGGAAAGGTCAGGGTATATTGGGGAAAGTCTGTGTGAGAGGATTGAGATTTATAGTAGGAAAAGGTGACAAGCTTACATTTTGGAATGACTTATTGTTGGGGGAGTCTAGGCTGAAAGAGAGTTTTTGGAGGTTGTATAGTTTATCTCTGGATTAGAATTCTAAGCTGAACCAAAATTCTGATGATGAGGACATCATGGGACGCTGGGAAAGAAGGATGCATCAAAATTTAGATTTCACCTCATCATGGTTGGGTTATGAATTTCTACACAACCCCTACATATCTAACCATGGATAGCCCAGATTGTGCGTTGATCTAGCAGTGGATTTGAAGATTTTGCTCGACCTGTCCATTTACATGATCTGGTCATTCTTTGGTGGATTGGACTGAACTAGTAGTTGATCAGCACCATTTGGTCATTTGTCTTTCTAATCCTCAATGTCAAACCTCCAAGGGTGGAGGCCTCTTTCTAGCTAGCTAGTGTGGTAGGTCAAGCTTAGAAGACCACTAAAGGATTAGGAATCTCTAAGCTACATCCAACTCTTTGAGTCCTTGAGTGAATTAGTGCTTGACGTTGAGGATAAGGATATTAGGATATGATCAAGTGACTCGTCTGGTATGTTTGCAGTTAAAGGAGACTTGAAAGATATGAATAGGGGTTTGATTAGCCCTCAAATGGCCATAATTTTAGAGTAAATCACTGCCTATGGTTCAATCTTTTTGTTGGTGTGTGCCTATGTGGTAAAAAGTAAAGTATCTGCAAAAATGATTTGACAATGCAGACCTTTCTTGTGTCTTGTGTGAGGAAGAGGTGGAGGGTGTTGATCATTTGTTTTTTCTTGGAGGCCTTGGGATGCTGGGTGGGAGGTGGATTCAAGGGGAGAGCAAAGATTGCATGGATGGCGATTCCAACAGTCATTTTTTGGGTGGTTTGGAAGTAAAGAAATGCTCGAACCCATGAATCCAAGGCTAAAACTATGCCAGATGTTTGTGAGGAAGCGAGACTCATCCTGTTGTTTTGACTTCCAAAAAGGAATACGAGGGTTTAGGTGCTGGTGACCTACTTAAGGCCCTAGCTAGATTGTATAAAAGATGGTAGGGTGAAAAGCAAGGCAATACATCAACAGCACCTATTGTCGGAAGGGTAAATTAAATTTAATGTAGATGATGTTGCTAGGGGAAATCTGAGTCTGGTAGGGATGAGGGGAGGGGGTGCTTCACAAGCATTCTGGCCATATGTTATTATTTTTCTCTTAGCTTGCAGGTTTAGGGGCTCCAATGAGGTAGAACTTCTAGCCATTAGATAAGTGATTTCTTTTTGAGGGAAAAGGTCTTTTTGAGGGAATGGGGGAGAAGAAACTAATTATTGAAGGAGATTCTTCCAATGCCATTGCATGGGCTTCTGGTAAGAAGAGGCCTCTTTGGAGGATAATTTGTGTTGCTAGAGATGTTACTTGATAATGCAACAATTGGGATAATATCCTTTAGGCATGTGACGAGATCAGCTAATGCAGTAGCAGACGTCTTTGTTAAAGCTGGGTGGATCATCTTGATGGTTATGTTCAATCTTTCTATTTGGAGATGAGGGCTTATGATGCTTTCTTGTCATTGAGGACATGTTTTTTGTCGTGATGCAATTGGTTTTTGTGTAGCTGAGACATGGAGATTCTCAACATTTTTTGTTGGGTCAGGGATCAGCATATACCTCTTATATTGTACTCTATATTTAGTGAAACTATGCTTACCTTTTTCCTTTTTCAAAAAGAGGGGGTCCTTTCACGATTTACATAATAATCCGTCTGCATTCATTTGTCATGTATTTCAGGTAGCAAATGAGATTCATGATGATTTAGTTGAAGCATTTTATTGGTCTGCTTATCTATTGGCATTCTATGCTAATCAGCAATTCTAATTTCCCATTTAAGGAAAAATTCACCTTTTATCGTGAAATATATCGTGTTTTCATTCTGGTTCCTGTTTAAAACTGCACCCTGAGATTACACTTGTGTGATGTGAGCAGACTGGACCTGATCCCTGGGCTATTGAAAGTTTTGCCAGCGCCGCAAAGTATCCATCTGCTCAAATCGTTTCACAGGTCACTATTTCCTTTCTATACCTTACCTTTTGTAATCTTTTTTTTTTTTCTTGTTATATCATCATCCATCATTGTTCTCTCTTTTTCCTTCTTATATGTCAGTTGTATATATATGGTTTGTTCCTTTTGCCATAACCAGGGAATCATATCTCAGCCAAAACCAAGTTGACCAGAATGCATACTAAGCTAAGCTGTCAACTTGGTTTGGGTGCAGCTAAGCTGAGTTGCATACTACAGGATGAATTCCTTGCTGCAAAATGCATGCAATCTGATAGGGTCATGGCTGACATGGTTTCAGTGGTGACCTAGTTGGACACCAAAACTGAGATTTCCTTGAGGTACTTTTAGTACCATTTCTTGAGAAGATTGATATAAATAATCTTTTGTTGGTTGTGGACTAGTGAAATGGTTGTCAGATTTGTGAACTTGAATATATTTTCTGTTTTGTTGATGAATGCGTATTAAACAAATATTTACCAACTAGAACGAGCAAATTAACATTTCAAAATTCAAATAGTCGGTGCAATCTTTGTGAGTTTTCTATGTGCAATGATAGTAACAACTAAATTTAGTTATTCTAGTACTGCAGGATCTCTTTCATTCTGGAGCAATTAAATCTGGAACAGATTTCCAAGTGTACAGAGAAGTTGCTGGACTTTCGGGCCTTGACTTCGCTTATACAGATGCTGGTGCCGTCTATCACACAAAGGTTTGTCCTAGCATTCATGAAACTTATCTTGGGAAATCTAATTTGAAATTAATTTCAAGATGTGAATATCTATGATGTTATATTTTAAATACCAAAAAGCTGATGCAGCTATGCAGGAAGTCAAGGAGATGAATGGATGGGGGAGAGTCCTTTGAAAGAAAAATTTCCAAGAGTGCTTAAGGCGGTGGTTTGGAAAAATGCAAGAGTGGGCAAGTGTTATGAGGTGTTGGGGGGAGACATTACGTACATTATAGAGTTTAGGAGGGTGCTATAGGAGGATGAATCAGTGTATATAAAATTATGAAGTGCTCTTCTTCTTCTTTTTTGTGGTAAAGGAGAAAAATTGGTTTGGATGAGCAATTGTTCGAGGGACTACAAAATTAAGTCCCGTCTTTGGGCCCATCATCCATATTCATTCAGCTCACCACTCCATGTTTTAGTTTTGGAAAGGAATCAACCTCCGAGGGTCGTGAGTTCTTTTATGTTTCAAGAAGTTTGTCCAATAGATGCAGATAGAACTTGTGTTTTGTGTGGCAGGGGTGAGGAAACAACTGGTTGCTGGGCTTTATTTTGTGTTTTCCCTCTTCTATTTGGATGAGTTTCTTTTTCATTTGCAAATTCTCATAAGCATTCCATACACTGTTAGGACTTAGGAGACTGCTTGATGTGTTGGAAAGCAAGTCTGTTCAAGGGAAGGGAAGGGTGATGTGGAAGGTGATACTTGTGGCAATTCTATGGCCATATGGAAGAAGTACAATGATGACATAGTAGTCAAGGTGCAAGGTGCAATCAAGGTGCCACGGGAGCCTAGAGCCAAGTTGCATATGTCTAGGCACGAACCTAATTTTGCTAGGAACACATTGAAAGGCTTCAAAATATGTGTGCAGATTCATTGATTTTTGTCCTTATTGCATCAATGTCAACAAAATACAATGACACTTATTCAAAGCACCAAAATATGTTCTCAATTGAGCTTCCTAACACTTGTAGAAGTATGTGATATTATATGCAGGGAAGTAATAGATTAGAGTTTCTGATTATGTAGCAATTACGTCATTTTATCCATGATATTTATTAACTATTACACAAAACTTTAAAAAATAGGTTCCACTAAAAAAAAACTACGCTTAATTAAGGTAAGCCTGCCTTAGAGCTAGGTAAGGCATAAAATGCTTTTGGAGCCTAGACACGGGCCTAGGCCAAGGTGTGCCTTTGACTGCTATCTTTGAAGGAAAGCCAGATATGGCCAAAGAGGTATTTGACATGGTTGGGAATGATTAAGTGGTTGGTGGAGAAGAAAGGGTTGCATGGAAATTTGGAGAAAGAGTTCCACACCCCTTTGATTACTATATTTGAAGGGAAGCAAGATTCAGCCAAAGAGTTATTTGACTTAGTAAGGAGAGGAAGATTATTGCCCAAAGGTGAAAAAGC
The DNA here is from genome assembly GCA_022113865.1 of Chimonanthus praecox. Taxonomy (NCBI): domain Eukaryota; kingdom Viridiplantae; phylum Streptophyta; class Magnoliopsida; order Laurales; family Calycanthaceae; genus Chimonanthus; species Chimonanthus praecox. The sequence goes on along the minus strand of CM039087.1, from coordinate 6,511,513 downwards.
GTTAGGAAAGTTCATTTTATGGACTCAGATTATTTTTTTAAGAAACTGCTAAGAAATAAGTGACTAGTGATTAGTTACCTATTCTACGTTCTTTCATTGTTTCTGGTAATATTATAGCTATATGATTGACTATAATTTAACAAAAGCTTTTCTGTTATTATATTCATTTGAAAACGTATTTGTTTGTATTTGATCATATGTTACTTACCTCTTCCCCATAAAACTAGTGATCACATGTACTACTCAAATTTTCACAATTGGGTACCGGATTCTCTTTAGGAGAGGCCCTGAAAGGAGAAGGCAGGCTGGAATACCAATTGATGTGTATTATCTAATTCACTTGACCTGATAGTACCTCATTTTGGATACATCCAGCTCCAAAGCCACTAAATGGGGAAATTGGCAATCCTAATATGGACTATGTACTTTATCTGCTGGGTTACAGACAGGTTTTTTATTTTACTAGGAGTTTCTATTGTATCAATTTACCCTTATGTGATTTCTGTTGGAGCATACCCGGGGATGGGTGGAGGGTGGATGATATCAGCTGATTTAGAACACACTGCTGTTGTTTTTATTCACAAAACTGCTTTTCTTTTTTAAGAAAGGAAAATGATAACTCAAGTGCTCAGGTACTTGTTAGTTATGATCAGGGGTAGTGATTGGATACAAAAAATTTCAAGCTACTAATTTGAAATGATTGTTGTCTTTTTTCCTGAACCTTGGTTTTATATTCATCATAATCATCAGTATGTTGTCATCATTGTCATTCTTGTATGTGATTGAATGGTTTATTTTTGTTGCCCATCCAACGAAGCCTTAACTTGCAAGATTCCAAAGTGTGTTAACTTTTTTTTATTTTCATGTGGCATTAAGTTCAAATATGCTGTGTCCATAGAAATTGACAGCAAAGCTAATCTAAAACTGCTTACCTATGCAGAATGACAAATTGAGTCTTTTGAGGCCAGGTTCTCTTCAGCACCTTGGAGAAAATATGCTTGCCTTTCTGCTTCGAACTGCTACTTCATCTTATGTGCCAAAGAGAAACACAACGGAATCAGAAGAAAAGGAAAGCCAAAATCAGGCAGTTTATTTTGACATTCTGGTACTACAAGTATTATGATTTTTTTCTGGGTTCTAGGCATTTAGGTGATGCTTTTGGCAATCAACATGCTGCTTTGGAAACTATCTTCAAATATTTAAAAAATTTAGCCTTCCATTGAAGCTCGCAACGTGTTGATCTTCTTGTCCTTTCACTTTTATGTGCTTTTTGTAAGGCACACACTCTAACCTGACTGCTAAAATGATGGTAAATGCTAGTTGCCTGTGGATTATAATTTCAAGTTATGCATATAGGGATTTTTACTAAAACAATGCCCCTTCAAGCTGGTGCATTTACTGTAGGCAGCTCCTTTTAAGCATCATGTGGTTGTGACTTAAAGTTGCGATAATATTGCTGATGAAAATATAAAACCTCAATTACTTCTTACATGATTTTCATTGTATTGGAAAATGGAATTTAAAGAATGCTTCATAGACTGCTTGAAAATCTAATCATCTTCAAATTTATTAGGCTTTTGATGCAATTATGTTGGCTATATGGCAGGGGATGTACATGGTTGTGTATCGTCAAAGTCTTGCAAGTATGCTTTACAACTCGGTGATATTACAGGCCCTAATGATATGGACGACGTCTTTATTTGTGGGTGGTTATCCAGCCGCAATATCATTGGGCTTATCATTTCTAAGTCTCGTTCTCATGTGGATATTTTCTGTAATCTTCTCTGTCCCAGTTGCCTTTCTTCTACCATACATCTGTTCCTCTCCAGTACCATATATTGCAAACCCTTGGTTAGTTGTTGGTTTATTTGGTGCACCTGCAGTACTTGGGGCACTTATCGGTCAAAACATGGGTTTTCTCATTCTTCAAAAATATCTGTGGCATGTCGCACACAAAGGACAGATCAAGCAGTCTCCGGCTATTCGAGTCAACGTAATCAAGTGGGAAGCTGAAAGGTGGCTTTACAAAGCTGGTTTAATTCAATGGCTTATTGTTCTGATTGTGGGAAACTATTATAAAGTAGGAACTTCCTATTTGGCTCTTGTTTGGCTCGTTTGCCCTGCTTTTGCATGTAAGTTCAAACTTTCATTTATCCTTAGAATCACGATTGGTGTGACTGATATTGCAAGCAGTTTGAATAAATTGGCAGGATGATTGTCTGTCTGTTCCTCCGATTTTGAGGCAGCATAGTAATCACTTACATCCTGAGCACTCTTTTTTCTGCTTTTCATATCACTATCATCAGTGATTGCGAATATCAATATGGGGCTGAAAAGTTACAAAAGAACTTATCCAATTATATTATATTGTGATGGTGGTTTCCCTGGTTCCCCAAAGAACATGTTTTCAAGTTGATGCATTAGGCACAAATGAACCCTGAGTGATTTAATTTTCAGTTTTAGCATTTAGACTGCTTGTTACTTCCTCTGTTTAGGGTTCAATTTTGTTGTTGATGTGATATAATTACTTTGACTGATCCTCTCTCCTGAATATGTAGATGGCCTAATTGAAGCAACACTTTCACCAATGCGATCACCAAAGCAGCTCAAGGTCATAACTTTAGTGCTGGGTCTGGCCATACCTGTTTTAATGTCTGCTGGAGTATTTATTCGGCTGATTGGACCGATAGTTGGGATGTTAGTTCGAGTGGATAGGTAAATTTTTTTACTTCTGTATCTGCGAATGAGATGCAATTCTGCAAACTAGTATGCAGCTGATTGGAAGCCAAATAAAAAAATGCAGAAAATGCAGTAAATGAAAATGGAGAAAAATAAGGATAGGGATTTTAATTTGAGGAGAAACTATACCTCTAAGCTAATTTATTGTTTCAATTCGAGGAGAAAACAAACCTCCAAGCCAAAGCTGATTCTGGAGAAAATTCTCTTATATTATTCATTGATGAATGTAGCCCATATATAAACATTTGGTACAAATACAATGGAAAGTAAATAAATTGAAACATATTGGGAAACAAATTCCTTTATTCTAAGAGACTAATTGTCCTACTAATTTATTTATTTTTGATGACCAATTGTCCTACTAAATATTGACATAGGTAAACTAGGAAAGAAATCTTTTATTGTGGTTGTGTTAACTTTTTATGCTAGAGATGCTATCATTCTCACTCTCATCGAGACAAACCTCGTTCTCAAGATTCAAAAAATTGTCTCAAGTGACAACTTCTTTAATGATGTTTTTCCAATGCACTAAAATATCCATAAAGATGAGGAGCCACATCTATTCCAACGAAAATCTGATAATTTAGAAGTTGTTGATTGCATCTCTTGTGCAACATGGTGTAAAATGGTGCCTTCCACGAAATGCAAGTACATGGCATTGCACTGACTTTGTTACGTTTCAAATTGAACCATGCATTGCCAAACAAAGAGTCCATCTCATCTTCCAGTTGAAATGAAGCCTCTGATGTCTGGTGATCTTGCAGAGTGGCTTGATATGTAAAAAATGGTTCACTATGATAAATTGATTCAATGGAGTCAGTGTAAACATGATGAGAAAACCCCAAAGCAGTGTAAGGAACTCGAGTTGCAGCACATTGAGCACTATTTTCCCACTGTCAATTTCTGACATGTGACCTTTTAGGAAGCTGACACCGAAATGTGATCAATCTTCAAGCGTATTGCAGTTACTAATGTTAACAAATTCCTCAAAATATCTGATATTTGTTGTAGATCCTTAGAATTTTGTTAAACATGTGCTTCAAGTTCCTCGATACAGTCAATCTCTATTGCCATAGAGTCAGTAATGATTTGAACAAATAGAGAGAGTGCACCACTTTTCACCTTTACACTTTTTTTTTGAAACATTAACAACTTAGATTCATTAAAAAGAAAGAAGTACAAAGGAAGGATCTGAGTATAAGAGAAATATACTCAGAACGAAAAAGAAGAACAAGAAATATAAATATAAGGGAAAGCAAGAAAAAACGGAAAAGATATATCCAAAAACCACCCCGCACCAAAACCAAAGGGGGGCCCAAAACCCCCAACTCCCAAGACTAGCAAGAGGGAAAAATTCCGAAGCCGGTATTTGTAAATGAACCTCAGCTTTCGCCAAGTAGTATACAACACAGTTTGCTGAACAAGGAGTATGAGTGAACGTGATGCCACCCATTCTGCACAATCTCCAAATGTCCATAGCAATATAAACCAACCTCCACTGAGGGAATTTCCTATTAGTAGCCCAGGAGATTGCATTAGTTGAGTCATCTTCGATAATGAGATTACCCCTCCTACACCTAGGCCAGACTTGAAGTGCTCTCCTAATTGCTCTCAGTTCAGCCTCATTTGATTCCATGGACCATACTGATTCGGAAAAAGCTGCCAACATTCTACCCCTATTGTCATGAAGCACTCCACCAATTCCTGTCGGCCCGGGTTTGTTCCTAGCTGCGCCATCCACATTGAATTTACATGAACCCCTAGGAGAGGCGCAATACACTTGATTGAGCGCTTGTCAACTCTACCAACCCCTTTCATACACCCATCCCAAGACAAATAAAAATCCTCTGAAGTTAGGCCCCGAAATTCCTTACACACATACTGTTAGAAAAGAGAAAATTGTATTAAATATCTAAACTATTACATGTATATATAGCCTCTATCCGACCATAGGGCTATCATAATCAGACACAAACACTTAACTAATTATAAATCAAATACACCTCTTAATTAGAGGTAAACCCAAACTAGAATCCTAATTACATTATAATTAGGATAATCTAAATATATTTCAACACTCCCCCGCAAGCTGAAGCGTGGATGAACGCGAAGCTTGGAACGTGAAGAAACACCAGGTGAAGTGCAAAAGTGGCACACCAACTAGCCATGGAGATTTGTTGAAGCAGCACACTGATTGGCTGCAAAACTTGTTGAAGAGGCAGCGTTGATTGGTTGCAAATATGTGTTTACGTGGCAGCGTTGATTGGCTGCAAAATGACAGGCGACAAACACTAATAATGGCCTGAAATAGAGAAGAGGCTCGGACGACGGCAGTGGCCGTAAGACAATTGTCCGGCAAACAATGATCGCAATATGCGATAAATGCAGGCGATGAATGACCTGAAAAATAAGGGGCTGAAGCCATTACATCGATCAATCAGATCGGAAAGGCCAGTGAACAATAGTTGTAATCATAAAGGCCAACAAATGTGGGCTGAAGCCATGAAAGGCCAGCAAATGAGGGCTGAAGCCATGAAAGGCCAGCAAATGGGGTTGTAACCATGAAAGGTCAGCAAATGAGGCTGTAATCATAAAAGGCAAGCAAATGTTGGGGATGAATCAGAGTCCTCCAAATAAATAAGTGGACGAATTCCACAACAAATGGACATGTGTCCAAAATATGCCGTCTCATTTTCAAGAAATGACAAACAAGGTGTGCTCGAACGAAGGGCAAGTTGTTTCCTTCATCTCTCCCCCTTTCTTCTTGGCACATAACTTGCAGATTGTGGCGAGAAGAAACATCAAAGGAACCAATCATGATTGGTGGACGAAACACCGAAGTAGTGAATCTTGACCATAAACAGATCAGAAAACTGAGTCAAGTAAATAGAGCCCAAACGGCTTGAACTGGAATTCCTGAAGCCATCATAGTACTTTGAACCAGAATCACCAAAAACACCAAAAAATGTCCAAACCCAGACTCCATTCAGTTCCCAAACCCACTCTACCATCATCACCTTGCTTTCTTCAGCCTTATGATCAACTGGTCTTCTCCCACATGCAATTTCCAAAGCAACAACTGGAGAATAACAGCCTCTTGTGCCTTCACAGATCTGAAAACTGTTCAGATTTTGCAGAACCGGAGATGCAAGCGCTGCGGAGCTCTGGTGCGCAGTCAGGGTCAGACCCGAACCAGAGAATATCGGTGGCAGACGTAGTAGGCAGCGAAGGGTGTAAGCTTCTCAGGCAAAGGCAGCAAAGGAGCACAGCGAACTGATCCAGTTTTTTTTTTTTTTTTTTTGTCCAGATAAAAGAGATCTGTAAACAGATCAAACAGTCGTGCAATAAGATTTGAATATGTGCAATCAGATCGGCGTGGCAACCTGCTGAAAGAAGATCTGGCCTGTTGAACCCAGATCTGTGGTGGTCTCTTAGAGAGACGGAACTGGCTGGCCAAGACCTGAGTGGACTTTGTTCTCGTCACAGATCAAGAAACAGGCAGCGGAAGTCTGGGTAGCACGCGAATCCAATGGAGATCTGAGAACAGCAGCCCGGGCATGGAGCAACAGTTCCACTCGATGTCAGATCTGAAACAGATGGCTGGGGCAGCAGCGGTGGTGAGAACTGGGCGGCGGATCTGTGATGATGGGGCGGCGGAACACAGCAGGGTTGGTCACCGTGATGGAGGCGGTGTTGCAGATCTGGGACGAATGACGAATACTGCTGGGTGGAGAGGTGGGCGATTGCAGATCTGGTTTGCAAGGAAAGGAAGAGGACCGAGTACGGGAGCGAAGATGCTTGAGGCAGAGATGGCATGAGACCATGATGTAGAGGAAGGCGACAATGGCTGCTCGGTGATGGGGTTCAATGGGCAGGCAAAGCGTTGGGGTTTCTCATAGATCTGGTATCTGTCGTGACTCAAATCTGGCAGTGTGTGGCAGTCCGCCAAAGTCGGGGATGACGATGGAGAAAACGGCAGCGGGGATGTGACGAGATCTGCGTCGGTTTTACAGGAAACAGAGATCTGAGAGATTTTCAGATCTGGTTCAGCCGGGCGATGATTTTCAGATCTGGTTCAGATCTGTTTGCAGAAGCTTGACGGCAGCAATGACAGATCCGGCGAGATAGATCTGTAACGTTGGCACTGCAGGAAACGCTTGACCGCAGACTAGAGATGTTGGGATCGGCTGCAAGAAGAGAAGACCAACAGGGGGAGGTAGCAGTCAAACAAATTAAAAAGGGCTTGCAGATCTCAGATCTAAGAATATTCTTGCTGATTCATGGCAGAGATCTGCGACGAGTGCCTTGATGGCGAGAGATCTTAGTTCTCGCAGATCCTTTCTGCTCTCTCCCCCTTTTCTGGAGATTTGAAAAACTGTTTGGTAGATCTGCAAGCAGTGGACAAATCTAGGCCCGACGATGATATGCGAAGGCGGGACTGCAATAACAGAACAATGATGGATAGGCAGCCAAGGTAGAGCGCACACAGGGCCTGTGCTCGGCCGAAGAAGGATGCTATCAGAGATATGGGTTTCGGCAGTTCAGACCAATGGAACTGCTCTGAATATCCCTAACAAAAAACAGATCAGATGTCGCCGATTGAATATGTTTTCCTCCCACCTTCCCTCTGCCTATGTATCTCCGGCAAGGGAGGGAAGAAGAGGCATGATTATTGAGCCTCACTCAATAGGAATGAATTCTGGCTCTGATGCCATGTTAGAAAAGAGAAAATTGTATTGAATATCTAAACTATTACATGTATATATAGCCTCTATCCGACCATAGGGCTATCATAATCAGACACAAACACTTAACTAATTATAAATCAAATGCACCTCTTAATTAGAGGTAAACCCAAACTAGAATCTTAATTACATTATAATTAGGATAATCTAAATATATTTCAACACATACAACCAACCAATCACCTGCCACTTTGCCCTCTCAAACACATCTCTAGGATTCCCTCTCTTATCCTCAAAGATCCTCTCATTGCGCTCTTTCCAAATTGCCCAAAAGACTGCAAACGGAACCATATTCCAAGCCACTCTATGTTTGTCTCTGAAGGCCCTCCCAATCCAAGCCACCAATAACTCCTCCACTCCACTACCTAGAGCCCACGAACATCCAAACAACCCCAGAAACAAATACCACACAACCCCGGTGAAGCGGCACTTGCATAACAAATGGTCTACCAACTCTACTTCAATCTCGCACAATGTACAAACAGTCGGAGCCACATCCGGAATAACGCCTCTTCTCCTAAGATTGTTTCTCATAAGGATCCTCTTTTTCAAAGCCGTCCATACGAAGAATTGGATTCTAGGGGGAACCTTGTTGTTCCAAGCCATATTGCAAATAGGAGGTGATAATGAATTTGCAACATATGAAAATCGTAAGATTGATTTTATTGAGAAAAACCCCGACGACTCCACAGACCGAATCCACTTATTCTCATCCTCAATCCACAATCTGGTATCACTTAGGATTCCTAACAAAGCTTGGTGGGTGACTTCCTCAAAGTCCCGCAAGGTCCTTCTAAACGAAATTTACCACTGAGATGAATCATTGACCTCGCTTAATAATCGCTGTAAAGCATCCCTATTAAGGGCCACCCTAAATAGAATGGGAAATAATACCATTAATGGTCTCTCCCCCAACCAGATATCTTTTCAGAGTAACACCCTCGATCCATTGCCAACCTGCAACCTAATCCCCCTTTGAAACATTTCCCCAACCCTTCCTACCCTGTTCCCAATCTTCATTAAAGCTTTCACTGCCGACGAACCTTCCCTAGCAGCTCTAATGCCTAATCTCCATTTCCCAAGCTCTTCCACGCCATACCTCGCTATTAAAATCTTCCTCCAAAGGGCCTCTTTCTCCGAAATAAATCTCCACAACCATTTACTTACTAGGCATGATTCCTATCTCTGATACTGTAAATCCCCAAACCAACCTTCGTCTTCATATCTCTAGCCTCTTCCCATTTCACTAGGTGGATTTTCCTCATGTTCTTGTTCCCTTCCCTCAAGAAGTCTCTTTGAATTTTCTCTAGCCTTTTTGCCACCCCTTTAGGAATTTTGAACAAAGAGAGATAATAGGTGGGAAGATTCACCAGACATGACTTAATTAGAGTCAATCTACCCCCAATTAAGAGGTAAGATTTACTCCAAGCATTCAACTTTTTTGAAATCCTTTCTAGGACAGGTTCCCAAAACACTTTTGATTTCGGATTCCTGCCTACTGGCAATCCAAGGTATGTAAAAGGAATCTTGCCGACACGACACCCAATCTCCCTTGCCAATCTTTCGAGATCCTCCACCTCAACCCCCAAGCCTATGATGTTGCTCTTCCCTAGGTTTATTCTCAACCCCGATACAAGTTCAAAACACTAGATGCTTCACAGAATCCGCAAACTGAAGATGACTGATTGATCAACTGCCTGGTGAGATCCCCAACTCTTTAATAAGATCTGCCTGCTTGGCATGATTCATTAGCCCATTAAGTGCTTCGGCTACCATTGTGAAAAGGAATGGGGATAATGGATCCCCCTGCCGTAAACCCCTGGTGGCCCTAATAGCTTCTGTAGGTGATCCATTCACCAAAATTGAGTAGGAAGACTCTTGAACAGATGCTCTCAACCATCTCCTCCATATGTGCCCAAAACCCATCCTCCAAAAAGATAGTCAACAAACTCCCATCTGACATGATCATAGGCCTTCTCCATATCAAGCTTTAAAAGCACACCCCTTAGACCATCCTTGCGTCTTGTATGGATAATCTCATTTGCTATCAATACTCTGTTCAGAATCTGTCTTCCTCCAATAAATGCCCCTTGCGACTCCCCAGTTAAATCCCCCAGGACCGAACTAAGTCTCGCAGCTAATACCTTGGCCAACAACTTATACACGCAACCAACTAAACTTATTGGTGTATAGTGAGACAATTCTGATGCCCCCTCGTTTTTGGGAATTAAGGCAACCAAGTAATGTTTAAGACTCTTGTTAAGAATCTCTCTCCTATGAAACTCCCTAAAGAATTTTAGGAAATCATCCCTAATGATATCCCAACAGCTCCTAAGGAATTTGAAATTGAATCCATCGGGACCCAGAGCCTTATCCCCATCTACACTATGGAGCGCCTCCACCACCTCTATCTCCTCAAACTCTCTTTCTAACCAAGATACCTTTTCTGATGCAAGAGAACCGAAAGTAACCCCCTCAAGAAGAGGATACCTATACTCCTCCCAATCTCCAGACCTAACCCTCCCGGCCATCATGGGAAGCAACTGGAGAGGTCTAAGGATAGAAGTGGTAATCCCGTCACTAAATGATTCAACCTCAGGTCCCCCACTAGATCTAGGCCAGACTATCCTGGAGGCATGGAAAACATGATTAGGAACTGAATGGGAAAGTGCAAAAGTTTGGGTAGTACCTGAACCAAGAAGAGACGCTCCAAGAGATGATGCTGGCCACTCTGTCCCTCGCTAGATGCTGGAAGAAGTGGTCGAGATGACAAGGGACACTGCGAATGAGCTGAATCCTGATGCACACCTCCCCAGCTATGAACTGCTGCTAAGGACGACTCTAAGAGAATATGCCGAGAGGTCAATACTGCTGCTGGTACTGGATGACGAGGACGAAAGCTCCAAGTGTCCTGCTGCTGATCGGAAGGATGCCGCGATGGGATCTCGCCCTGGGTCGAATCCGCCAAAGATCTGGATAGAAAAGGATAAAGAACAGTCCCCGACTCTGAAGAGCCCAGGATAAGATGTGCATCACTGGAAGAAATAGAAAACAAATTAGATGGGTGGGAAAAAGCACCTGCAGGAGGAGAGACCCTGGCGATCAGATTCGAAGGATGAGGCATAGCATGGGGGTGCGAATCAGACACAGTCACTGGCACAGTAGCTGGAGACTCTGACTTCACCCTGGTCAGATTACCATCACCAATTGGAGCAAAAATGGAAACAAAGTGACTCCTTTTCACCTTTACACTTGACTCCACTAAACACACCTGTGTGCACAATCTGTGATACAAATTTAGAATATGATGTACTCTTTATTTTACAGAATTACATTTTTATGGAAATATTTACATTGCATTACATGTGTAAGAGATGAGCGCCACTTGCTATTGTGCTGAATTTAATATGTATCTTGTATTTGATCACATTCTGGGTTTTCAATAGTAGTCATGTTGTAGCTTTCTTTTCTTTCCTTTCTCTCAAATTGTAATAGGATTTTATTTGGAGGAAAAGGACGAAGGAAAGCCAAACAAACACCTTTAATAGAAAACGAGGCTAGAATGAGGAAACACAAAAAAGCTTAATTGCTTAATTGTCTACAACTAAAGCAGCTGTCAGGGGAGCTCGTGCATTTGCCTCACAGTTAACTGGACTATGAATCTTAAAAAATCGAAAGTTATAAATAGAAATGAGAAGATCTTAATGATGGATCATCTGAAGCATAGGAGGGTGATTATTGTTAATGCATGTCTCCTATGTTTATCAGATGCAGAATCGATGAATCATCTCCTTCTCCATTGTAGGTTCGCTTTTCAGATATTTTGTGTTTCCTTCAGCTTGAGGGTATTACATTCTACATGCTGGAGGCTTGGCATGATTTGTTTAATGAAGGATGGGAGCCTTTTCCATAGAAATCTTTGGAAAGTAATGTCTTTGAGCATCGTTTGGTCTATTTTGTTAGAGAGGAATAAAAGGGTATTCCAAGGAAAGGTGTTGTCTGCATCTCATCTCATTGATCTAATTAAGTTTTGAGCCGTATGGTGGATGTTGAGTTTGGACAACTATCAGGGGTTGCATATTTCTGATATATGTAGGGATTGGACCTCGGTAGATTTTCTTATCCAAAGTTCAAAGTCCCCGCAGTAGGCTTCTTGGATTCCTCCAAACCTGGGTGCGGGATTGTGGTTTGGCGGGCTATGGTGGTGTTATTAGAGATTAATTGAGTGAGACTAGGATTTCTTTTGTTGGTCTTCTTCCCAATTGTTCTATGATTGAAGCGGAACTTCATGTTATATGGAGAGGGGTCTTGGAAATGGAAGTGCTGGGGGCTATAGGTGGTATTCTATAAGGTGATTCTATGACAATTGTTGACTGGGTCTTGGGCACCTATCTGCCCTTGAATTCATCTTGACAAGGTGGAGAGGATTCACAGCTCTATTGTCTCCTACAGTTTTTTGATCTCCTGGATCCCGAGAGCTGCAAATTGCGCAACTGATGATATGGCACAGCATCTTTCTCTGTCTTTGGAGGTGGTTAATAGATCTTTGTTATTTTTTGAGTGGTTTTTCTCTTTTTTGGGTTGGTGGGTTGGAGGGACTCTGGTGCCCTTTTTTGTATTCCACTTGTAAACTTTTTCTTTTGATGTGAATAATATAACCTTTCAAAAAAAAAAAACGGCTGAAATCTGACAAATATCAGCCAATACAGTTTTTCTGAAAAATCACCGTTGTTTCTGAAATTAATATTTTGGCCCATATCTAAACCAAAGAATTTAATTTGTGGCCCAGGTATTGTCTGTAGAGGATACTAGGTTTAAAATAACGTGTTTAAATGTTCTATTTTGCCCTTACATGTATTTTAACTTGAATAGCTCCACTTATTTCAACAGTCCCCTCATTGTATACCTCTTGAGATTCAATGCTGTGTTTGTCAACTTTTCTAAAAAATAGTGATGTACCTTTACTCTGTTTATGATACATGGAACATGCTAACCACATTCTTCACTGTTATGTAGGAACCCTGGTAGCATGCCTGAGTGGCTGGGGAGTGTTATAATTGCTATATCCATCGCAGCTATTGTTTCTCTTACATTTGTGTATATTCTCTCATATGCTCATCTGGCAGGTCCTTGCTTCAATATCTCATTTCTATCTTAAGTTTCTCATGCTACTGAAATAAATTTGTTAATTTGTGTTATATTCACTGCTAAAAAGAGATGCTTCAGAGTGAAATGGATGCCTTGTTCTCTTACTTGATGTGTATTGGTTTTGAAGAGTGTGTGTGGAACAGTTGGTAATTGTTCATTGCAACTATAAAAGATTCAGGTTTGAGTCATAAGGATGTCAAATAACCAGTCAGCCCATCTGAACAAAATTTTCAAATCCAATCATGAGTGCCAACATCATAAATATCGGATAAGTAACTTTGAAAATGATGATGATGTGTATCAGTTTCTGTATTGGTTTGCTGACTAGTCTAATGCCATTCAGTCACCAAGTTCATAGATAACTCGGTGCACTTCACAGCATCGGTTTCTTAACCATTACTCCAAATTATATTCTGTCACATAACAATCTTGGAGTCTTGAATAATTTTAAGGGTTAAGGAATCATGTATTTTGACAAAATATTAGGTGGAATATAGTAATCAGTAGGCAAATTGAATGGTAAATGGAAAATTTAGGCTTTCTAATTCCAAATTGAATTTGTCACACACACACACACACACAGATGAATAAAGAATTAAATATTAACAAAAAACTAACACATTGTCTTATATGTGCATCTAAGACGGTAATTTTGAGGAGTAGATATTCCTTGTGTATGTAAAATTTAGAAGCAGATGTAAATGGTTGTTTATCGGTATTATTTATTTAGTAGCTGATTGACTTTGTTCAATTGGTGTACAGGTGTGAAAAGATCAATTACTATTGCAACTTGTGCTCTATTTGGTCTCACACTGACAGCAGTATTATCTGGCACTGTACCTTCATTTACAGATGATGTTGCCCGAGCTATAAATGTAGGTTCCTCGCTAAACTATCTCACTACAGTAGTCATGATTTTCTTTATCTAGTTTGGATTACCATACTGAAGAATGGGCCAATCTGTCAATAACATGATTAAATTACAGCAGTCATGATTTTCTTTTTCTTTTTCTAGTTTATCGTATGTTTCATGTGGGAACACTCAAGGAGGATGTCTTGGTTCAATCTTAATTATACCACCAACTCATGTAGCTGAGTGTGTGAAGAGTCAAACATGGAAGTCGGTGTTTGGCATTGATATAGAAAACTAGGCATAATGACACATACTGATGATAGTTATAAGCAGTTCAGTCATAGATAAATCATTTTTCATTTGTCTTGTATGGATGTAAACAAGGAGTTAAGAACAATCGTAGTAGTCCTTGGAGAAGTATTTCAAGCAGAATGGCTTCCAGTTGTTTTCTACTATGCATCCAATGGTTCCGTGATGTCCATGAAGAGCTTCAAACCATATATGGCAGTAACAGGCATTACTGGTGAAGTCTCATCGGTTGCTTCACTTGTGCCTTGTGTGATGTCCCATCTTTCTCTTTCATTTATTACTTAGCTGGCAATAGTTTCTAAGCCACGGATTTGTTGTTTGTTTAGAAGAAAGTAAGTTTCAGTTGCTTTTGTTTTAAGAAAGAGTGAGCTGGATGAATAGGATACCACTTAAGGAATTCTGTTAGTTTTGAATGATATATATGTATTATTTGGGATGTTTTTCTGATGGTCAATATTATTGATTTGAAGAGTGAAGTATCTCATGGGATGTGCTTTCCCTTTTCTAGTCAAGTGACCTCGTACTGGTGTTAGATGGCAAAGACTCCCTGAATTGAGATTTAGCTTTGAGAACCTAATGCTTGATTCTGGGGCCTATTCTATAGTAAGATTATAAGTTTATACATGGCATGTACAAATGAGCAGCGGTAAGTATAAGAACAGTTTGAGGAGAGATGACATAATGGCCGGTTAGACTTTGGCCTTCACCAAGGGGATGCTCCAATCTCTTATTAATTTATGGCTCTGGGAAACGTAACATTTGACATCCAAGATGAAGGCCCCTGGTGTATGTTTGCAGATGTTGTACTAATTAGTGAGACATGAAACCTGGTTAAGTAATAAGTTGATACAGAATAGCTTTGGAGGCAATCTGAAAATTAGGACACCAAATATGTGGGAGGATCTGTCACCGTTTAAAATAATGTGGGAGGATCTGAGAAATGCCATTTAAAATGATCTGAGCACATAAACAGAAGATCAAAACATTTCTTGTATAAAAACATCGAAGGATTGTGAGTAAATGTTACTAGAAGGGGGTAGACCATTAAAACCTTGGATTGATGTGGTAAAAACTTGTGGTAGAAAGCATGATTTTTTACGGCTTGAGTGGAAAAATAGAACTCAGAAAGTCTACTCTAGATAGATGGGATAAATAGACTTTGATGATGATTATGATTTTTTTCTTTTGAAATGGTAACTTATTAAATAAATAGAAGCTTCAAGGATACACACTAACAAGAAAATGGCACTGTGGAAATAATCGCAAGCTGGCAACAAAAAACAAATCAACTCATGGAAAAATAAGAGATACAAACACTGCACATTAAGCTAATGCAGAAGATCACGACACTCTGTCCCAGTGCAAATATCTGAAAGTGTGGTGCAAACCACTCTCTCTCTCTCTCTCTCTGTGTATGTGTGTGAGTTTTGATTTGTGAACTTATAGCAGTGCAAATTTTGTCGAACTAATGCCATCTTATGATCTCAGGTAGTGCATGTTGTGGAGGCAACAGGAAAATATGGTGAAAAGCAGAACCCAGTGTCACATATTTCATTATTTTCCCATACTCCAGGCAAGTTGTCAAAGGAAATGGAATATTTGAAAGATGAAGGATTTGTTTGCAGGAAGGAGAAAATACTAGATCTTGTTACATTTACTGTCAATTACGGATGCTGGAGTTCTAATGATGTTGGTAGTGGATGGAGTGAATCAGAAATTCCTATTCTCCATGTTGAAAGTGATTCAAAGGATGATGTCAGGAAAACTCAGGTTTTGATTGATACTAAGGGTTCTACACGCTGGTCTCTTGCAATCAATACTAGAGAAATTGCAAACTTCAAATTCAAAGGTGTGAAATGATCCTGACACAAGTATAAACCTGTTTTAGTAGGATACAGACATTTATATCTTGGACATGGTAGCACTGAAAAACAAAGTGTGCTGACATGTCCTATATTTACATGATAAAGTATTTATTTATGAGAAATTATCAAATGCTGTCATCTTGATGGAAGTTTCCATCAGATGGCTTTATGATCATTTCTCATAAATAATGACATCATTCTGCAAATATAGTATATAAAACAGAATACAGATAGCTCTATCCATAATGATAAAATGGAGGTTTGAACTTTTGTTTCCGTCATAAATGAGGAGGATCTCTGTCTGCCCCTGGTTTAAGCTAGTTGTGAAGCATATTTAAGTACATGTGGCACTCATGTTCTAAATTTATCTGTGGGGCCTAACATGAGTTAGTTGTACCTTGAAAACATAATGACAAATGATTGTAGCCATTGATTTGAAAAGTCTTTGCCACTTAAACAGCTAAAATATGCAAATGATGATTGACAATAATGGACAAAACCCCTCCAATTGGTAACTAAGATCATTTAATTGATCGGCTGTCGGGTTATGGCTCAGAGTACATTTTACAGTGGATCCTTTCTCAATATGCAATGCCAAGAAAGGAGGAAGAAGATATTCAAGGTTCATTTTGCCCTGCACATATGTAAAGAAGTGTGTTTTTGGCCAGGCATTTTGTGAAAAATCTGGCCTGTAATCCATTTATGGATATTTGTGAATTTTCTAGCAAAGTACTAAATTATTCAGAAGGTTCAGTGAACAACATCGATGCCATAGAGACAAGTTTCTTTTGTTTGATACAGTTGAAACATGACATGTACTTACATTACAGGAAACTCAGAGGAGTTGGTTCCATTAGGGGAGATGACCTCGGTTGATGGATGGCATACTATTCAGTTTTCTGGTGGAAAGAATGCATTGACAAGGTTTGAAATGACCCTAATCTGGCTAAACAACTCGACTCATACATCCCACATGAATGTGCAGAAAAAAGAAGACAATCTTCTCTTAAAATTAAGAACCGATGTGAACAGAGTCACCCCAAAAACTGCCAGAGTGCTTCAGAAACTTCCTCCTTGGTGTTCTCTCTTTGGTAAATCCACTTCTCCCTTTACATTAGCTTTTCTAACTAGTCTGCCAATTGATCTCTAATGCTTGTAAGATAAGCTTCAAAGATGTTCTGATTTTTTTATTTACTGGTTACCATTTTCGAATACCTTTCATGTAACAGTAACAGGTTGTAAGGATTGTGTTATTATGTTATAAAATGAGGGCTCATTCACTTAACTGCATTTTTTCTGATGGTTACTCTGTATATGATGTTAGTATGTTACATACCATAGAGTTGGCTGGAAACCCGGGTGGTGTCATGGACAATCACCGAGGTGTGCATGGGTCTGTACATATCAATAGCTGCTTTTGTTATGGGTCTCAGCAAATTTGCCGGCACTTCTTTTTGGGTCCAATTTTCAATTTGTAGTGTATGATCAGCTATTTGCGTACTATGTTTTCTTCACATGCTAATCTTGATTATTAAAAACAAGATAAACCACAAGATTAATGTATGCAAGATCGTGTTTCATTAATTACATGGGGTAGATCAATGGAAGACACTTTGGCTCAGGAACCAAAGGCCAATGCACGTAATTTACAAGAGAATGTGTGCATCCAGAATTTCACCCAACGCCCTTGTACTGAGGGAGAGGTGAGAGTCTTGGGGTTCTCCTTTATTAAAAAAAATCATGTTTCATTGATTGTATTGTATTTTCATCAATGTGATACATATCGTAAAGTGAATGATACTGGAAAAAATATAGGTGCACTTCCAAAACTGCTCTGAAGGTGCTGACAGCCGCCGTATTTACACATTTACACCCAAGAGTAAGCTGTTAGGTTAGGGCTAGGCCCAAGTGAGCCCTAAATATTTTAAATCGGGCTTGGGCCCTAAACATAAATAAGGACCTGGGCCTGGGTTTTTGGTTCTTTTCTCTATTTACCTTTTCCCTCTCTCATTGTTTTCCATTATAATCTAATATTGTTAGGTCATTTTTAGACATAACAAAAAACTTGAATGAGGCATGCTCTATTATTTAAGCCCGAATTGAACCTGAGCTGATGCAGGTCAGGTCTGATCTTGGGATTTTAATCTCAGCCGATATTTGCAATATTGGCCAATATCCAATATATATTATTGATATTTTGTAAAAATAAAAAATAGGAGAGAGAAACTTCAATAAGGGTATGCATATTTCATCAATCGGTTCCACAATGAATTAGCTAATACCTCTGAATAAACTAACTAAAAAACTAGGTCTTATTTTCTTTTCTTGGGCCGAGTTATTGGCCGATCCTATAATCCATATCAGAATCCATTTTTTATTTTGATTTTTGGTGTCATTCTTTTACTTACTATATTGATATAAATATGGATTCTTGGGACAATATAAAGCTCAATTTGCTTTTGAAACTGCTCTAGAAATTTGATAAATTTAGATTGATATGTCAATTTTTTTACCAAAATATGAAGGGGATATTTTGAAAGAGGTTTTAATCTTTATATGTAAAAAGCCCTATTATTATTTTTATATTACGAAAGAACCCTCTAAACTTTTTAAAGTTTCTTTTTTTCTTAATTCAGCGTATAGAACATGGACTCTTTTCAAAATTGTAGTTGGACATGGCTATTGACTCAACTTTGCCACACAAAATCAAAATAAACCTCTGGATCTGCCAAGATACAAAATTTCAAGATATATGATATTTCTATAAAAGATTGGTAAAAATATCATATGCAACTAATTTTCATATTCTATAGAAAAGATGGGTAAAAATATCATATGCAACTAATTTTCATATTTTAGCTAATATAGAGTTTTTTTTTTTCATTTGTTATATTTAAAATTGCCCAACCTTCAATTTTGAAAATTATTTATTATATTTAAATTGCCCTTTTTTTTATTATCATAGTCCACACGTATCAATTTTTATTAATCATCATTATTTTTTATTTGACACCTTAGCTGAATTATAACTTAGAATTCTTTTTTAAAGAGTTAGAATGATTAGTTGAATATGTTATTTTCAAGTCACATGAGCGATTGAAATCTCTCTCTTAATTTTTTTTAAATTAAAATCACCAATATCAACAATATATATCAAATATCATCTGATATCAACAAATATTATATCTACCAAATATTTGTTTCCTATATTGCACATTACACGCTAGCAAAATTTATTATACGTGGATATGATGGCCTAGGGGAGTGTGAATGATGGTCACAAAAAATAATAGTCACATACATCCAAACTTTCCAAATGGGCTGCCCTCAGCATTCAAGATCATAATTGCAAAAGTTTATAGTTATTGGGAAGAGGCCGATATGATGTTCCTTGACACCAAGACTGTTCATTGTGCAGTGACATTGGCGATATATGTAAATAACACTGCATGGATTAACTAAATTTTAAAAGTCAATCACATATCAGTTTTAGTTTTTCAATTCAATGTAACAATTTTTTTTTTTTTTTAAAAAAAAAAATTTAGATATTAATCACTTTTAAACTTTTATAGTTTTCAAAATATAGTCCAAGAAAAAAGTTCAAAAGGTTTTTCACATAGAGTATAAACTATTACTTTTTCTAAAATAAATTAATCTTTGAATCCAGAGCAAGCTAAAATTTACCACGACGAACCATGAGATAGCACTTGAAATATTTTTTATCCCGGTACATTTATAGCATTTAAAACATGTTGAATCTAGGGGTGTAAAATTTGGTATCGACCGATACGATATATCGGCCGATATTATCTCTCCTCATTTAAAAAAAAAAAAACGGCCGAAATATCGACGTATCAGGTGATGAATCATATTGGCCGAGATATCGGAGTATCGGACGATGAATCATATCGGCCGATGCGATACGTATTGATCGATATTTACACCCCTAATCTACAAAAATATATATAACTTTTTTTCTATACATGAAAGGTTAATACACAAATATGTGATTTATAAAAAATATTTTGATATAATCAAACAATTAATCATTTTAAAATCTATCTAAACCTACTTAATATTAATCATTAATTAAAACCTATAAAATATGAGGTCAAATTTATCAGTTTAAACATCAAGGTAAAAATTAAGTGCTAAAACTATCATATAAAACTATAAAAAAGAAAATTCCATGAAAGATTTACAGGACTTAGCCACATTCTCTTAATTTTTTATTTATTTTTCAAAGCTAGGTAACCGGTTAACCGGTTGGCCGTTGCTTTTTGACTTTTTAGATCATAAGAGGCCCGAGAAGAAATCTCTCGAAAGTCTAGAGTCGCTGCTCTTTAGGGTTACGGTTTCGTGAAGAAGAAGAAGAAGAAGAAGAAGAAGATGATCGAGGTGGTGTTGAACGATCGTCTTGGGAAGAAGGTACGTGTGAAATGCAACGATGACGACACGATCGGAGATCTGAAGAAGCTGGTGGCTGCCCAGACGGGAACTCGGGCGGACAAGATCCGGATCCAGAAGTGGTATAACATCTATAAGGATCACATCACCCTCAAGGACTACGAAATCCATGACGGCATGGGCCTCGAGCTCTACTATAACTAACTATGTATAGTCTCTTCCCTTGTTTCGTTTCTCCATCTGTTTTTGCATCAGATGTTCTTGTTTTGTCTATTTTCATTCATTGATTTCGTAGGGATTGTCTTTCTAAATCTGTAGTAGTCATCTTGGCTTGTTTATCGTTATCACTGTTTGATTTGAAGTGTCAGACTCTGCCATGTTTAAATTATACGAATTGTAGGAGTGGGGCGCTTGACTTTGGTAATGCTTAGTTGTTTAAGGTTGGGTAAGTATGGAAACATAGGGAATTTTGGAACAGGGATGATGGGTAAGTCATCTTGGTTTGTTTATTGCTACCACTGTTTGATTTGAAGTGCCAGACTATTCCATGTTTAAATTATACGAATTGTAGTGAGTTGGGTATTTGTGTTTGGTAATGCTTAGTTGCTTAGGCATGTATGTGCGTAACTATTTTCCATGGAAATAGATTTTGTGGGCACATGCTAGCATCATTGCTAACTCTCCTAAGGTTGATATATTGAAGGAACTCGTGGAAAGTGTCTAAGCTGCGGAAATCATTTTTCCATTTCCATGGAAAATGTTGCACGCAAACATGCCCTTAAGGTTGGTTAAGTATGGAAGCATAGGGAATTTTGGAACAAGGCTAATGGGTAAGTCATCTTGGCTTTTTTATTGTTATCACTGCTTGATTTTAAGTGTCAGACTCTACTATGTTTAAATTATACAAATTGTAGGAGTTGGGTGCTTGATTTTGGTAATGCTTAGTTGTTTAAGGTGGTAAGGATGGAAACATAGGGAATTTTGAAACAAGGATGATGAGTATGTGGAAGTTTAGGGAAATTATGTATATGTAATTTTCTTAACTCATAATGCCTCCTTGGTTGTTTTATATTTCTTTTCTTTTATTTATGAACTTCTATAATTTTCTTTTGGATAGCAAGGGGAGAGAGTCCATGTTATGATAAAGGGTGGAGAGGGAGCAAAAGTGGAGTGGTGGAGAGAGAGTTTCTCTTTGTTCATGGGTAACATACTGGAATAGTGAGCTAGAGATTTGGTCAGAGCCTTTAGCATAGCTGGGACAGTCTTTGATAGTTTTCTTCCATCAGACAGAAGATCTTTAAGAGGAGAAAATTTGCTTTAGTTAGATTCAAAGCTGAGTTAGAAGCTAGAGAGCTAATAAGATGTTAGATGGCAAAGCCATTGAGGGTAAGAAGGTTCAGGTGAATAGAGCCTAGTTTGGTCTTCAAAACAGAAAGTAGAGTTTGAGAGGGGTGGTGAAAAGGAGGCCTATCGGAACCTAGGTTATAGTGAAAAATTTAAAATTGGGAATTGGGGAAGGACACCAAACCTGTTCATTGCTTCAATACCGTTGTGTATCCATATCGGAAGTTGCTTCAGGTTAATGAGGAATTCGTTGCCAACTTCAAAGAATCCCTAGCAGAATCTTGGATTCGGGTGGTGAGACACGCTGATCTAGAGGAAAGGGAGATAAGAGAGTGGGTCTTAGATGCTTGGTGTTTTGACACGAGGGTTGTTATGGGACATCTGTCCTCAGATTCTTTATTGGATTGTGCCAAATACTTTGGAAGATTGTAGAAGGTTGAGCCTTGAGGGATCCCACTTTGGTCAGTATCCTCTGAAGCGACTTGAAAAGTGGATGAAAACCCTTGGGCCGGTGGCGGTGTCTAATTGGGTTCTACTATATGGGGTTCCCTTATATGTGTGGAAAAGGATTCCTTTCTTAAATTGGGAGAGTTGATTGGACTGATGGATGAAATAGATGAGTAGGTGCCTGAATATGGAGGTGGTGGAATTTGTAAGGATGAAGATTGTGCGTCCCTTTGATTCTCAAGTCCCCACAAACCTTTGGTTGGATATCGGAGATGTGAGATTCACCATTAGAGTGAAGGTTGAGCCAAAGAGGTGAGTATTGATGGAGGAAATCCTATCTTGGAGAGTGGACGTTCGGAGCCAGTGAAGATGTTGGTAGCGTCGGAGATGGTGACCATGGAGGATGGGTGTGAAAGATGCTGGTCGGATCTCGAGTGGAGACGTGGGATTGGAGGACTCACGCCCTCTGTTCTTTGTGGTGGATACCCATAGACTATGTGTGAGACCGAGGAACTATTTGGCGGAGAAGGAGAGGACCACATTGCCACGTCACCCGAGTGGATTATAACAACGGATATGCTTAGTGGAATTAGGAACATTCCTTTGTTGGCGAGTGAAAGGCAAGGAACCAATGGGAGAAGTGAGGGACCCTTTGTAGCATATGGATATTTTAGAGTTTCTGTGACCAAGAGAATCTCTTATAATGAGGTAGTTAAAGCAAGCTCGGGGTCTGACTCAAGAGCCCACACAAGCCCTCACTTGATCCCATAGTCGAGGCCTTGTTCCTCTAGGCCCGATGGTTATTGGAGGCCTTAGCCTATGCCCTAGTCCCTTGGGCCTTTCTGTTTTGACCGATCATCTGAATGATCCAACCCACGAACCTTCTATGAACTCTAGCTCCTCTCTGTCGATGTTTTCGTCACTGTCACGACCTGACCCAACGGACATCTGAGAAACAATAATATATATATTTTTTTAACTTTAAAGCATGCACAACTCAAAGTCCAAGCACGTGACGCCTATACGTGTTGCGAGATCCCTACGGATCCTAGGTCTTATTGGATCCTTGATTTGATCGAACTGAATTATCCTCCAATGGAGATCAGATTCTGCGTAGTTCTCAATTCATTTATTTCATGGCACTAATCCCGTGCTATTCATGATGGCACATCAAGACATTCTAATTACCCTATCGTGGGCCTTATCAATAGAATAGATCTCATCTATCATGGGTCTAGCCAATCACTGATCTATACCAACCATGGGAACACCGTCAACCTTGGGGTCAATGTTACACATGGGATAAACCTCAACCATGGGACCTATACCCGAACATAAATACATCCTTCCACAGGGACAATACTCTAAATATGCGTCCAATCCTCTATGGAATCAATGCCTTCCGTGGGAATATCTATCCACAATATACAATACTCATCCATGGTCACAAAGCCCTCCATGAGAAAATAATATCTATCCATAGAACCGTTACGTCCACCATGAGACTAATATGTCTACCATGAGACCACTATATCTATCATGGGGTCAATATTCCCACCGTATAATCAATATCTAGGCATGAATCCAATATGTCTACCATGTGATTCATCATCCATCCCTGGTAACTCTCCATCAGTGAGTATCATCTATCCATGGGTAATAATCATCCATGAATATAATCACTTCATGGGTATAATCCATCCATGGGCATAACTCATACATTCGTAGAACAAATATGTCTATCATGGGACCAACAAGTCTAACATAATACCAATATGTATACCATGAGACCAACATGTCTAACATAAGACTAATACGTTTACCATGGGACCAACATGTCCAACATAAGACCAATACGTCTACCATGGAACCAACAGGTCTACCCTAAGACCAACATCCAAGCACCACCATGGGAACCATCATTCATGTGTATACACATCCATCCCTAGTAACACTTTATCAGTGAGTATCATCTATCTATGGGTAATAACCGTCCATGAATATAATCCATCCATGGGCATAACTAATTCAGGGGCACATCATCTACCATGAGATCTTTTATCCGTAGGAACAACACTCGAATGAATCACTACGTGACTGTGGCAACAATATCAAATCATCATATCATATCATAAATATACTACGACCCTTGGCGAGACTTAGGGCCCATGACTTACTAAGCAGGAGACCTACGACTAGTGTGATCAATTCTACCTTGTCTTGCATCCCTTCACCTCAAGGGTGATTCAGTCAAGCTCTAAGGCGGTCGAACCGCGTCTAACGAAGCTAGCACCACCCCTATGGGGTAAAATAGTATCTAGCTCTGCGCATCAACGCACATCAAGTGTGCTAAATAGCCGTGAGAGCGTCCTCCAGCTTCTAGCATGTGAGGGACCTACTTATCGATGACAACCCTACGGGACCAAGTCTCCGTAGCCGACTCCACTGTCCCGAATACCTCTCTGGAACGGTCAACCAACCATCATAATCACGTGAGGGACGTACCCATACCACGTCTCAATATCAAGTGACCAAGTTACATATACATCTCAATGCCACAGTCTCCGTATGTTCATATCGAGGCTTCCTCGGTCACACGGCTACTCTAGGCCTTACTCATGGAATATATATACTTATCTCATCCTTTTAACTATACAAAGGTGAGACACAATGATCTACTGATAGGACAGTTTCCTTTTTCAACTGACTGAGGCATAACGTTGTCAATATCACGTGAGGGATATACCCATACTGTGTCTCAATCATCAATATCACATGAGGGACGCACCTATACCACGCCTCAATTTAATCAATATCACGTGAGGGACGTACCCATACCACGTCTCAATCATCAATATCACGTGAGGGACACACCCATACCACGTCTTAATATAATCATTACGTGAGGGACGTACCCATACTACGTCTCAATATAATCATCACGTGAGGGACGTACCCATACCACGTGTCAATATAATCAAGTGACCTAGTCACATACATCTCAGTGCCAAAGTCCTCATCTCTCCATCTTAAGAATTTTAACAGTTCTCTAGCCACTCTAGGCTTTACTCAAGTAACAAACATAAATGTCTTATCATCTCGGGACTCTCATCATAACTTCTTTGGGCCGCCTTCAAGGGATCCAACATTTAGCATTAGGGTCTATATTAGGGAAGGTATATCCCAACAATCCCTTTCTACCCTTCACATTTGCTCAACATCTTACATCATCCTTAATATAAATGGATGACACAATGCATCTTTTGATCGAGCTGAGGCACAATTCTCTCAGTTGCCTACGTACCACATAGTGGATCAGGTCAACCGTAGTTCATTATTTTCACATTTGGGTTGACATTGGGGGGTGGTTATACTTTTTATTTTGGGGAAATCAAACAAGGCTTTCTTAGCATTTACATTGTATTCTATGTATTCTCAATCATGCTAGCCCATCCCCATTGTAGCACAAGTTAACCCCCCTTGGGTTCTAAGATATTTGACCTTAACACACCCATATCACTTAGTCTAACCCTTTACGAAGTTCCTCTTCAAATCATAGAAATTCGTTCTACACATGGTTAGGTCGATCTATTACAACCATTATCAACATAGGTACTCACTAGTGATGTACACATCATCACATAATTCAAGCATGCCATTAAAACACATCCATCATGTTTATTATATGAGTTACTCATCTAAGAATTACATTCACAATCATGAGAATTCATTTGATACATACATTACTCATAGCCATATACAAGTATGTGAAGTTATCAAGGCCCTACATTACACATCTTAGGAAATCTTGATTTATCATACATTCTATCATACTTTAACGTATCACAAAACTATGAATTCTCAATTATATTAAACATCTAATCATAGGGAACTTGGGAAACTCATACATATGTATCTGATACAATATATTCACATTAATCACACATTGGCATAAAGAGATCAAACTATAACTTTACCCAACTATGCGTTGGAATGTGCACAAGGCAACATTTACTCAAACATATTATCACACACCTTGTGAGCATGGAATTTTACAAATATTCCAATGCTCTAAGTGTATGGTATTCTCTAATTTTACCCAATGTTATCAGACTTGAATCGTATCGAAATTGGTTTAGGGGTGTGAATCGAAAGTCATAAAATCGTACGATTCATATATTCTCTTATTCCCATAACTATTTTGTTACGTGGGCCATTACAGTCACATTCTCTTGGTTTTGTTGCAAATGGAGGTTTGGAGTCTAATCTCAGGGGAGTAAATGGAGACGCTTGTTACAACCAGCTAAAGGGTCTTGGGTCCTCACCAACGGCAAAGTCCAAGGAGGATGGATGGATTTAGATGAGAAAACGAAAGGGGAAAGAGTTGGATCTTTGTTAAGACTTGAAAGGTTCTCTATCCATCTAAGAAGGAAATCATATGATACCACTGAGATGGGCAAATGACGTGTCGGAAGGTGAAGAGAGAGAGGAAGGAGAGGATGTGCAGAACAATCAGGTGGTATTTGCCAAATTGCTGGACTTGGATGAAGAGAAAGTTCTCGTGGGGACTATTTTGGGTATTTCTTCGCAGAATAGAACGACTCAACTTAGATATCTTGCAAGCTTTTTGGGAGGCAGAAAGAAGAGAGAAGGAAGATGGATTGGCTTTGAGAAGAAACATGAAACGCGATCGAGAACTTACAAAATTACAATCGTTGGTTAATTATGATTTAAATGTGGATTCAGTAGTTGAAATGGGGCCCTGATAGGGGTGTCCCAATGAAGATTCTTTCATGGAATGTCAAGGGTCTGGGGTGGTGGCGAAAAGAGTGGTGGTTAAGAAATCCATTATGGTTCATAAGCCATAGGTTTTTTTTTGGCAAGAAACTAAGATTGAAGTAGTGGTGGAGAGATTGGTAAGATTTGTTTGGGGAGTCGGTAGTATGGGTTGGGTGGCTAAATATTCTCAAAGGTCTTTTGGTGGGATTTGGACAGTGTGGAATTCAAACAATCTCAAGATGATTAACTCAAAAATCAAGAAGTTCTCCATTTTTGTAGTTTTGGAAGATTTGGCCTTCAGTAAGAGATTTTCACTAATGTGTATGATCCCATTGAAGATTTAACAAGGATTTTCTGAGGCAAATGGAGAAGGTAAGGGGGTCAGTAATATTCCCTGGTGTGTGGGTGGTGACTTCAGTGTAGTGTGGAGAATTCTGCAAGGAAGGGATGCAAAAGAACATCATTCTATATGCAAAGGTTCAATGGTCGATCAATTATATGGAGCTTGTTGATCTTCAACTGGGTGGGGCTTCTTTCACTTGGTCTAAATATGCAAGCGAATCCTAGTCTCGTCGGGCTAGATAGATTTTTGGTGGATGATGGATGGCCGGAGTGTTTCAACCAATCACTACAAAGGGCTGCTTCAAATTCTGTATATAATCATCTTCCTATCATCCTAGATCCTGCTTT
This sequence comes from Chimonanthus praecox, assembly GCA_022113865.1. Classification (NCBI taxonomy): domain Eukaryota; kingdom Viridiplantae; phylum Streptophyta; class Magnoliopsida; order Laurales; family Calycanthaceae; genus Chimonanthus; species Chimonanthus praecox. The sequence goes on along the minus strand of CM039087.1, from coordinate 6,484,187 downwards.
ACATCTTGGTGTCCTCCTTTTCAGTTTGACATTGTTTGGTTTAAGGAAGATGGTTTTGAAGAGTTAGTGGAAAACTAGTGGAGGAGGCCAACCTTGTTGGCTGGAAAGGCTATTGTCTGTTGTAGAAACTAAAATTCTTAAAAGGCAAGCTTCAGGTGAGAGAGAATTGAGGGAGTTTGCAGTGCATGAAGAAATCTCTCTCCAAGAGGAGCTTCTGCACATTATTAGGTTAGAAGAGGAGGGGTGTCTTCTGGTGGATTTGACCGCTTGTAGGAGGGAAATTAAAGAGATTTTTAAAAAGATGGCATTGCATGAAGAAATTAAATGGAAACAAAGGTTGAGAGTTAGGTGGATAAAAGAAGGGGACAAGAACACTAAATTATTTCATCGAATGGCTAGTGCAAGGAGAAGACAAAATAGGATTCATTTGTTGCAAATAGATGAGGATACGATTGAGAATAATTGTGATATCTGTGAGGAGGAGAGTGGATTCTTAAGGACTTTATACACTTCTGGTTGGGATAGGCCGGTTTTGTGCTCGCTTAGTTTCACTTTTGTGGCTGAGGGGCAAGCATCGATTTTAGAGGATCCATTTAGTGAGGAGATAAAGACCGCGTGTGGTAGTTGGGAGAAAATAGGGCTTCAGGCCTGGACGACTTCCCTATTTTGTTCTTTAGACACTTTTGGACTCTGGTCAAACAAGGTTTGATAGATTTTCTTTTGGAATTCTTTGATCGAGGTATTATTTTCAAAGACTTGGGTGCCTTCTTCATCACTTCATTGCCTAAAAAAGATGGGGCTTCTTCGGTGTTGAATGACTTTCATCCTATAAGTCTTTTGGTGAGCCCTACAAAATTTGGGCTAAGGTGTGTTGCCGAATAGGCTGAAGGCGGTTCTTTCATCTTTTATCTCTTCTAATCAAAGCGCCTTTATGGAAGGGAGGTAAATTACGGACTCAATGGCGGTGGCTCATGAATGTCTTCATTCTTAATTCTCTTTGGGAGAAGCTGGGATTGTGTGCAAGCTGGGCTTTCAAAAATCCTATGATTGAGTGGATTAAAACTTTCTTGACTTTGTGATGCAAAGAATGAGATCGGTGGAGACACTAGATTCGTGCATGTGTTGCCTACACTCGTCTTTCTATTTTGGCTAATGGAAGCCCAAATGTATGTTTCAATATAGGGAGGGGAATCAGGCAAGGGGATCTGTTTTCGCCATATTTGTATGTTATTAGTGGCGGAAGGCCCGCATCTCATGCTTCATGATGCTGCTTCTCGGGGGTTGATTCATGGCTTTCATGTAAAGCATTCTGATCAAGAGATTTCTCACTTGCAGTACACAGATGATACTATTTTATTTTAAAGTGAGTTGAAGTCAATGGTGGGTATTCTCCTTCGGGTCTAGATTTGTTCAGGTTTGAATTTATTTTCAAAGGTGAGCTCATGGGGGTGAATTTAGGGTTTAGTGCATGTGAGGATTGGCGGCGATCATGGGTTACAAGGTTTCCAACTTTCCTACATCTTACCTTGGCCTTCCTCTCTGTGTGGGTAAATTGAACAAGAGATGTTGGGATAAGGTCATCGAGAAGATGGAGTGAAGACTTTCAGTTTGGATGGTCAATATCTTTCAATTGGCGATAGAATCATCCTTATTAAATTTGTGCTCTCTAGTCTTCTAGTCTACTTCCTCAGTGTGTATAGGTGCCTGGAAGCAGTGATTAAGAAGATGGGAAGTATGCAGAGAAGATTCTTGTGGAATGATGCCCTTGATAGGAGGAGATTCCCTTTGGTCTTGTAGTCTGAGTAAATCTGTGGAAGAGGCTGGGCTTGAATTAGACCGCCTGTGTTGCTTTAATACAAAGATTGAGGGATAATTCATAGGGTTATGGAAATCTATTATCATTAAGAAGTAAAGTCTAGAAAGTAACGGCTGGAGGGTCTCCTAGTCTTCTAGGCTAGTGTTTGGTTAGGGCTTTGCTTTATGTCGGGGGCTTTTGTGGGAAATAATAGATTCTGTGTCCTCTTTGGTTTCGTTGTGTTCTTTTGGCGTCATAGACAGGGGAGGCTACCCTTGCTTCTCGTTTTCCCAAGTTGTTCTCCTTTGCACCAAATAGGAGGTGCCTTTGTCAAGGACTGTTTTGTGATCCGTAGTAACACTGTGATTTGGTATCCTCATTTTCGTAAAGGTTTGGAAGATTGGAAAGGTGGGTGGGCTGGGGTGGGGTTGAGGGGATGATTTGAGAGAGGATGTATGTAGCAGTGACCATGGCAAAGTGGAAGATGGAGTTAGGGTTTTGATTGAAAATGATGGTTTTGCCCTAAGATATTAACATAAATAAACGAACCGTTTTGCCTCTATCCACGATTCACATATTTAGAGAGAGAAATTAATATTAGACGAAGAATATAACAAAAACTATGCAAATTCACATACACAATTAATCAATGAGAAAGAATGGTACCTACATAAAACTCTCAAGGTTGTATTGCTACCCTTTAATGCAAAATCCCTCAAAAAACTAATATAATTATACCAAACTCTGTCCTAGGTCTTTTAAATTTAAAAACTAGTCACTCAAGGGATGAAATGGGGCTTTCGGATCACCTAGGGTTTGTAAAAGGAATTAGAGTTAGTTAATTTTTTTTTTTAATTTTTCAAGCAAAACAAGGTCTCAAATAGGTTCATAGAGTAGGTTAGGGTTAGATAAACAGGTCTAAGATAGGGTTCGAGAGGTTGGGGGTGTTAAATAGGGAAAACCAAGACCAAAAGGGGCCTATGCATAACCCTTGAGTTAGGACATGTTAGGGTTTGAAGGACAAAGATAAGGTGTAGAAAGAGGGAAAAAATGGGGAAAAGAGAGGAGAAAAGGGAAGGGAAGAAAAAGAGAGACAATAAAGAAGCAGCAAAAGAATAAGGAGGAAGAGGAACCAAGAGGTAGAAGGAGTCACACCATATCTGTAGATGGGAGAAAACTTCAATTTCTTCTTTCATTCATCATTCATTCATAAAAGTGACTCTATAGGGCTATTTATAAAAAAAAATAAAACCCCTAGACATGTGACTTAAGGCACATGTGGATGATTTAAAACCATAAAAACAAATATTTGTCTATGACATTCTTGAAAAACACATGAACTAAAACAATGACACTAATAAAAGATAATGAAAACAAATGCGTAGATGGCGTTAGATTAGTGGTCAGATCGATCCAATCCATAAATAAATGATTTAGATGATAAATGGATGGGTTGAATTAAATCTTCAAACCGTTGCTTGATCAACGTACAATCTGGGCTATCCATGGTTGGATTTGTCTTTATCCATTGTTAGATATGTAGGGCTTGTGCAGAAATTCGTCATCCAACCATGATGAGGTAAATTCTAAATTTCGTCGCATTGGGTATCCCATGATGTCCTCATCACTTGTGTTGTGAATGTCAGTTTATTTTAAATCTTAAGCAGATTGACATTTGAGACACTAATGGTAAAAAGAACTTCATAATTCGTACAATTGGTTGGAAAGCTTGGTGTGCTTGATGGGGATAATGAGTTGCGTTGAAGGAAGCAATTAATCACCCTTGTTTTTTGATGCAGCATATCTTAGTAACTCAGTGTGTTTTTATGCCATAACTTGTTAAAATTAAAGGCATCGGGCCATGGTATATGGGTCCAAGCACATTTTCTCTTATTTGGGCTTATGGATAATCATTTAAGAGGCCAATAACAGTCCAAGTATGCAAAGTTACAAATTTCCACTTTCTTGTGCAAAAGAATCTTTGAGAGAGAAGAGCTTAAAATAGCCAGTACATCAATAATATACATATTTTAGATATTAATTACATCTGATTTATATGAAAATAGATTCATTGGTTGCTTATTCAATAGCCTATTCAACTAGACTGAGTTTATGCAGTTCTAACATGTATAGAAGAAGTTATGTCCTATTTTGTGATAGACTATTCTAGTGGCAAGTTTTCTGTTGGAGCATAAGGTGTAGGATGTCATACATGACATCACTCTACAACAAGAGTTGCCTACACAGACTGGATATCCCTAGCATGTCCAAAATAAATAAGGGCTGCATTTGGATGAGGGGTGAAAACGAGGGTAACTCTCGTTTGGGTAACTAAAGGGAGGGGCGAGAAAATTCCAAGTTTCTCCTCCCCAACACAAATTTGAAAACCCCTTCACTACAAGAGGTAATCACTAAACCTTTCTCTTAGGTTAAGTTTTTTTCCCTCTTATACCTTTTCCACTATAATTACCAAACAAGATAAGGGAAATCCCCTGCAAAATCTTTCTCTTAGGTTAAGTTTTTTTTCCTCTTATACCTTTTCCACTATAATTACCAAACAAGATAAGGGAAATCTCCTGCAAAATTTACCTCTCATCCAAATGCAGCCAAGGAGTCTCTTCAATGCAGGTGGTTTTTGTTTATTTTGTGATTTCTTGTGAATTTAATTTATGCATTTTAATCTTTTGCAATTTTAAATTCCAAGTTATCGTTGTTCATGGAGTGTGGCTGATGTCATTGGTGTGAATCCCTCATTCAAGGTGAGATTTTGGGTCTTCGTAGAATTTTTTTCGAAGTGAAAAAATTTAACAATTGGTTTCACCAGTATCTTGGGCTTTGTCAATTTTGAGCCAATTCCTCAATTCTGCTTTCTTAGGAAGTGATTATCTCATGTTGCACTTGCTCTATTTTACAGGCCAAATCACTTCCTCACTGTTTTCTTTAAGACTTGAAAGTAAAGAGTGTTAACCTCAAGTATGCTCATCATAATCTTTCAAAAAAATAAGTATGCTCATCATTATACATAGTTGATCATAATCTTTCAAAAAAATAAGTAATGCTCATCATTATACATATTTGATATTTAACATTTCAGAGATGTGATCATTAAGAGGACTTCTAGATATGAAATCCCAGTACTTCAGCTTTGTATCGACAATATTTCATCCATTGAGCTTGGATATGTGATCCATATCCAAGAAATTTAGAGTGCTACATGGAAAAATCATAACGGTTCATCTAGAAAGGACGCTTGACATGTATGAAGATGGGTCCCCTTAGTTTCAGATTTTGGTTATAAAACTCTTTGAAAACCACCCATCTATAGTCATACAGTGATACAGCTTATCTCACTTTTCTCTTTTCACAAATCAATCCTCTCATTCCTCTCTTGTTGATCTCAGCATCCTTTTAAGATTTCTCTCTTTTTACCTCACCCATCTCTCTCTTTCTCTCTCTCTGGTTACTCCTCTGTCTAGGCTTTTGTATCTAAGTTCACTTCTAAAGATGCCAAAGAGTGATCTGCTTCTATGTAGAAGCCTTTTATGGACTCTTTAGATTATTTTCATTGTGTAGAAGTTGGTGTCATTAAAGTGAACACTTTGCATTTTTAACCAATGCAGCCCCTCAGCCCGTCTTCTTTTTGATGTTGCTGCATTTGCCATCCCTTTGTTCTCATGGTGGCCTCAAGTGAGGTAATGTTGCTTTTATCTGTATCTTGAATTGTTATTTTTTCCATTTTGATGAGATCAGCGTCCTAGAATTCAGTTCTGAAAGGTAAGCATATTACCATGTACCTCTCCTCGGAGGAGGGCGGAAATCTTTTCCCTACCATGCATGTGCTCCTTTTGTCATTTACCAATATGAATATGAATATGCAAATCATCATAAATGTGCCTAAGAAAGAGAGGGAATCAAAACCATAGCTGTAAATTAGTCGAAAGTGTTGTTTAGGCCATGTAGACAGAAAATGCCAGAAGAGGGAGAAGTGTTGTCTCAACAGAAAATAGGAAGATGATTTTCAATGGAAGAACCATGTTTATATAGGTTTTCATTATCGATTCAATGATTTCCCCTCACTTCTATTTGGTTAAGTGTTTGTGAAGACAGAAAATGAGGAAGATGGTTTTCAATGCAAGAACCATGTTTATAGCGGTTTTGGTCTCGATTCAAATGACTTCCCCCAAATTCTATTTGATTTTGCTTTCTGTATTAGATTCCAATGCCATGAGGAGACATTTCATTTGACTCTTTTTTGGGAGCGTGAAATGGAAGAGACGTCTCCTTTTAGACTTTCTTTTGGTAAAATGAGACTTAAAAAGTGAGAATTGTAACACACTGTTAATTGGACGATTGATCTTAATTTTATGATTATATTAATCTGTCCCTTCAAGTATGCATCAAGTAGAAAGACAAAAGAATTAAAAAATCTTCAGCTGTTTTAAGTTAATAAATAGTGGTCCTTTGTCACAAGCATTGTTCATGGAAATCTTGGGGTGAGTATTTTGTGAAATTATCACCCAACAACCAGACAATATGAATCTGCAATTTTTGTTACAATACCTATTCAAACACCATTCTTTGCATTTCTGGGAAATAAAAGCTTATTTCCATGGTGCAAATGGGCTCGTAGTCTGACAAGGAGTGGGAAAAAACAATGTTGCATGACATCTCAAAGTTGGGAGACGAGATTCGACAATATCTGAAGGGCCTGATACTGGATTTTCAAATCAATGTTTACACTAGCAGATGATGTTCTTTTGGTTGGGGGAGGAAGGACAACATGAAGCTGTAAGCAGTATACATGCATGGGAAAGTGAATGGGGAGTCACCTGTAAATTGCGACAACAATCACAGCTACAGTAATGCACATTTTATATTATCCCAATTTTTATGGCCATATTATATTATGTTACATGTAAATGTGTTTTGTATGTCTAATGTCCTGAATATGTATATATGTAATACTTTTAACTAGTGGATTTGACTTGCCTTACATGTCCATCAGCATACTCTGTTTTATGCATTTGATGTGATGCTTTATGATATATATTTTTTCTGAACAAACTAGTGATTCTTGTTTGAGCTCTCTACATTCCTTTGATCCGTAAGTAACTATGTGCTTTGGATCTATATCTGTTCATAGTTTTTGGATTTCTTCCTTAGTACGACTCATATTACTAAATTCTTGGAATTTCAGGTCTATTCCGGGGATGGAAATGTCTGCGAGGTGGACCATGGATCATCTTGGAAGACAAGCATATTATTTCACGGGCATGACTTTGGCTATTGTTAACTAGTAATTCTAGCCATCTATACAAGTGTGCACATATGTAATGGTATGGAGATGAATACTTCTATCCAAACATATAATACTTTTTAGTTCACTTGCAAACCTTTCCTTATTGTGTGGATCTCTTTTTAGATGCTATTTTTATACTCTTAATAAATTGTTTCCTCAATTGTCTTTAGGGCCTGATGTAAGGAATCTCTTAAGCCCATGTGGTAGTGGGACACCCATTTTAAACCGAAAGGTGATGTGGGGTCCTCTATTCCCTTGAAAATTAGTTATCATAATTCATGACTGATTTTGCTGGCATATTCACTTCATTGACCTTATACAGTCATACAAATAGGTGATGTGAATGTCTACCTTTTCAACATACAACTCAACTCAAATTTTGTAAGAGTTGGGCCGCGACCAAATCATGCTTGCCCCAACTTGATCTAAGGATAAGGATGGGCTTGGGCTTGGGTTTCAAACTTTGCACTCCCTTGGACTGTCTTGACGCAGCGAATTATGTCAGCTTAGCTTAAAACGACAAAAGTCACGATTTTTTACACACATTGTGAAGTGAAGTGAGCTGGTATTTCCTATATTGAATTTGAATTTGTGAAACATCATAGAGGAAAAAATGGAGAATTTTTTTTGTTAGCCTTCTGATATAAATTCATTGACAACCTCGGTTCAATATGATTTATTCAGATGAGTTAAAATTGGGGCTAAAAATTATTTTTAGCCGTCTGATTAAATTGGGTTAGAAAATGCATGGACAAAAAGGTTGTACTGAGGATAGAAAACCTCAGCCAAGGCTACAATTAATGAAATAAATATGTCGGGGCCAATGAGAGACATGGGCCAAAAATTATGGCCCAAATTGAAAATTAAAGAACTCTTTCCACCGAAATGTAGAATGGGATCTCTGTGTCACATTTACGAATATTGATTGTGCTAAACTCAACAGTGGTCCGGATGGGACCATTAGTTTCACTAGGTGACCCTGTAATTTTATTTGATATGTTGAAAAGTGATCATAGTCTATTTCAAAAGAGAAAGGAGTCGAATGCATGATTTTGTAAGCAAGTATTTTCAAATGTCTTGACTCTGAACTCTCAAACTTCATGTTAGAATTTTTATTTTTAGTCATATAATTTACTAGTTATTGAGTTACTAACTCTAATACAAATGCAATAAATAGCTCGAATGATTTTTTTTATTTTTTTTATGACCAATGTGTCTAGGATTCTTAGGGCATCTAGTTAATCTTCAAAATATATGCAAGTCTTTCTATATAAACACATTGAGTTATATAAATAACTCGAATGATGATTAGAATGATAGTTCTTGAATTTTATTTTTAAGGAGTATTGGTGGATTGGGCCGCTGAGACCCATCACCCATGGAACCTTAGCAAAGTGGCCCATACCCACCCATTTCTAAAATTATTGGGCTGCACCCAAGTCAAACTTCGACCAAATATGGGCCCATTGGTACTCCTAAAAATCAGTGTTCATTGGAAAAAAAAAAAGTTTAAACACGTAGAGTGGGCAGACAGGAAAATAGCTGTAGCGCAGGACACCAAACCCTAAAAATAGTGGAGCCCAAGATCAGCATCAAATTCAGTGCTTAATTTAATATAAAATATAAAACACATTCACAGATTTTGAGAAGAAAATTTTGAAAAAAAAAAGGGTAAATAATTGGGTTGTGATCCTGATCCCACGGTCTCATGCAAGACAGACAATAAAATCAGGTTTGAATAATATTATAAAAAAATAACATGCCATTCCATTCCCATTTCTTACCTAACCAATCCTTGTGCCGAAAGCGTGGGAAATAACAATTAGTATTGGGATTAATGAAATCCCTTTTTTAATCACTCACCCAAACACTAGAAACTAAAACTGTGCCTTTCTATTCCTAGTTTTCCCCATCTCTATCTACCTTTCTTTTGTTAAAATGAATTTCTTTTGACACTTGAAAATTTCAATACTTCTACCTCTCTTTGAGTATGCAAGCGTGGGATGAAATGTCATATTATACAGTTTTCTGTAAATTTTGGGAATTGAGTGATTGAACTTAAGACCTCTGATTACTTAATCAAAATGTATGTCATATTAAAATAGATTATTATTGATACTAAAGTTAAATAAAAAGATATAAATATAAATGAAATTCTCATCGATTTAACTAGTTTTAAGATGGTAAACAAAACACTAGTTCTGATAGATTAAATTCTAAAATTGAGTGGGCCTGGGCCTGGGCCTGGCTGGAAACAAACAAGTGGACAAAAGTCTCGCTGAAAAATCAATAAAAACAAGTGAACGTGTGTGTGCTTAATTTTTTTTTTAATTTCTTAATGATGTTTATTATTATAATTATTTTGGAAGAAAGAGTTGGAAGGAAGAGACAAGAGAGAAGGAAGGAGTAAGTCAGGGTACACATTCTCCCACATAAGTGGGCCCCTCAGCAATCAATCCTCACGTGCGGACACGTCAGCGATTGCGATTGTTGCGCCGTTCCGAAGACCGCGCCCAACTCGTTGACTGCCATGTATACGACCACTTGCACGAGCTTTCCCGGGATAAGTTGCTCCACTTTTTTTTTGCTTTTCGATGGAAACTCCTTTCCAAATGACTCTCCTTTCAACATAAGGATACTATTTTTTTTTCAAAGCAAAAAACACTTCCATATCGTAATGAAGAAGTGAAGATTGATTATAAATCACCAAGTGAAAACTAATTTTACTCACCTTTTAAAATTTTGAAAGTTAAATAAGATTAAAATTTATCTAAGATAAATAATAATCCATCAGAATTCACTTGACGGTTATGAATCTTAATAAGCTGTTAGAGGTTCTAGTATCATGTCCTATTCTCAATATATAAGGGTCACTCACCTAATTTTACTCGTGTGTGGATAGAGAGATTGAAATTATTTTTTCAAAATTGTATAAAAATATTTATACCAACTCATTTTTTTCGAGTTTCTACTTTTTTGAAAATAATACTATGGAGATTTGACTTCTCTCATCTCTATCGGTAAAAGATGATTTTTTTTAAAAAAAATTAAAGTGAATCACATATTTTTTATAAAATATATAAAAATAACAAAGACATTATATATATATATATAAAGTTTGAATTTATCTAATCATTTTTGCTTTATGATTTATACTTTGAAGTGATGGTTACATGGATAAGTTTCTCATTCTTAGTCTAAGCCTTCCAACCATATAACACTTAATCTATGATAAATATACAGTCTCCCCATTTTATAATCTTAGAAGATTCCTTATTAATTATTCAAACACGTATTTTTAAAATATATAAAATATGACATGAAAAGGAAGTTGGTGATCATTTAACATTTCAGCTTTGGATTTTGAAACAATTATTATTTGATTCTTATTTTTTTTATGATTTGTCTTACAAAATTCTATTATTTAGATGAAAACAAGAGGATTTTCTCAAAAATCTATTTTCATATTCTCTTTTACACATTCTATTACTTTAACCTCTTTAGAGTTGCTAGTGGCACTAATTCTAACACACTTCAACACAAATTCTCCACTTACTCTCATATGTTCTTAAAAATTATTTTTAGAGTATTATGACCTTTTAAAGATGATTCTTAAATCATTTAGAATGATTAGGAGACTAAAACTTTTGATAAAATAGGATATAACTTTTATGTATTTGATAGTGATGACTTAAAAAGGAAGAAGACGAAGACCATACTTGCATTTTATTAAAAGTCATAAATAAATATAAAATATTTAGAATTAAAAGTATATTCAAAATAATATTGAAAAACTTAAATAATACGTCAAAAGTTTTATAGTTAAACTCATCTAACACGTGATAAGTCATTTATGAATTTCTAACACTTTTTCTTAACCGCGACTCTTCAAATGAAAATCATCACCGTTGTCCTGTGTTAAGACTGAAAAGTCACCTGATTTCATAAGTTGGGGCCACAACTTGGCCACCAGTGTTGACTGTGAACCAAACAAGCACTGTCCAGCTATCTGGAACGCCAGTCCAGAGTATGAACTAATTTCTAATCTAAGTGGGCCCCCATGCAGTGGGCCTTGGGTAGTGGGCCCAGGACAGGATTCCATGACTAGACGGCAGTGATTAGACAGCGTTTGGGGTTGTCAATGACCTCAAAATCTTAAAATCTTCAACCAAGGAATGCATGCATGGATGGTTCAAGAGTGAAGATGTTAACAATAGTCAAAGATCCACCGGAGTTGTGTTTGTCCATTACCTAAGTTACAAATTTTAGAAGAAATAATTTTTAATTTTAAAAGAATTACGAATTTAGTCATATTAGATATTTTGACTAGAATTTATGATGAAATCAACAGAATTTCTAAAATATGATCAAAATTTAAGTAAAATTTTTTAAACATGATTGAAATTTTAGAAACTTAATCAAAATTTTGATTGAAATTTAATAAATATTGGACCAATATAATTTTTTTATTTAAATCTCTGTAAATTTTATATTTTGACTTTTGTTCAAAGCAAGAAATTTCAATTGAAATTTATCACTCAAAGTGATTAGAGTGATGGCCAAGAACATGCCGATGATTTTCACTCTATTCTAATGGGTCACTCTCCACAGAATTATGTGTTGGTAGAGAGACTTATACATCTTTTAAAAATTAGTCTTAGTTCATATGTCATGGAAGAGGAAGATTGCTCTCATCCTTGAGTTTTCAAATATGCAGGGCCCACTCATTACCTCATGGAAGGTCATAGTGGGCCCACAGGTTCTCCCTCATTTGGGTCTGTTGGGCAGTGAGATCATGGGAGTTTTAAAAGCCTAAGTAAACCCATATTGAGTTGAATTTGAATTTAAAACTGAATTAATTAAGTAGAAGTAATGGATCCAACGCATTCATTTATTCATGTTTATTCTTAGGAAGAAGTGAGTGATAAATTGATTGGCAAAGGTTTATATATATATAAAGAAAGAAAGAAAGAAAGAAAGAAAAATGATGTGATGTTGAATAGGGCTTGGTTTCCTTTGAATTTTCTGGTGCAGTAAAACCCGGCTGCCTTTTCGCCGCATTGCCTGCCCTGGTTTGAATGGTCAGACCTCACAGATGTTTTGGGAAGGTGGGACTAACTTAAAAAATATGAACATTCATCTCACCTTTGACATCATATCTCAAAAATCTATTTATGAAGTTTGATATCACAAAAATATTTATGACCCTTGTGAAAATTTATCATTGAAATTTGATGTTTGGATAATTTTAGTTGATGGGGTTTCTAAAAAAATCTTTTTTTTTAATAGACATTTTACAAGAATTATAGACAATTTCAATCTCTTATAGGGGTTCAGATAATCTTAAATTGGCTTTTATTTTATTTAGACTTCTATCTTGACTGGAGTTCTGTCTTTAACTGATCATATCCTAATATCTTTCATCAGATTCAAGTGAGATGGTGTTAGAGCTTGAACTTATTGAACAGGATAACCCTAGATGACACCATTTAGTGGAGGAAGGACAAAGATGTGCTGGTAAAGCAGATGATAGAATTGACATGCTACTATGAACATTAAAATATTGGAAGAAGATAAAGATTGGATTTTGGTGTGTGAGATAAAAAATTCAAATGATTTTGAAGGCACCGGTTATCATTAAAGATAGAAGCCAATAAATGTAAAGGGGAATCTGCCTTAGGAAGCGGGAGTCCTAAGTTCCATTTTCACTACAATCCAAAGGGTTATTCCCCGTAAATTTACTTAGTGTATGTGTATAGAGAGGTTTGCACATGTTCCAAAGATTAGTCAGGTGTTGTAAGAGGCTTAGATAAATTGGTCATTAAAAAACTAAAAAAAAATCTTAAACAGTCAAGCTTGGTGATTGATACAATGTTAAAGGGAGATTTTTATAAAAATTGTTAGTCTATATTCATTAAGAAGCTCTCATATATATAAACATTTACAAAAATTATAGCCAAACTTAAACTCTAACATAGATTAAAATGATCTTAAATTTGACTCCTACCTTAATTGGATTCTTATTTTGACTGGATTTCTATCTTAACCTATCCTAATAATTTTAATTTTTCATATTAACAAATTTCGAATGGAATTTGTTTAAAAAAATTGATGATCTTTTGTTGAAAGGAAATGGGACTCATGAGATACTGTGGAATTATCAAGTATCAAATGAAAAATTCCTTTAGATTTATGCAAATACTAAATTTCAACTTCATTGAATGTTTAATTGATTAGATCAATGATCCTAACAATCATACAAGGAATTATTCCTTCAATATGATTAAAGAAAAAAGTTTTGACTTTTGAATAAATAGATAACACCATTCATTTAGCATGATAAATGGTCAATGAGCTAACATTTGTGCTAAGTAGGGATTTTTTTAGAAAAAATAATTTTCAACTAGCATTTATTTATTATTGTTTGCCCGTTCAAACACAAAGGCCTTTGAGTGGATAACACTTACATCAAGACATTGTTAGTTTTCTATATTAGAAATAGTGTTTGAAAAATGATCTTGTGCCATTAGTTTTTATGGGATTGAGTTAATTTACCATTGATTTGAAATAATTGTATGCAGTCATCAATGAAAAAATTATTTAAAAATTTGATAAATGAAGGATTAACTTCAATCAGCATTCAACTTAAATTGTTTAGAATTTTTTATATAAAAGGTAAAGGAGAGTTTAGTGACAAAGGATTTTGCTTCAGAACACTTGAAATCAACAGTTTTATATGCATAATATCTTTTACATCAAGCTATCTATATAATTTTTTAAGTACTTCATGATGATAAATTGTGAGACTTGCAACCTTTGTTGCAGTTAGAACAATTTCAATATACACTTTTGTTATTCATAGAGTAAATTTAAAAAGGGTTAGAATGATGGAAAAAAAACCGTCTCTGAAAACGGGAATTTTGATTTTGATTTTCAGTCCATTTTAAAAGAGGGTAGAGTTATTTATTATGTGTGAGTAGAAAAACTTACGTACGTCTGAAAATTATTAGAGTGCTCTAAAAGACACAAATCTCAAATATTTTTTTTAAAAATCCCTTTACAATATAAACTTTGCTCCACCATTGTAGAGAAATAACAGACATCTCAGAATAAAAAAGAATTTCTTTGAGAATAGATTAGCTCATCAATCATCATCATAAGATGGGAATTAAAAATTGGAAAGGTCTTGCATGACTTTGCTTTGAATCCCAATTCAAACTGAGAGGGCACATGAGATTCAATGGCAGAGATTGCCAATCATAGGCACCAAAGTGGAAGAAGACTCTGATTCTGCAAATGAACAGAAAAAAGTAGCAGTCACTCTCAGTGAATTGTTGTTTCCCTGTTTGGCTGTTTCTGTGAAAAAAAGAGAAAAAAACTCAATGAGACTGTTGTTTTCTTTCTGGGTTAGATGACATGGCCTGTCCTTTTATTTATTTTCTTTCTCTCTCTAACAGACATGTGAAGACAGAGACTGTCTGCAGAACTTATTCAAATCAACGAAACAGACGGAGGCGGAATGAAAGTCTTCACGAGAATCTGGCCGGCGATAATTTCGGTAAATATCGTTGCGTCTCAACGTGATATTGCTCGTCATTTTCGATGTCTTTTAATAATTTTAAAAAAATTATTGATTGGTTTTTTTATTTTGTTTTTGAATTTACGTATAGAAAATTTTGAAATATTCAACGTAAAAGCTCCACAGGTGAATCTATTATCTTTAGAATACACCAAGGTTAGGTGATAGATACTCAAACATTTAATTTTATACTTTCTGATACCGGAGACAATCATTTAAGTTACACTTGAAATCAAGTGTCCTGTCATTTTACTTGTCATTTCGTCTTGGTACGACAATCAGACGAGTTTGAATTTGGATGATCCAAATGGTCATTTGAACTTTAGTTTACATTTATTTATTTATTATAGGTAAGACTCCAACCAATTCTAAAAATAAGATTGATTGTAAACTTTATTCTTTGTGCAATAAAATTGAGTTTATCCATAATCAATTCAAAGCATAGTTGTTAGATCAGTTTTAAAATCCGTTCCAGTTGTGTCTTTTTACGGGAGGTTCCGGCTTTCCGACATTTTAATGTTCTATTTTGAAAAAGAAGACATAATTTTTTTAAAAAAAAGTAAAAAAAATATAATAAAATATGAAAAGAATAATACAAACTTATAAACATATTTGAACTAATTATTTTCATTGTTCTATTCCATTTTTTGGCCAAATCCGGAATAATGTATTGTCCTTTTTTTTTAATATTATTTATCAAACATGTTAATAAGATCAATTCAAATCCTATTGTTTGCATGATGTTCAGGTGTTGATGTGCACTTCATTAATGAAGAATTAGGTTGATTAACTTGTTTATGTTAAACACTTCATTCAAATTCAATTATATTATAGTTAATTATGTTAAGTTTGAAGTCATTTCTATCATCTCTATCCCTAATATTAAATTTGTTAAATTTTGACTTGTAAGAGATTTTGTTTTATATAAATGACCAGTGTACATTGCTGTGCAAATTTCACTCTCTTAAAGTTCTGAAAAGGCTAAAAGATGCAGTAAATCACAGTGTGCAAAGTATAAAAGAGATTTGTGAGTAATACATTAATAATAATGTATTTTATCATCATCATTATCATCGTCAAAGCTATTAACTTTATCCACTTAGGGTTTAGAATTTTTAGTTATTTTATTCCATTCTAACATATAAAAAATATACCTTTCATTACCTTACTATTTATAATACTCTCTCTGTCCCAATTTAGTTGTCTTATATGGATTTTAGAATTGTCAAAAACTAATTGTCCCATTTAGCATAAAGTGTGTTGAAAATGGATGAGATCACATAAAATGCTATCCTTATAAAGAAAGTTCCTTAAAAAATACAAATTTTTAAATAAAACAACTAAAATGAAACGAAGCGAGTATGAGGTTTAAATGACTTCCATAAGTCATTTTTTCCTCGCTCATTCTACTTGCATTCTTTCAATTCTTTTTCTAATAGAGAAACTATAAGAAAAAGTTGAAAAAAAAATTGGGCAAGACTTAAAGAGTCCCATACATACAAAAGAAATTTGAAAGAAAAATAAAGCTCTAAACGTGTTTTTGACTAGTTAATTACTAATCAAAGACGATCCTTTTTTGTTTAGTCATTATCGTTTAATTGGTTAAAAAGCAACTAAATGTCTAAATTCCTTTCATCTAAACTTGGGTCTCTTAATCGTCGCTAAGTTAATATTGCACTGCAGTATTTCAATGCGACTAAGAACTTGTGAACAAAACATTTATTTGAATCTAATAGTCATTAAACTTCAAGAGGAAATTGAGTAAAAAAATTTCCATAGAGAACAAGTGAATTCATTCTTTTTGCAAAAAATCATTTCATATTTTCACCCAAGACCAAAGTGACCCATAGTTCGACCAAGGTATTTAGACGTCTCACTTTACTAATCCTTAAAATATGTGTAAACCTCCTTACCTACGTACATTGGATAAACCTAAGGGGAGTGACCCTATGTGGCTATGTGTGAGTATGAATGAACACATGAGTGTTTAAATTTTGGTCAAGTTCTTAGCCATCACGTCAAACCCTAAGGGTTAGGCCCATAGTCCAAGTTGTGATGCTTCCATTTTCATAATTCACACTTAAGATCTCATATATACTTATGAAAAGAAGTGGCTTTGGAAACTTTCCAATTTCAGTGGGACCAGCTGTGGCATAAGATGCCGTGAGAACATTTTAATAAACTTCTTTTGACTAAATTTCAGTGCTAATTTTCTTCACCACGAAGAAAATGAAAGGAAACCTATAACTTCCAACATCAAAGTCTTAAAGAGTTTGGATCCCTTCGCTTTCTCTCTTTTTGCAATCGAGATGTTCACCTGCCAATTCTTATCAGTCCTTTTCCAGAGCCAGTATGATGTTGAATGGGATAGAAAAGGAAGGAAAAGAAAATGGGTATATTGATGACTGGCATTTCTATTTTCAGCAGTGTCCCAAGTGCACATTTCAACTAATTACTCTCACAAACTTGTTGCACAAACAATTTGGGGACGGTTTCAAAAATGTCATTGTTATCATTCGTCATTGTCAAAATCATTTTATCTTATTTACGGATTGTATTATTAAGTATTTAGTTTTTTACTCAACCCCGTTGAAAATCATGTTCTCAATCATCCCATATTTGAGAACTATGAAAGACTACAGGCCTTCATTGAAGGGAAAGATATACTCCAGCACAGAGTCACTCCTCTGACATACAAGAATAGGTTTACTGAATGTTATAAAGATCTTTACAGACAAAGTACTAGTTTGCTTAAAAGGATAGAATTCTGGGAGAAGCATCAGAGTTCTGAATCAGTTGGGTAAGAAGTACCAGAGGAAAGATCTGCAGTTCTCAACTTCTCATTGTGTATCGAAGAGATCCCACAGAGAGCTGGTGGGGAAGTAGTACAGTCTTTGCAACAATGGGAAGTGAAGCAGTGGCCATCACACTACTTAATGTAGCTGAAGTATAAGTCAGCTGAAGACTAAAAAAATTTAAAAGTTGCAGTGAAAGACGATACAGCAAAACAAATGTAACTTGCATATATGTTCATCGAGGTCGATCCTCAAGGTTATTGGATTTCGCTCATTTTGAGCATTCCATCCACTCAAAAAGTCTATGAGTTGGGTCATCAATGACTACAGTAACTCGGTAACTCAACATGGATAGGGGATGGTTCCAATACCCTGCTTCCAGTGCTTACGCAAGCTAGCAGGGAAAGTTGGGGTAAACGTATCAGACACCGATGCGTATTGGTAGTATTTGCCTGAGAAAAAGAAAGAAATCACGCGTTGTGCTCAATTAACTTGGCAATGTCTACTATATGGAGTTAAAAACTGTGTAGGGAGACATGGTAAAGAAAATGGACAAAGAAGTTCATTTGAGAACAAAGTTCTAAACAAAAGAAGTTGCTCATTAAGCTGTACATTTAACAAGTGAGAATTCTTTCTACCTTCCTATGTTGTCACTACCCGAATCCATCAGAATAATCGTCAGCCTTCTAGCCGTTTTCATGAATTCACTGCAACAAAGGGGGAAAATTGGCTGTAAATTACAGGAATATTGGGTGCAAACAGATCCAAATAGATGCAGATCCCATTTGAATAGTTCAAAAACTGATGGTACACTGCAATATTGGAGACCATGTCAAGAAAATGGGAAAGCAATAACCAGCATCCTTATCACTGCCACTATTTTAAAAACAATGATGCATACAGACAATTTCTCAAGTTTAAGTTTCTGGAGATTGGTAATATATGGAGCTCAATAGTATCTTCAGTTAGACACTTCTAGTAGGCAGCAGGTATTCAAGTGTTTGGTTAGTGTAGAGTATTTTTTTTTGTTAAAAAAGACCTTCAGTATATTTGCCAATACATTAAGAATTAAGGACCAGTATCTACAGAAAAAAAGTTTACCTGAATGGTTCATCTCCAGTATGCTTAACTGCACCAGTTGCATCCCGGTAAAGCACGTGGCTCAGCATCTCAGCTCTTTCAATGGCAAACATGTTGGCCAGCCTTCTGTATAGCTCTTCATATGAGCCTAGAACTGAAAGATCAAGGGTTCGACCAACATCCTCCGACTCCATGAACACCTTACAATGCCCAGTTTCCAAACCAAGCTCATCTGTTCGACAATCCTTGTACCATGGAAATCCTTCACAGGACGAATTTTCTGTCAGCCCATCTGATGAGAGGTTTGCCATCTTCTCTGGATTCCCATCTGATGAGCTATTTGCAGTGAGCACAGGAGAGACAGGATCCCCTGAATTGCTGGAGGAGATCTGTTCCTCAGTGAGTATCGGTTGCCCAAATAGCATTAGCTGGGGTGTCTTACCATCATTTTTTCCAGTATGTGAAGAATTCCCCATGGTTAGCAAACAAGAGACACTATCATGGATGGTAGGGTTGCCCATGATGAGACCATTGGAGATTCTGGATGGTGAAGCGGTATGATCAAACCTCTGAAATCCATTGGGTGGAAACAGACCCGTCTGCAGTTTGTTAAAATGGAGATCTGATAAAGATAAACCAAATTGAGCATGCCTGGCTCCCTGTATGCCTGCAGGAGTGTTGTTTGACCCAAGGGGGTTGCTGGTGAATGTCGGTGTTCGAAGCTGATTGTCAAGGGAAAAATCATGGTGCTGCAGGGGCCGCATCTTTTTCCCAGGTGGTGAGAAGGGTGAAAGATGCATGGTTGGCATGTGTGACACCAGTTCAACCAACCATGGGCTGACGCGTTTCACATTCTGTAGTAAATCTGGTTCATCCCATGCCACCTGCAATAGTTTTTTATCAAACAAAATATGAGAGATGGATTCCCTAGAAATAAAATCGTACCATTTCAAGATATAAATCTCATCTTCCATAGAGCAGCAACTAAAAACTGCAGGGAAACACAAAACTTCTGATTGCATAAAATTTCTCACAGGCAACTAATCATATGGATGACATTGAAAATAAGAATTGTCTTCTTTCTTTTAAGCAATCTTATAAAAAAGATGACAATATCCAATCACCTGCAAGCTTCATACAGATAATTGTCTGAAATTTTGACAGGTGGAGGCCATAGGATGCTTATATGCAGTCAGTTTTTGTATAATTAGGTTAAGCTGACTAAAAGTGTGCAACAGTGAGTTCTGATTTTAGCATATCTTTATCATTTATGTAAACCATAGCCCAAATCAGTGTGATGATGCTACTCATGTACCGCATACCTCGAAGCTATCTGGGCAGTTTATTATATGTTTTTTGGGTGGTATAAGAATTGATATTCATTTAACTACATATTATCCAAGATTAGCATTATAACAGAACAGGTCCGCAAGTCTGATACAGAAATACCCGAGTGGAATCAATGTGCAGTACTCTAAGCCCTGCCATCTTACAAATTGAAGGTTATCGAGTTCAACCATATAATTGTAATATTTGGGAAACAAAAAGGCATAATGTAAGCTTTATGGCCACAACCATAAAAAGAACACAAGACAACAATGGAAAGTGGTCCACATGTAAACATATTGTAAAATTATGATGACAACGACACAAAGCCAAGTCCTTTTGTCAATCATCATTCCATGAAACACAGACCAGGGATTCCAAAATAGACCATGTCTGCTTAGGCTAATCCCCATATAAAAGAGCATGATTGGACAATGCTCATCCTTAGTATTATAATAACTTACATATTAAAACATAAGTATGAAAATATGATTCAGAAGATCAGGATGAAGGAGCTGTATGATAGGGGAAAAACAGACATGAGGCACTTTATAGAAGATTGGCAACCAGGGAATAACCTAAAAAGAAAAAAGAAAAAGGTGCCAACCTTTTGGAACTAAGCCAAAAGGGTCAAATTACTGCTGAAGTTGATGATTTTGGTCCAAACAAGTTTGACACCAGCACAATGTCCATTGTAGGTTGCTGGCAATCCTCAAGGTGAAGTAGAGGACATTCATAAATTCTCAAAATCAGTAAAGAAAATCCACTTATGCCAGTCTGCCCACCAGTTCCAATGAGAATTTGAGGGGCTCCTGGCGAGAATCATGGTATAGGTCAGTTAGGATTAGCATTTTTGCAGATCCAGTTCTGGTTGAACTTGGTCCTACCAGATGCCCCCATATGGATTTTAGAACACTTGTGCAGACCCATGAGCGTAATAGACTAATCACAAGATATTCTGCACATTGAAAGTTATCACTGAGTAATTTGAGTTTAAAGTATCATGTAAATCAATTTAATGGATTAGCTTGAAAACAATCATAACCGTGAGCATAACTTCAAAAATAAACTCTACCATTCTATTTTCCCTGCAATGAACCTCGAAACCAAATTGCAGTTGCACTTCCTAGAAAATATGACCCTCTGTGTAACATGCAGCAGATAGAGAGGTACCTGAAGAAGCCTCCATGGCGAATTAGGCCAGCGAATGGGATCAGCAACCTGAACTGAAGATATAGTTCCCATAAACCAACTAATCCGTGAAGAATCCTCAGTCTCAAAAGCCATCTTAAACCTCATCCCTGAACACCATTGTATCCTCATTGCTGCTCTAATAGATGCGGCCTTAACACAGAATTCTGGAGTGCTAGCACGAGGGTAGTACACAACCTCGAAAGGCTGACCATTTGCAGCAAGAGTTGCTGCCTCGATGACAGACTCAGGCTTCACTCTGCCCCTTCCCCTCAAAGCTCCACCAGAATTCAGGTTCCCGCCGTGAGCTTTTCTCATTAGATTTTCATCTTCATTCAAGAAAACAGAAAACCCACCATACGGTGAGACACAATTCCCAGCAGCCGGATTCCACCCAGATGGAGACTCTAGCCCTCCTCCAATCCCTCTCTTTGCCCGTCGAATTCCAATACAGAGATCCCCATTTTCTGATCTCAAGAACACAATAGAATCCCCAGCAATTAGCTTCTTCTGGTTTACAAATGTGCTCCATCCTGTAGTCAAGAGATGACGGCGAGGTGTTCCTCTGTAAATATGCCGGAACTTCCAAATCTCGCCATGAACATCCTTGGCAAGGACTGTCTGCACAGGTGGATCCGCCGAATAGTCCAGGCGCGGGAAGATTGTTTCTGCACAGTAGCGAGGGACGGAGAAGCCCCCGCCATTGTTAGCATCAGATTGTGTAAGCGTCTTTGCGAAGGATGCAGGCTTCTCTGGAGCATCAGCTCCGTTGCTGCTGATAACGCCATCATCTTCATTGAAGTTCTGCTCACCGCTCCTCACTGGGACTAACCGGATCTTTGCATAAACTTCATCCGTCTCCTGATCGGCTAAAAACTTCACAGCGGCGACCCTACAGAGGACCATCGCCGGAATTCTCAGGAAATTTCCAAAATCTACATTCCCATGAGCATGTTCTGCCTGCCCTTGTGGGAAGTAGTAGACCTTAGAATTCACCGGCGGCATTTGAACCATTCCGCCGGCACATGCATGCCAGAGCTGAGAATCCAAGCATTTCTCTGCTTCCTTCATCGTTTCTTTTGTTGAACCACCAAACATGATCATCCCAGAACACCCCTCAAAGCATAAAATCTCAATTCCTCTTTCAAAAGCTGAAATGAGACAATATGGAAAATCTTCTAATGAGGAAAGAGAAGAGAAAGAAAGCCAAACTCAATAAATATAAAATAACAAAACAAGAGACAGTTGAAAGGAAAACAATTTCCTAATGAACATTTTTACATAATAAAAACGGTTAATTTTCAGGAAATTACTTTCTCGAGAGTAATTTCTTTCGTATCATCCAAATAAAGCAAGAAAAAAATAAGAAAACCAAAAAGAAGAAAAATCTCCAACCTTTCTCCAAGCAGATTTCTATTTCTCTCAGTTCCCTGAAAGTAAAAAAGATCACTCTCAACTCCACCGAGATTGTATATTGCCCTTGAAAAAATACTACAACCGAAAAAAAAGGTGAGAAAAAACCCAACGAGGAAAAATTAACAAAATCCATTAATTAAAAAAAAAATCTTTCACCTAAGTCTCTAAAAGGATCTTGGCCGTCTTCAATGATAAATATCGGTGGAATTTTCAGAAAAACAAATGCAAGAGAAGCACTGCATTTCTTGAAGCTTTCTCCAACCTTCTTTGTAGAAAAGCACTAGAATTCCCTGAAAGAAAAAATACCCATCTTTGGGTACGAATCTCTTTACCAACCCACAAGAGATTGAAAAAATAAACAATAAAAGGCCTTAATTCCTCGAGAGAAGCCTCATCTTCGACTCAACAACACCATTCATTCGTCTCAGTCATTCAAAAACAAGAATTCCGCAAAACAGAAACAGGTACCTATCAAAACTCGAAAAAAACTGAACCTCGAAGCATTCCCTATTTTCTCAGAAATAGGTTTCTTCTGTATCAGAAAACCCAGATGGGAAATCTCATCTGCTAAGAATTTCAGTAGTCCTCTTTTTTTTGGTTTCGTTGCTAAGAAGACAGTGAAGACAAGCAGAGAGTGGAGATTCGAGATGAAGATTCACTCCCCCACCTCATTTTTTTCCTTCTGGATCTGATACAATTCTCTCTCGCTCTCTCCCCCTCTCTCTACCTGCTGTCGCTCGATATCTGCGTTGAAGAGAACAAAAATCTCATGAATTTAAGGGAAGAACGTAAGCAGCCGGTATTTGATTGGGGGCTCCTTTTCATATCTTGAACAGAACTCTGTACAAGTGAGGCAGCCCCTGAAAATATTCAAATTTTTAACTGGTTTTATTAATATTTGATGTAATTAAATCTTTTAAGTGAGATACAAAATAAATGATATACATGATAAACAAACACAATTTTCTTTTTATGGGATATTTAATTTTATAATTACATACTTTAAATATTTAATTATCATGTATTTTCTTACAATACAGTGACCACTGAATGAAAGAATGATTACATGTATCCTTATACATGTAGTTAGGGGTGAAATTTGGGTTGGGTTTTAACTTGACCCTATGAAACCGAGGAAATCAGTGGACTTCGGTTATGTATTTAGATATTTCAGATCAGATCGAGTTGGAAACATAAAAATTCGAATGAAATTCGGGTCGGGTTGGATTGAGAAATTTAAAATTAATCCAACCCGTCTCAACGTAATCCAACTCATTCCGTGTGCACCAAGTTATAAAATATCATTGGGTTGACTAGGGTCAGACATTCAGGTCGGATCGGTTGTGTAATTCAGGTCAACAATTTGGATTGGATTGGGTCAGATTCAATAAATTTTGATATGGGCTGGATTAGGTTTATTAAAACTCGACCTAAACTGACCTGAGTTTCACCTATATGTATTCATCATAAAATCTGAATTTCATTTTTATTTATTTACTCTATTCTATTAAAAAATTATATTTTTCTATTCTTCAAATATCTTAGTTGTTTTATTTTGAATGTGATAAAAGACACTCTTATTTTTTACTTTATAGACACTTTCAACTTAAAATAATAAATTTTTTTTTTTTAAGAACTAAATTGCATTTAATTTTTGTCATTTTTGGATAAGAGATGCTTCTAAGTTCTAACCATGGGTCCGAATATCAGTTGATACGAATCGTATCGGCTGATATGATATAGTTTTAAAACCTTATTATATCGGCTGATATGATTCGTATTGGCCGATATTGATGGTTTTTGTTAAAAAATAAAAATAAAGAGAGAGAAATTTATCGATTGAGATATCAGTCAATATCTCATATTGGCCCTGCTTCTAACAGAGGTTGTCTGTTTTTATTTATATACATGACTAAATATCTTAAATGACATTTCATTTTCTTTTCATCTAATGAGATGGAATTACTTGATGATATTCATTCAACGTAACGGTACTTTTAAACTATATAAAAAGTATAATAATTTTCAAGTGTCTAACTTTGATAATAATTACAATAATTAAAGGTTCTTCAAGTTATATATGTATAGTTGGTAGGACCTACTTTCTATCACAATGTTAAGTGATTCCTTTTACTAAATCGAGATGGAGATATGTAACATGTCCTGACTTTTAACTTTTATTTTATGTATGGAAAATCGTAGGATACTCAGCAGTTTCTCTAAATGTTGTACTTTATTCTATGAAATAGATAAAAGTAGGGTTTAACAATTCGGTATCGACCGATATTTTTCTCTCTTCTTTTTTTTTTTTTGAAAAATGGCCGATATTGTGATATCGGCCGATACGATACGTGTTGGCCGATATTCAGACCCCTGAATAAAAGCATAAAAAAATTTAAAATTTTATAGACTTTTAGATTATTGATTGTAATCCATTAGATTTTTTTATTTGAAAGTTAAAATATTTTGCAAATAATTATATCTATTACTTATTATTATCACATAATATAATATTTTATATAAAAAATGGGTTCATTGATACAGGTGACACTTATGCCTGTATCAGCGAACCGATACATATCAACTGTTATAGATTGATACACCTCTTCCAGCACTCGTATGGACCCGACTGCAGAGCACCGATACATTGTGACTCATACGGCCGATATGCGAAATTCGAAAACCCAGCTCTATTGAAGGAAGAGAGAGAATATCAAATTATTCTTGTAAGAGGTTGGAGTCAATCACGTTGTGTGATCTAACAAAATAATTTTGGATAAAAGTAAAAATGATTGGATCTTTTTGTCATTTTCTTAGCAGTGGACAACAAATTATGAGATGATTTTTTCATAAAATCGGCATTTTCTCACAAGATGAAAGGTTTCTCCTCCTGAAATCAAAACCAATTTATAAAATAAATCATCTTAGTAAAAATTTGAAAAAGATACAGAAATAATTTAAATGAAAAAGCCTAATCCAAACTCAATCAATTTAAAATCCTATATGTGACCCATTGCTTAGGGTGAGATTAGCTAGAATTTGGGTAAGTTAGGGTGTGAACAGGACCACACCATAGAAGTGGATTTGATTCTAATTAAGTGTGTTCTTGAGCACCCAGGCACAAGAGGTATAATTTGTTGTTGAAAATGGCCGGTGAATGAATTCAGAATTCATATAAATTACTTTTATTGAGTCAAATTTTGAAAGATTTAAAAATTAGAACTTTATTATGATGATTTTATTATAAACTTTATATTTTAATATAAACTTTTCTAACAATTTTATTACATCCGAGTCAGATTGAACTCCACATAAGAATTTTGATGATCAAGGTGTTTAGACATCTAGTGCTACGACTGAGCTTCCAGCCTAAAAGATTAGCTTAATGAGTGAGTGACCAAGTCCTATGTAAGTCTTTAGTTTTTTCTCCTCATAAATGTTGTGGGACTCTCGTTTATTCTCTCCCTCCCTCTCCTAACAATCTCTCCCTCAAACGAGGCTCTTCGGCGAATAGAAGTTTGTCAACCATCCTGTTCGGCTAGAGGATCCCTAAGTCCACATACTGTGGCTGGGGGACTTAGCTCTGATACCACTGTTAGGACTGGACTTCTAACTAAAAAATTAGCATTTTGGGCTGAAAGTCTAGTATCAATACTTAGAGTAGTCGACTAATCCTCGGAGCATATGCAAGCCTCCTTATCCACAAACATAGAGGGCGTGGCTCTTTAAGATAGAGTGAAAATCGAACTCAGAACCCTACTTTGTGAGGCGGGTTCATAGCCATCACTCCGATCCCTTTGAATTACTCTACATAAGAATTTAAGTTTGCATGATTGATGGTTTATGGTTTTATCGCAATTGACTTATTTGATGGTCATGAAACAGTCACAAGATTTTACCATTACCGGATGCCAGTATTTTAAAATTTAAATTACAAAGTTAAAAATGATATGGTGAAGATAAATTAAATTTCACCAATCCTGTCCTTTTCTTGAATTCGTCTAACAAAATTTCATGAGAGTGTCTCTCACCTAATCGTACTCTCACAAAATGATAAATATAAGAGTTATATTTTTTTATGAAATATGAGTATCTCCATTTCAATGTTAGAAGTAAAATTAATCGCATGAGTATACGTAAATCTTTCAATTTATACATATTGAATAAATCAATAAAAATTTAACTTTATAGATAATGATTTAAAGGGATTTGAGTCTGAATTAAACTCAATAATTTGTCCGTAAAGTAACCCTCTAAATTTCAAATATCAAAGAAAGTTGTGGTACTGACATTGTTCCATACTTCCATCAATGATTTTTGTATCAATTGATTTAGCAGGGCCTACAAATGGATGGTCGAGATGAATATGGAAAGCTCCACTGCAGAAAAAGGGTGTGGCAAGTACCAACCAGCACATACCTGCTGCTTAAGTGGCATTGACACACTGAAGGATGAGAATGGAAAAAGGCAACCATTTGATGTGAGTAGTCTTTCGGGGCCCACCAAATTTCTAGGCGGGCCTCAATCTAAAAACATAAGCACATGGTGGGGCCCATATGAGGTCATCCCATATATGATTCTGAAAGTACAATGAAGGTTTCAACTAAAATCCACAACAATCATTTACTGCTTGAGCTTCAAATCATTGCATCAATGAATTGTGTGAGAGTTGAGATTGGATTTTTTTTTTTTAATAATTTTGATAAATATTAATTGATTTAAATGTTGATCTTCACATAGATTTTGATTTCAACCAAATTTGAAAAGAATCAGAATTTAAATCATATTTTTATTAATTTTTTTAAAATTTTACAATAAATACTTCAATCATACATCATTTCTTACTACATATTTCAGTTTTTTTGTATATTCAGATTTCGACCTTTTTAATAAAATATAGACTCATGTGATTTTTAAGATACACATAAAAATTCTCTTTCACAAAATACAACTTGATAGGGCTTAAAATAAATTTAAATTAAGTCAAATTGAAAAGTTCTAAACAAGACCCAACTTAATCCAAATTAAAACCACCAATAACTGTTTCATGTTTTCTTTTGTCCCATGTCAAACCTAAATCCCTAGCCTAATGCCCATAAAAGGAAGTCCCTCTCCCTTTTCATTTTTTAAAATATTTTAATTATATTATTTATTTAGATGAAGTCAAGTTAAGCTTGGTCAACCTTCAAAATTAAAGTTTGATCAAGTCAAACTTTTAAAAACTTGGGACAACTTGAATTATGAAAATTTCTTGTACTATCTGTTATACATTAAGTGAGGAAAAAAAAAAAAAAAAAACTCAGAGGTTTTGAAATACAATGATAATATATAAGTATGAATACTGTCCAAACTGAAAATGGAAAATCTCCTAAAATCTCTCTTCTACCAAAATGGACAATTTCTTTAAAGATTTTCTTCAAATAGTAAATATTCTCGCGAGTTGTCCTAAGTATGCGTGGCAACTAATAATAGAGTTCGTTGAGTTGTCAATTTGAACTGGTTTAAGATAATTTACAATAATTTTATTTAATTTCAACTTTAGTAATCTTCAACCAATCATTGAAGAGCAAATTTGTTAACCAATAACTTTGAGCCAAGTGGTAATTCATTATAGAAGTTTCTTGACACATGTAATCAAATTTTTTGTTTTTTGAAAAGTTACCCCATGCCTAAAAGTAGAGAGTATTGAAGATATATTTTGGGGATTGTAGTCTTTTGAAACTCTATGTCTTTGGAGATTCTAATTTTTTTTTTACAGGAGCACTTCGAGTATAGTTTTATTAAAGTCCTCTTCGAATGATATTCTACACTCTTACATGATAGCCACTGAATTACACTATAGGGACTCGAACACATTACAGGAACTCGAACTCACACCATTCTATTTCCTGAAGCGAAATATTACCACTTGAATTAGTACATGTGAAGTCAAATTGAAAATTGATAATAACAAAAATATTAGAGAATCAATTTTCTTGATAAAGAAAAGGAAAATATTGAATGCAATTGAAAGGAGCAAGAACATTCATCAAAAAGAATTTGTTAAAGTTATCATCATTATCAATAGAGTCATTTGTCCTGTCAATCTAATGTTGGTCTTTATATTTAGATTTGACACGGTAGAGAATTAGAAAAAGAGTTTGAGATTTTTCATGAGTAAGCGTACCCAATGAGCAATTAGAGAAAAAGTACATAATTGAAATTTTCTTGTCCAACTTTGATCAAAAGAATGTGAAGGAATCTTTGTGTAATAGGAAAGTGCAGCTATTAATAAGCTGTAGTACTTATAACGAATCTCATCTTGGACAACAACACACGCCCCTTCGATGAGACAATAACACAACCGGAGTTACAAATGTCAGTCAAAATCCAAAGTTTTGGTGGAGATTTTTTGGATTTGATATGGGTCATAATATAAATATAAAAAATATCATAAATATCAGTGTTTTTTGGGAAAAAAAAACTGTGTCAACCTATATTTGTCATATTTCGGCTGAATTTCAGTCAAATTTTGAATATTTTGGTCATATTTAAGAAAGTTTGGAGATTAAATTTCAGTCGAAATCAGGGATTGATATCGGCCGATATCTCAGGTTTTAATTAAAAAGGAAAATAGATGAGAGAAGGTTCTCGGTCAAGATATCGACTTATATTGAGATTTGAACCCTTTGTCGAGATAGTCGACATGACCAAATTTTTTTAGTTCCTCATAGAATCGAAAATTTGATTTCAATCAAAATTTGTACGAAATCTTGCCGGAAAAAATCAAAGCTAAATCTTCAAATATCAATAATAAAAAATTGATATTATCTCAAATTTACACTACCTCACTTAAACACTCCGTACATGAAGGTTTTATTTTCTTTAAAATTCTTGAGCCACACCGAAGTGGGTCTGGGGCCATTATCACCATGTTCTAGAATACAGGCCCATCGGACCCACGTGTACACAGCAAAAAAATAAAATAAAATGTGGAAACATAGCAAACTTGTAGAGAGAGGAGAGCATTAAGAAGCCATGGGATTCTTCTTCAAACTTCTTCAAAGTCCTTAATGATTCAACTTTGAATGTTGCATCATTTCATTTCATTGAGGCCACTAGTGTCATATGCTGACACTAACTAATAGTTGTTGGACTCTTTTTGGGTTGTACAATGATTGGACCCGAAACAATTCCCATTTGCCAACTCTTAACATTAATGGGTCAGGTGAGTGTTGAGTCTACTCCTATTAATAAGTTTGTCGGATAATCAAGAACCCATTTTAAGAAGTAGAGGTCTTTTGTTTGATTTATGTTCAATTTCAAAAGGCCACTCTCCATAGTTTTACCAGATGTGTGTAGATTGGTAGATTTTCACATGTTCTAAAAGATTATTCTGGAGAGACGTTTGAACACCTTCATTCATAAAAAAAACGTTGATAGAATTTGGTGTAAGTTTTGTCGGATCAATCTATTCATTAAATAGATCATTAATTTAATTTAAAATTTACTTTCAACCTCCACATTCATTACTTCGAACTGGTTCAAGAATTCTTTGGGGAAAAAGGAACGGGCATTTCTTTTCAGTTTAGGTGTTGACTTTCTGTTCTTGGCCAACACGTTTTCAGTCGACTGAATCATAAGATCCAGTCGGCTGAAACACCAAGATATCATTTATGTGCTCGGTCTATACATTTTCAGTCAACTGAATCATAAGATTCAGTCGGCTGAAACACCCAGATATCCTTTGTTTGCTTTGCCAGCACAAGTTCAGTCGACTGACTTTGTGTCAGATCCTTTTGTTTGCATGTATGGTGAGGCCCTTCTCCTTGAAATCCATCCTTATCATTATTTAAATATGGATTTCATCTTCCATACTTCACTTAGTAAATTTACCCTACCCATTAGCCAAGGTTTGGATTTCTCATGATCCAATTTATTTTAGTAGAGCCGACCACTTGTGTCCATAAGGGACACTTCTAAGGAAATAAGTCTATCTTTGTCCCATTTAATTGATTTTTTTTTTTTTTAAATATAAAGATTACAAAAAATATTTTAGCTGAATTAATATCACAAATATCAATTTTAAAATATTATCGTCTAACGATAATATCAGGATATTTTCAAATATTGAAGTTTTTACTGCATTGAGAAAATCTGTCAGAAATTTTAATAACTAAAAATATAGCGAATAAATATACAAATAAAATTGACACTTAAAAATAGATAATCATTGATAATTTTAAAGAATAAGTGATTTGAGTCATATAAAAGGGTTTATGAACTCACATAAGTATAAAAAACAAAGAAAAAACCGATAATATTGTGATTATTGTGAAGTAAAAATAAAACTGCTAATGAAAACAGGAAAATACTTTTAGTGATTAAATACTGGAGGTATTTATTATAATGGATTAAATAAATCAAGCTACACTTTTAGTGACCAAAACTCGAAGAACTTAAAAAATTATAACTTTATAAATCTAATTAAAATGATTTGTAGTGCATTTTATATTCAAAAATAATTTTTTAATTGACTCATCACAAGATTAATATTGTACAGAAGTGAGCAGCATGATCATTTTTATCTCAAAATCTTTGTTTGTTATTATGAAATTCGTATAATTGATCCCAGAATTTAAAGGTTAAATTTTAAATATATCAGTCCCTGACGTTACAGTGGCACTTTTGCTTATAAGAAATATTTCAATACAAGAACTCAAAAGTAGGAAAGAATTTTATTTTTTTCCCTTTAAAAAGGGAGTTGCAGGTGTGTTGTTTTCTTCAAGTTTTTATTGCAAATTGAAAATGTTGGGCGATTATTAAAAAGAATATCTTCCACTATCATAAACTTTCTTACTTATCATAATTATGATGGAGAATTTATGATATTTTTGGAAGAAACCAGTAAGAAATGTAACATTGTTGTAGTCTTCAATTTTAAAATTTTGAAATTGACAATTCCTAAGATAGTATTACAATTAGATTACAATTAGTTAATAATGTTTTTATTATCCTCTAACCTATCCTTGAGCCTTTGCTTTTTTACATGGGGCCCAGTTATCAAGGCCATTCATATAGTGCCACTAAATTAAAAATCTTATCCGATGAAGGGTTGATATTAATTTTTTTTTATGATCAAAGTGTTCAGTTCTACAGAGCATCCGACTAATATTAGAGTATGTGCATATCTCTCTTTCCATACATACTGAATTAATCTATGGAGAGTGACATTTTGGGATGGAGTGAAAATCAAATTGAGAACTCTCATTTCGTGAGACAGGTTCTTAACGATCACTCTAACCCTTTTGTGTTCATGTAAATACCATGCATTAAGGAGAAAAAGAAAAGGGAAAAATACCCACTCACATGTAAATCATGTAGGTATAAATTTTCTTGAACATGCAAGAGAGATGAGAGAGGACCTACATAAGGGAGAGTTAGAAAAAACCTTGCTACTGCTGCATAATTATTCTAATTAAGATATAGTATAGACTGATCCATACTATCTTAATTAGAATAATTACTCAAAAATAGGATTTTTAATCCTAACAAAATGTTAATTGACTGATTTTAAAAGATCAGTTTACAAGATATTTTTTGTTTAATTTCAACTGTCTTTCAAATATCTATAAAATTGTCTTCTGACCTGCTAAACTCATGTTTAATTTCGTCATCTTTTATTATCTCTCAAATGTAGTGATACTTAATGTTAATTTGCTTGACTCTCCTGTGATTGCTAACTTGTTATTATAAAAAAAAAAATTGTAGGATCATTTTGCCTACACTTTACTTCAAAGTAGTCATTACACAATTTCTACTTGTATCCTTTTGTGATCATCTATCCTTCAACTAATCCACTTGACCATTAAGCATGTATTTTGTTGAAGACTCACTTGACATCAATGAGCTTCATTGGTAAGATCATCATCATTAATTCATTAAATCTTCATTAGTAAGATATGTAGTCTAACAAAGCTTTTATCAAAATATACCAACTTCTAATACAATTAGATTGCTCAAATTGTTATAGACATTATCCGTAGTTCAACTGGTTGCCTCCCGTCTCAGGAAGCGGGAGGTTGTGAGTTTGAGCTCCTATGACCTAATTTTGGTGTGCCTTAGGGATAGTGGGCTCATCTGTAAAGTCTTTATTCAAAAAGACAAGAGAAAAAGAAAGAAGAGAAAAAGATTGTTAAGTCTTTCCCGTGTTACTCAAGTGAGTTTAGGGTTTGTTTACCCCATTCAAAAACTAGATGTATTCATGTAATGGGTGTTTTGGAGATAACTTCAGGAGTATAATGTATGTGTTTAGGCTTGTAAACGGACTCAAGTCCAGCCAGATAGGATAATCGGACAGTCCACGGCCTGACCCGATAATCAAAGGTCCGATTAGCCTTGGATCCGACCTGATAATCAACACATGATGTGTTCTATGCATAGGTCCACTTAAGATTTTGATTGGATGGATTGAATCAAATTTTAGTTTAAAATTTAAGTTTTAGTCACTTGATCTAGTGGTAAAAAATTGTTAGTCGTTCTTCTGCCTTTTTTTAAGATATTTAGTAATTTCGACTATTAAAATCAAGTGACTAAAAAGAAAAAAAATGTAACGTGCATCAAATGCATCTTGAGGACGAAGTAAAAAACAGAGATGGGTGAACTAGAATTCTCATATTCAATTCAATGTATGTAAATTAGTATATAGTGTGCTCCATGTGATGAGTGGGCCCATTTTCGACACAAGTTTGATACTTGGAGTGGGCCACCTGAATGTACGGGCTGGATGTGATAGCATACAAGTGGCTTCTCACTGGATAGCAATATGGTGCCGTGTCAATTAAGGAAATTAATGGAAAAATCTCTACTGCAAATTGGCTAGTTTTTTCAGCAATGGACCCATCATGGATGGGACTTCACTCATTCCACAATTTATTTCTCTGGTCAAGTTTGATTCGAGAGCCAAGGAAAAAGTGAAAATAAATAAATAAGGGAAAAACCTCAATTTCTACCTGACGTTGGAGAATCATAGTTCTAAAATTTGAAAAAAAATGGATAAATTGATATGAGTTTGATTTGATTTACTAAGATTTGTAGTCGAGTCAATCAACAAGTTTTATCGAGTTTTTCTCAAAACGAATAAAAAAACTTATCTGACTTATTCGATTTGATAGAATTTTGAGTTAAGTGTGAATTTTGAGTTTTAAACTCATGTGGGATATCTCATTTTTGAAATCACTTCTTTGTTATTTTTTTTTTTTTTGAATTTACATGTAAAAAACCATGAAGTACCCAGTATAAAACACTCACGGGTGAGTCTACTAATTTTACATTGTGGAATAATGCAGAACTTGAGAGAATCATAGATGATTTACTTGACTTAAGTTCACTAAATTTTGATTTCTCTAACCCTTGATTTTACAATATATTTAGATGAATTTTATTTAATTGTGGGTATTTGTTGGATAGGTACCAACTACCAAGTAGGGATATATTACATTTCATAGGATTCAAAGAGTGCTCTACGCTTGGATTGACACTTTAAAAGAAAAAAAAAAATTAAAGCTATTTTTCCTCTTGACAAAAAATAAAAGAAGTATGCGCATAGATTTGTTGAAAACATTAATTACGAAGAAAGTATGAGTTTGAATTAGGGTTTAGAGTTTAGTTTCACTAAGGGATTATTTTAAGTTAAGCTTTAAGGGAATTTAAGGGATTTAATAATTGAGGGACTATTTTTGCATTAGATCTCATGGGATTCTAATGAAAGATAGAACCAATAATTAGGGGTGACCATCCTAACACGAATAAAGGCTTTTAGAAAATACGGGTTTTTGTTGATTTCTCACTTTACCCTTCACCTCTACAATATGAAAGCATTAAAAAAAAAAAAAGGAATGTTAGTGAACAGGTCGGTGCACCGGTCAGTCAGTCAATTTACTGTTCTGTATGAAAAAAACAGTCTTAAATAAAATGAAAGTGATCCAGTAAGTGAACCGGCAAGTGAGCCGATTTTATATATATTTAAATGCTTTCAGTACGGCACGATGGGGTAAAGTGGGAAGTTTGAAAAAATCCATATCTCCTAAAAGACATTACTCGTGTTAAGATGGCCACCCATAATTAGGTGTTCAAATATCGGTCTTATATTGGTGATACATATTGTCTTGGCGATGCAAGAGTCTATCGGCTCAAATTTTTTTAGTAAAAAATAAAATATATAGTATTGGTGAATACGCATCGTCTTAGTGATATCTCAACTCAACATCGGCGATATGTGACTGAATCAGTCATATACAAAATGCATCGAAGAGTGTAAAACGAATAGGTATCAACTGATATTTGAACCCTACCCACTGCGAGAGTTGCTTCCAAACCCTGAAAATGCAGCAGGAAAACATAAACGTGAGAAGCTGGAAAAAAGATGATGATGGGCAAGAAAGTCAATAAAATGTGTCGTGAAATCTAATACAAGTTTAGATTTGGTTGGATTACATATCAGTTGGGGCAGACCCAAAGCTCAAAGGCCAAGCTCAGTCAAAACTTGAATTACCTTTCCAACTTTGCTACTCAGGAGAGTTTGTTGGCCGAATACGCAAATTCTGCATTAAGTTAGAGTACTGTAGATTGCATTACATGTAAGGGTGTAGATAGTTTGTCATTGAAGCCATCTCACATCCCTTTGGTCATCACAAGATTGAATTTTTTTTTTTTTTTTGTCAAATATAAGATGTTTGAGTCAAATTATTTGTTCAATGCTTGGCCTTTTTCTTCTTTTTAACTTTTCACCACATGATGAGTTTTTGAGCACAGTCGACTGGTGTTAGAACCTGTGGATGTATAGAAAGAGAATCGCGTAAATCTCTGCGTTGTGATGTTGATTTTCTTCTTTGTTCGATATTATTGTTTCTATAAAATTGAAAAGACGTTTCCTCCCGATAGTTTACACCTTGCATGAGACCATATTCGTCCAATGTTAATTTATATATCTACACATACATATAGATTAAAATTTTAATATGCATTTAACTTTAAAGAAAGTCATGTTTTGTATAATTTATCTTTTATACTTATATATTATTGAGTATATTATGTAATTTTAATATATTCCTTAATTTAATGAAATAAATATAGTCTCTCTTAATTATATTTTTATAGTGCCAACATGCTTAAAACAAAATTTTAAATATATGTTAAGACTAAATCTATGAACTCCCCCTCGTGCATCTTGAAGCACAAAATTCATGCCTCAAAAGCCCCTAACATTCATGCATGGATCTCATGCATGTAAGACCGCCCGCTTGTGCCAACGGTGGGGTTGCTATTCACTAGGGCTGCAACTCGGGTCGGGTTTTGGCTTGACCCACATTACCCAACCCAAGAAATCAAGCGGGACGGGTCGAATCGGACTGAGAAGATAAAAACCCACATGAAATTTGAGTCAGGTCGGGTTGAGGATTTTATAAGTTAGCCCGACCCGATCCGATCCGACCCAACCCAGCTAAAATTAGTCTAAAATGGGTTCAAAAAGCGGGTCGGGTCAGAATTTGGGTTGATTCGAGTTATAATTCAAGTCGAGTCGGGTTGTGAGATTCACGTTAAAAATTCGGGTCGGGTTCCATATATATTAACTCAGGTCGGGTTGGGTTTTAAGAAACCTGACCCGAGTTGCAGCCTTACTATTCACCATTCACAAGCAGAGAGAGAGAGATGAGACTACGAGAGTAACATGTCTTCAAGCTTTTATTTTTCTTGAATTTGTCTGATATACAAGGTTTGAGAGTGATTTCGTGTATTTTTGGAATTAGTTTCACCTTCAATATAGAGTAAAGATACCAATATTATATATATAAAAAAAAAAACCGTGTGCTGAAACTATTACAAGGATGGCATAAAGAAGCAGCCCATGAGTTTTTATTTATTTTTACTTTCTCATTAACACAATAGACATGTTTACTAGAATAATTCAATTGTAGTCCTGTTGAAATAGTTGATTTAAGTTTATTACATAAAGAAATTCTAACTTTAATCTATCAAGGAATCCCACCTAACCAGGTGAGTCTCACCTTAGCTTACTCGTTTAGTGTATCTTGCTGAATCATCGATGATTCTTAACACTCTTATTATATGATAACTTGTAATATTCTCCCTTAGTCGTACTTTCACCTATGCTCTTATTTGAATTTGGATCGTCTAGTATTGTAGCACTAGACAATTTATAATACGTTAAACATAGTGTTGAATTTCAAAAATGACTTCGAAGGTACATTAGAATACTGAGAAGATCTACTAAGTGGGTATGTCTAAGATCGAGCATACCCCTTGTAAAATTTTCTAAGTGTTGGAAGAGCTACTGAGTATGAATCTCAAAGATCAAATGTAAAAAGGAAGTTTGTTAATGTTATTAACTTATTATATTAAATTTTGAGGATCTCTATTCGGAGCTTCCTAAGTATCCACTTTTCTTATCGAAAAAGATACAGTAAAGTTTTTTTCAATAAAAGGAATTCTCTACTAAGAAAATCTTTTATCAAAATAATTTTTTGAAAAGTGTTTTTCTTATACAGATGCAGCCTTTAGTGTCGAAGTACAGTTTTATAGAAAAATATTGAATTTTATATATATTTTTTTTATTAACGTGTGAAAACTTAGATACAGTCCTACTAAAATCTCTACTCTTATGGCACACCAAAGTTAAGTCATAGAGGCTCAAACCCGCAACCTCCCGCTTTTTGAGGTGGGAGATAACCAATTAAACTACACCCATGTAAATAAATTTTACATATAAAAGTGCATAAAGAGGAATTCACCAAACCATGGAACTAACTTGCAGCCTTGTCCTTTCAGCTTTCTTCCATAATATGTAAAATAATTATCTATCTATCTTAAAAAAAAAAAGAGAAATGTTTTAAGGCATTCAGAGGAGTTACTTCAGGTGGATGTCAGAAAGTCTCTTTTCATTTCTGTCTTATTATTTACAGTTGATTAATAAATTTCCACATGAAAAGAACAATAAATTATGGGACATGATCAACTGTTTTCCCTTCCTTCTTTAATGGCCAATGTGGAAGCTCAAACCCTCTCTTAAAAGTTCAGTTGCCGGTCCTGCAATTGGATCGGTGGGAAGAATTTACTACAGTTTTAAATATTAGTTGATATATATTATTTTGGTCAATAGGTATTTTTTTTAAAAAGGAAGTGATATATATGTTTATCAATTTTATCTGCAATATATTTGTTAATTTCATTTCAAATGTAGTTTCTTCTGCCTTTGAAAAAGAGTATAAGGGGTTGGCATGACGGTTAAGGCATTTGTCTCGTGAAATAGGATTTGAGTTCAACTCACTATCTGTTGTTGTTTACTTGTATGTCGGATTCGGAGGTTGACACAAACCCGAAAATTAGTCGGGATAAAATTGTCCTTTGCTTCAATTTAGATGAGACGCCTAGACATTTTAGACATCAAAAAAAAAAGATTAGGATTTCAATATTTTATTTTTTTCATTTGTTTCATTTTTACTGAACTAGAAAGAAACAATAACACTGGAGACGATATTTAAACCCATTGTCATAAAGAGATCTTTTCAAGTTATCAGATTTTAATATATCAAAACATGTCATGGAAAAAAATAAAATTAAGACCTTATATTACAGTGATTACTTAACAGTTTAAAATGGTAAATTAAAAATATGTAGATTCTATATAATTATTGTGGCAATATCATAATATATTGTGAATTATTGGGTGTATTACTTATAACAATGATTTGAAAACATAAGAAGATTTATAAGAAGTGAATTCATTTAATAAATTAATACAATTGTTATTATTTTTAAATAGAAGATATTTTGGACAAAGCTACATGATTGGTGGTGGTACCTAAAAAAGGACATGTTACTATTATTTTCTGTAAATTTCTCTTATCCAAAAGTAAAGGGGAGCCACTTAATCTACACATGGCCGACCAATTCTAGTTGAAATTCTTAATTCTTAATTGTTTGAGGTTGGTATCTGCCTTGGTAGACACTAAACTTAAAAAAGGCAAAATAAGGAATAATTCAAAATATAAATAATAAATGGGTAAAGAGAGTACCAACCCATCATAAAGACTCATTAGCCAGCTACTGTATATATATAGTAATGTACTTGATAACATTTATTTTCTACACATGTGGCTCATTTGAATTGATCCAAGTTATCTTATGTCATGTATCTCTTTCAAATTATTGAAATTGTTGTGAATGGAAGTGCAGAAAATAATGAATGGAAAAATAAATTACAGATCAAATACACACAAAGACACAAGAATTTACGTGGTTCTTTTTCAGTATATATATAGGTTCAAATCAGATCCATTATTCTCAAAGGCAAAAGGATGACCTCCGAATGGGCCGGTGGAGATAAGATCACCCGGTAAATATATAATATCACACTCCACAAAACCTAATAGAAACTTTATTTTCAATCAGAATCAAAGGCATTAGCTAATGTTTTTAATAGCTTATTTTGAATTAGACTCTAACTTTAGACTAAGTAGCTCTTTAGTCCATATGACAGTTTTCAGAATTTGAACATGAGAAATGATATATGTAAGTAGCTCTTTAGTCTATATAATAGTTTTCAGAATTTGAACATGAGAAATGATATATGCTTTGATATAGAGTGTTAAGTACTTGATTAATATACCAAAAGTTCAAGAATTTATGGAAGATGAAAAATCAGAACCTTTATCTTATACCATTGTAAGTTGACTCAACTCGATGGCTACAACCTACAGAGTAGGGCCCACGAGACACATGATAAGTCATAGATGAATCTCAATAATGTGGTACTAGTTGTGTCGCCAATATGCCTTTTACTGGTGTATAATGGCTGGTATGTGATCATATTGATTGTGATTTTTTTACTTTTTATATATAAAATACACATATACAAAGTAAGGCAAAACAAAGATTATGAAGATGCTACACATACCCTCAAGTTATACATTTTTATACTCTTAAACTCATATGCCAAATCACAATTTGTTGGTATTGATGTGTATGTCCATCGGCGAAGAGAACATGGCTTAACTTATCAGAAAAGAGAAAAATAATAAAAAATTAAAATATGATAAGCACAAGCTCCAAAGGTTAATTGCTCTCTAATCTGTGAGGGTTGGCTTGTCGATCAAGAATTCGCCTGAGATGTGGGCATGGACACCTTAGTCTTAAGAAAAAAAAGTTAAATTCTTTATCTAACATAAGATTACTCAAAATACATAAAAAGAGAGCTCTCACAAAATCTATCTCAGACACTTTCAAAAGAGATCCAAAGTAAGAACTCTAAATTTTGTGTCCCAAAAAATATGAAATATGAAAGTAAAGTGTTTAAGTGATTGACTCAATTGAGTCAACCTAGCCCTCGTCATTTTCTCCAAGATCTGATGGACATCAACTAATATGAGTCAAATTTTAATCATTTCGAGATGTCCAACATAAGAAAATAACACTACCAATTGTGAGGATTAAATCGCATGGGCAACTACTGGACCAGATGGATTGGTTGGTCTAAATTAGTGGCTCATTCATGGGGCTGCAACTTAGAGGGGGTTGACCTATGTTTCGAGTTTAACTGAGTCTATGCCCGAATTAATTAAAAGGCCCAACTCTAAGTCTGAGTTTGAGTTAACTCAAATCAGTCAAACCCTAGCCTGGCTCTAAGTGTGTTTGTAGGACCAGGGTCTGATTTCAAGTCTACGTGAGTTGATTCGGGTTTAAACTTTTTTAGGCCTAACATGAAATTTTGTCCAAATCACTATAAATATATACATGAAAAATTTATCTTATGGCTGATTTTTGGAAAATTCTATTTGTGTATGAACCTTCATCTTCTCAAATATATATTTTTTTCTTTTAGTTACTATAAGCTTAAATATGCACAATTCAAATTAGATCTTAATCCTTCATTTGTCTCTTGTTATCAAACTCTATGATTAGAAAAATCAAAGAAAATGAATCACTTGTCTAGAAAGAAAGTAGATTGATTGAAATTGTAGAATTGGAATGAGGAGAGCAATGTTGATGGATAGAAATGGGTTAGATGCAAAATTGAATATTTTTTTCTTCTCCAATCTAATCAGCCATTGTCCTTTTCAGAAAAAAAAAAAGAAAATCAGCCATTGAAAATCTGCCTCATTTTTATTATAGCATAGATGTGATGTACAAACGAGAGAGAAAGGTAATGGTCCAATGCTATTACATAGGTGTAATTCAATTGGTAATCTTCCATCTTAGAAAGCGGGATGTACTAGATTCGAGCTCCCATGGCCTCAATTGGTTTGTTTTAAGGGTAGTGGGTATCATCAGTGGGGTTTTACGTTGGGTTCAGTAATTTTCTACACATAAATTAAAAAAAAAAACATATGATATTGTACCTTTTTTACCCTCACAAATCACAATGTCATTGGAGCATTGAGTGAGATGAAAAGATGTTTGGTAGGTTTGGCTCTTTTCTATATATTTTTTTAATATGTTCTAATCAGCCATTTCTAATGTAATTTTTTAATAAAAGGAAAAAAGACAAAAAGGGGATTATTTTAAAAAATAATTTAAAAGAGATAACGATTTCCACATCATTTTTTGTTTTTATTATAAATCTGTCATCCACAACTCATGATAGTTACATCTATCTTTGTTCAAAAATTTAAAAAAAAAAAAAATTCAAAATTACAATAGTACTCAATTGAAAGTGTCCATTAGGCGATTTATACCACTTTTTAATTTTAAATGCCAACCAATATGATTGTATTACTTTATTTTTATTTTCTTTTCACAATATGTTTGATAGTATCAGCTCCATGACCTCTTCGACTAAGGTTGAGATAATATTTTCGAAGAGACCAAAGAATTTTTGCTGGGGAAGGATTTTCTCTACATTAATGTTTAAAATATTGTGCAGTTCAAACAAAATATGCCACATTTTATTTATATTTTATTGAATTTTCAAAGATGTACTAAGATAATAAGGTTGTAATGTATTTTGCAAAGAATAAAAGATATATAGGTAAGTCCGATAGTGATTTTTGCACCATGAATTTTTCTTCTGATGTACTTAAACTTTAAAGGAATTTTCAATTTTGTCCTTATTTTCTTTTTCTTTTTTTCAAAATTGTGTTAGAATATCTAAAAAAATGCTAGTAAACCCGCTTGATTAAACCTTTGTGTTTATATTTTTAAATAATTAAATAAAGTATATGGCAATGTGTGAAAAAAAAAATGCAAAATATTGTGTAGAGAAAATACAAATACAAATCAATGTGCAGTTGACGTTTGGTGGGTTGGTTCTTTGCTAAATTAAATTCTTCTTAGCACTAAACTAATGGACAAGAACAAAGACAAGATGGGATGACTTTTAAAATAATAAATAAATAAAAAGATTCAATGATTTCAACATCATTTGTTTATTTTATTATGTCTAACGTACACATCTTATCATCCTTATATCATTCTTTCAAAATTCAAAATTACAATAGTATTCAAATGAAAAGACACCCAATTGTCTTTGTTAGACCACATTTCAATTTTAAATTTCAGTTAATAAAGATTGATTTTAATTTTTCATTTTCTTTTACAATATGTTTTATGGTATCAACTCCAACTCCTCTTTGACTAAGGTGTAAGAGACATAAAATCTTTGTGGGTTTCATGATGTGGAAGAGTTTGGATATTTTGTGTTAAACCATAATTAGTTTTCTCTAATTAAGATAAAAATCCAATGTATGGGGTAAGTTAGGGTGTGGAAGGGGTTTAGGTGTGAGTGGGGCCAAGTGAGGCCAAGTGGGCCCCAAAATGGCTTTGTCGTCCTAAAGATCTTAAGTTCAGATTATCATATCACTTAAAAGAGTAAAAAAAAAATTAAAATTTGAAATTTATCACTAACACTATTATTAAAAAAGATAATTTGATATGTGAAATCATACTTGACATAATATAATTCTCAATATATATATAATTTTTTATGAAGCTAATTTGATCAAATGCAAAACCATTTAATGATTAAATAAAAAAAATATCTATCATTAATTTAAATGTAATATAAATTCCAATATTTTTATTCTAAGATAATCTTTTTTTTAGATTAACGTGTGGAAACTCAGAAACAATCTTACTAAAAACCCTACAGTTAAGTCAACTATCCTTAAGCCACAACAAGATTAGGCCATAGGGGCTCGAACTCGCAACCTCCTGCTTCTTGAAGCGGGAGACAACCAGTCAAACTACACCCATGTGGATAAGTTTCGGAAAGTTATATAATTGAAAGATAATCTTCTCATCATTGGATGAAAAATAATCTTTTGACCATTCATGAAACATGAGGCATTGCAATTAATGGTTTCTTAGAAAAAAAATCAAAATCCATTGCATGGAATCCAACAAACAAAAACCATAGTCCACTGCATTGAGAAAAAACAGAGAAATGTCTACTGGGAAATTGTCTGATTACTAATTTCACACGCCACTCCTTCCACATTTTTAATGTGATTTGTCTCACCCCTCACCACTTCACCATCAATATCATGCAACTAACAAATAAATGGGCTCCACACTATGAGTGATTATCCCATTGGGTGAAGGGGGAGACATCGGCCTTAGATCTAACCAGATGATTAAATATATTTTTAGGATGATGCTTTTTATTAAAATAAAGTTTATTAAATTTAAAAAGTCATACGTTTCAAAATCTCAAAGGTTGATAGTTAAACTGAAGTCCGTTTAAATAGATTTTTAATTCAATGCTAACATAAACTTGAAATGAATTTAAGTTGAATACAAATACAATTCAAACGGACATAAGAGGAGAAAGTAGTGATTACAGATTATTAAAAAGTGAAAACTAATCCCACACTGTACTCTCAATTATCAAAAGTCATCACTAACTTTATAAAAAGTTTGTACTGC
Source organism: Chimonanthus praecox (assembly GCA_022113865.1). Lineage (NCBI taxonomy): Eukaryota > Viridiplantae > Streptophyta > Magnoliopsida > Laurales > Calycanthaceae > Chimonanthus > Chimonanthus praecox. The sequence goes on along the minus strand of CM039087.1, from coordinate 6,440,787 downwards.
AAATATTAATTTTTTTATCATTTAATCTTATTTTATAAATAAAATTGACAGAGGACTAATAAATTATATAATACAATGTCATTTTTTTCTCCAAAGCTTCGCATTGAACTCTTAAGTCATCACCAAACTTGGAAAAGTTGCACCGCAAATATTAAAAGTTTTCCACCCGTGTGATTTTATTTTAAATGAAGTTGACAAATGGCAAATGTGACGGCCGACATCTGTCATTCATTTAATCAAGTCAGCCACATCAAATGGCCCACCGATGATTGTACACACGTGTGGCCAGGACGTGGAAAAGGACGTCCAAGGAATTAGGAATGATAACGTGTGTGGTGGGGAAATCTAACAAGATTTACAGAAAGAAAAGAGGAGAAGAAAAAGTCAAGTCGTGGCTCTTACACAACTGGAAGAAATGAAGCGATCGGGACGACTGCACGGGCCCAGAAGATGTTGTTTCATAGAAGGATTGATTTGAAAGTTTAGGTGATGAAAATAAGTAGAGTCCATGACTCTTCAATTCCTTAGCTTGCAGGGGAAATTGGAACAAAAATCTCTCAAGTTGGATTTTTTTAAAAAAAAAATTAACATTTTCTCCCTTGAAAATATTTGGTACCAACATAAAAATATCATGAAATATTAAAAAAAAAAAAAAAAAACTATTTCTACAATTTATACTAGGGTAGGTTTCAAATAATGGCCAATATAATTAACAGGAGTTGACCTGATGGTCAAGAAACACTCCTCATGAAGGGAGGTCCTGAATTTGATTAACGTTCAAATTCTTCTGAGCCACTTTCCATGAGGTTACTCCTCATTGACTTACCAATGTGTGTAGATTGAAAGGTTTATATATATGCTCGTGGGATTATTTTCACCTCCAATATAGGGTAAGGATACGCATGTTAAAAAAAATTTTAATGGTCAATATAATTCATATCGGTTTGTACATATCAAAATTTTCATATTAATATTGATACTTAGTTGATACTTTCGTTTTTATTTTTTAAAAATATATATAAAAAAAAAATCTTAATGGGCCAATGTGATTCTTTATTGGCTGAGATGCTAAATTTTAAAACATTATTAGTGGTTGAAAATTTGAATTTTTATTTTTAACTTCATTTTTTTGTGGGGAAAAACTCAACCTGTTTCAGCTACAGTGGATGAGAAAATTTTCAGGTCTAAAAAGATCAAAATATCAACTCTCTCTCTCTCCTAAAAGTCAAAATATAAACATCAAGCATAAGCTGTGCTGCTATTCTAGCCCAATAACTGAATGGGCCAAGTGTGGACCTGAATGATATAATTAGATTTTCAACTTGGCCCTACACATGTACAAACAATGTAACTTACCAATTACTTACCCTTAGGGACATTATCTATTACAGAAAATCAACGGCAGACATGGGTTTACACAGGGGCTGAAAAAACGGTCTCGGCCGATATTTTTCTCTCCTTAATTTTTTTTTTTTAACAAATACGGCCGATATCGGCAGATACGATATAGGACCCAAGATCTAAACAGGTTTATCACGAATAAACTCAGCTTGCCACAGTATAAATAAAGCAGTCTTCTCTTTCTTTTCCTTCCAGTTTGATGTCCACATTAGGCTGGTATCAAACTTGGGCCTATCCTAGTCCAATCTATTGAGATGTGAGATGGTTCATCTTCCACATCATCATCATCAAATCCATTTACTCTATCTGTTTGGGTTAGTTTACAAAATTGAACTTGGTAACTTGCTTTCCATGTGCTAGCTCAGCATTTAATGCCTCTATAGTGAATGGATCATCAGTAAGACGAATGAATGAGTAGATGCAAGAGATATCATGATCATCATGTGAGTTCTTCTTCTCCAATCGACCCTATAAATATTATACTATCAGTTAACATTCCTTTATTTCTTTTTTCCAAGTTTTCAGTGGTCAACTTCTCCTTCTAACACATGCAAGAGATAAGATAATTGACACTCATAAAGCTTCTCAATGCAGTCTTACAAGAGGAATGAATGGGCTGGGCTAGCCTTTATGGGCTTTAATTCAGCCTTTTATGGGCTGACGCAGGCTCACTCATTTAAATTGAAAGGGCCTTGGCTTCTATTTTAGATTATCACTTTGGAACAACAGGATCATTTTGTATTTTCTAAAGAAAACATTTTATTAAATAGTATTGTCCACTCGTCATTCATCATCATCATCGTCGCAATGGTCAAAAGTATGGTCCCATCTATTCTAGAGTCGACTTTGTGATTCTATCACATGCGGCTTGTTGTCTGCAGCGAAACTTGGGCCTCCCTGTAAGTGGCACTGACTATATTGCTCTAATAAACTGGACGTTTTGTTTAATATTGTGGGCCTGGGCCTGGGTCTATGCTTGGGATGTAACATAGCAACATTTTCTTGAATTGGATTAATGTCTCACATTATTGTCTTTCTCTAGATTTGGCCCAAAACATAGATATATGGGTTTGACACAGGGGTCAAGTTGTGTGATAGAAAAATTATGGGTCAAAACATTTAAACCTTGGCAAGACTTTTCACAGTCAAATATAAATAAGCTGACATATAAATGTAATATGTAAATTGTACATACTAAAATATCAACCAATATATTAAAATATTTATTGATATTTACTGAATTTCTTAAAGACCAATTTTTATTATTAATCAACAGTTAAAACTCAATATTGGTGTCAAGGACTTGATCCATACCTTCCCAATTAACCCAACTGCTCTAAGCATCCAACTAGGGAAACTAGGCATTGACATCAAGTCCAACTCCTCAGCAAAAGCTGGTGTTCTTTTACAAAGACCAATTTTGCAATTTATTTCATCTCACCAACCTTGAAAAGTTGGAGATTGGGGGCTACATTTGGTTCCTGTGTTAGGTGTATTATTGTTATATCTTTTTCTTTTCTTTTCTTGTTTTTCCTCTTTTTTTTTTCTCTTCCATATCTTTGGCTCTGAGTATACTTGGATCCCTTCTCCTATACTTCCTTCTTATTTTATTGATATTAAGTCGTCAATGTTCCCAAAAAAAAAGTCCAACTTGTCCTGTGTAAGTCGGAGGCATTTAGATGATCCATGAAAATAAAGAGAGTTGAGGAGTCAGAGGGTAATTTCTAAGTGGACTACACTTCATGATTATCTAAATTATTAGAATTATTATTTTCTCTTTTAATTTCATATTCAATTTTTTTCATGTCTATTTGATGTGTTTTAATTATTAAATTGTATATCAAAATAAAATAATTTATCTAATTATTTTATTCTGATCTTAAAGATTAACAATTAAGTAATTTGATAGAGTTGATAATATTTTATCCAATCACCCAAGAATTTTCATCATAAGGTAGGTCTTGTCCTTAACAACTCTTAGTAAAAAAATCTGCAGTATAACTTTAAATATCTGTTTTTTTTTTATTAAGTCAAAATGTCTGTTAGTTGAACAACTATCCCATATGAAATAAACCAAAATATTTTTAAAAATATCATAATTTTATTAGATGGGTAATGAAAAAAATAAATAAATTCCTAATCTCTAATATTATAAAGTTAAAATATCATATGAATTCACATTAAAAAAAAATCATTTTTTTTTACTTTATATCAATATCAATTGAAAGGACGGTTTAAACTTAAATTAGAAGGCAAAATAGGAAGCTTTTTAATTTATTGAGAAAAGATGATTGGTGTTGGTTAAAGCAAAGGTTTAAATATCGGCCGATACATATCGTATCGGCCGATATATATCGGTTTTTTGAAACCTTGAAATATCGGCCGATACGATAAGTATCGGCCGTACAGTTGGAATATCGGCCGATATGGGAGATAAACGGTCCCCAATATCGGCCCTAATATCGGCCGATATTCGAAAATATCGGTATTTTAAAAAAAAAAAAAAAATTAAAACACCGATACGGTTTTTCGCGGTTTTTACACGGTTTTTCGCGGTTTTTCGCGGTTTTTCGCGGTTTTCCACGGTTTACGGTTCTCAGGGGTATTCGCGGTTTTTCGCGGTTTCGCGGTTTTTCGCGGTTTTCTGTGGTTTTTCACGGTTTTCTGCGGTTCAGGGTTTACGGTTCTCAGGGTGCCCACGGTTTTTTACGGTTTTTTGCGGTTTTTTGCGGTTTTTTGCGGTTTTGTCACGGTTCACCACTATTCATCACGGTTTTTTGCGGTTTTTTCACGGTTCCGATATCGGAGGAGAGAGAAAATGTCGATATCGGTATGAGAGATAAAATTATCGGCCGATATATCGTCCGTATCGGATATCGGCCGATATTTACATATCGGCCGATATATCGGCCGAGCCGATTTTTTGACCCCTGGGTTAAAGCACTCAATTCCCTTAATAACTATCTCTTACTTGAAGTTTACTTCTTAATTATGCTCTCACCCAACAAGAGATGTCACAAATAAGGTATTTGCTTCATAGGGACGAAGATAGATCTTGACCCAAATAAGGAGAGAAGGTATGATGGTTAGAATTAGGGCTTAGTATTATTGACCCATGAACAACTCAATTCAAACTAAACTAAACTACTATGGGCCCTGCAACTGGCCCAATAGGCTGCATCGGAATTCATGTGAGTCCAAAATGTGGCTCATCTTAGGTCAGCTCAAGGCTATATTCTAGTCTTTATTAATGGTAGGGGTGAAACTTGAGCCGAGTATTAATCCAACCCATATGACTCGATTCGAGAAATCAGTGAGCTGAGTTATGTATTTATAAATTTAAGGTTAGATAGGATTGAAAAAAATCCGCATAGAATTTAAGTCGAATTGAACTCAGAAATTTAATATTAACCCGACCCGACCCGACCCGAATTAACCCGATCCAACTTGAGTTTCAGGAGATATAAAAAACCTACTGCTAATATATATTTTCTCCTAAATTTGGGCTAAAAATGGGTCAGGCGGTTGGGCCAACAACTAGAGACAGGTTTGTCCAGCAACTCAAGACGAGTCAGATTGGGCTCAATAATTTTTTATATGGATTGGGTTGAGTTTATTAGTGGGTAAGTAATAATTTAGGACAACTCGGACTTGGGCTAGTTGGAAGACATTGGGTTATTGTTGGCAGTGGGCCTTTTATGTCATGTTATCCGATAGTTATAATGCTTATACCCACAAAGATCGATATTTCTCGGGCCAAAATTGATACGTAATGGGCCCGTAAGGACGGTCATGTATTATTGATATCGGACATTAATGCAGGCTGAACTTGGCTTAAAATTTGGATGTATGAGCCAACTTTTTTTTTAAAGGAAAAAAAAAGATTCATTTCATTGTTTTCAATTTGAATCTTACATTAAGATTTATTTTAGCAAGGTTTAAACACAAGTTATTTGCATCTAAAAGGTATTTTTAATTTCAATCACATTTTCCTTTAGATTTGTCCATTTTAATTTTTTATAAATTTTTTCTTTTTTTTTTTGTAAAATAAATTGCCACTTTAGATTTTTTGTGAAAAGTAATGAAATAATATTGGGTGTTAATAAACACTTCACATAGTCGTATGGTTTTGTGTGATTTTTCTAACTTTTACAATATTTTCATGAAATTGCACTTGAATTATATTGGAATAGAGTTATTATGGAGAGTAGAGATGAGGGAAAGAAATATCAAGCGATATCCGATATATATCATCTAATATCGGTGGTTTTGATTTTTAAAAAATAAGAAAAAAATAATAGAGAGAGATTTCTCAGCCTATATATCGGCGGAGACCGATATTTAAACCCTGGTAGAGAATATAAATTTCATATCAAGTGTTTAATAATATTGGATTTTCATTTTTAGAATTCTTAATTATTTTTCAAAATTCTAGTATATTTTATTCCGATCAATATTTTGCTTTCAACGGTCTAATTGAACAAGATTTTTTTCCATATATATAAAGAAAAATATGGTCAAAACTTGGGTAATTCTATGGAGAGTGGCCCTTTGGGGTGCAAGTCTCCCTACGTACACACACCGAGTAATTCTATGGAGATTGATCCTTTGGGGTTAAGTAGAAATTGAACTCAGGACTTCACTTCTTGAGATGGGTTCTTCAGCGGACTGTCCGATTATCCTATCGGGCCTGGCCGGACCTGAGTCCGTTTACAGGCCTAGTTCTGCTTCTTGGTTGTCACTCTAATCTCTTTGGGTTTTTAAATTTTAGAATATATTGTCAGTTTTCTAAGGATTCTTTTTTTTAAAAAAAATAAAATAAAATTCAGGATGGAATGGGGAACAAATTTAACATGTGGGTAGCAATTAGAACCAGATAATGTCTGAACCATCAAACTTTGAGCCAGGACAAATTTTTTTTTTTGGGCCCTTAAGGGCCAAAAATTCGGATGATTTAAGACCCTTCTGGCCCATTTCAGGCCACAATTTTGGCCCGACTCAGATTTTGAGTTTTTTGCATGAGGTGCTGAACGTAAAAACTCAATACATATCAATTGAGAATTGATAAAGATATCAGTGTTTTTATGAATACCAGTGAACATTTTCACTATTTAAATAATGACAAAAACATGAAAAGAAACTTCTTATAAAGAACACTAGTGTCGAATTAGAGGAAGGTCTATTAGTAATGGTTAAATATGACTAGGGGTGAACTCGGATCGGGTTTTGATCCGACCCGTATGACCCAACCCGAGAAATCAACCAGGTCGGGTCAGTGGGTCGGGTTGAGAAGACAAAAACCCGCATTGAATTCAGGTCAAATCAGGTTGAGGGATTTTCAAGTTAACCCGACATGACTCAGTTAAATTTAGGGTAAAATGGGTTCAAAATACTGATCGGATTAGAATTCGGGTTGAGTCGGGTTATAATTCGTGTCGGGTCAAGTTGAGACATTCGGGTCAAAAGTTCGGATTGAGTCGGGTCGGATTGGGTATTAAAAAACCCGACCCGACCCGGCCCGATTTCAGCCCTAAATGTGACCTACTAAAAATCACATTAAATGTATGGATGAATCTATATTTTAAGCTCTCCGAATCTTATCACTTTAAATTATCTTTTAATATTTAAATATTTAATGTAACCTTTAAAAACACGTCTCAATTGAAGTAGCAATTCATGATCAACTCCTTATTCAAATGCCAACAGTTTCAACAGAGGACTACTGAAAATTCCTTTGAACTGGAATAAAAATTGAACTTAGAATTCCCACTTCTTGAGAGAAATTCATAACCATCACTACAATCCTTTTAGGTAAGTCACCAATATATTACTTTAAAATTTTGAAGACACTTTAGTTGGCAACAGGGGTGTTTTTTTTAACCCTCTAACTCTATTATAGTATAATTATTCACTCCACTCATTGAACTTTTTTAGACCATTGATTGTTCAAAAATCATAAAAAGCCTTTTTTTTTTCTTTTGATGCCTTAGGTAAAAAACATTGTCCAATACCAAAATGAATTGTGATTCGGGCACCACCTTGTGCTTGACAATCAAAAACCTCTAATTTTATTAGATTGCATTTATTTCTTAAAATTTTAATCATCTATTACTTAAAAATATGAGATTTCTATCGAATTGAATCCTTCTCAAATTGGAAAAAAATTGTTCCTCAGTGAATGTTGATGCTTGATGAGAGAGAGAGAGAGAGCCCAAATCACATTGCAAACAGTCGATGACAAGTGTTAATCACCCTTTTGTGGCACTTTAACTTCTCAACTCATAACTTGATTTATACTAAACAATAGATGGGATTAAATCAATAATCAAAATCAACCATTTTCCTAATAACAAATCAACTGCAAAAAGAATTCAAAAGCGCAAATTCAATACCTACAAAACCCACCTACAACCATCCCTATTTCTAACTAAGACTTCCATTACCACCCTTCTAAATTTAATCCATCAATTTTGCTACTCTTTCTTCTCTGCTAAGTAACTACAACGCTCAGCAGTCTTTTCTTCTTCCTATCACTTCTCCTTTCTAATCATTTCCCCCTCCCTTTGCCCCCCCTCCTTTCTCATCTGTACAAAATTCTAGATCCCCAAAGAGTATAATAAACCAATTCTCCACCCAACGGATGCGATTTCCATCACCCACCCACCATCAATTACTACACTCAGGCGCAGTCGAGCATATGGCTGGTCTTCCGCACAAATTCTGGGGTGTGGGCGCCGGTGTCTTCTGGCCCAACTTGATCCTCATCTCCACAACCTTCTTGTGGGAATTTGAGTGCAGCGACGCAACGAATGTAGGGCTTGCAGCGGGCCGGTACTCTGGGAACAATCGGCCCGACTTGTACCGGACCCCACAAGCATTGCATAGTGTTTTGGGCCCCATGGGGCCCATCCTCCATTGCGGGGTCTTCTGTATCCCGCAATGCATGCATTTCCTAACAAGAGCAGCGGGCTGCGGCGCCTCCCCATACCCTGCCTCGGCAGGGGCTGGTGGCAGCTGCTGCTTCTTCTTCGGTCCCTTCTTGGGTGGCTGAGGGTGGAACTCCTCAAAGGTTTTGAATTCGGGGAGGAATGAGGACACGCTGGAGGACTCAGAGGAGGCAGGGGAGATGATCGGGCTGCTGCGGGAGGTGAAGCTGGGCGGGCGGGGACGCTTGCTGCGGGCCCGGCCTGGGAAGACAGTGTCTGGGCTGAGGGGCATGGGCTTGCCAGAGCAAGAGCTGCCCTCGAGGACGGAGACGGGACTGGAAGTGAGGAACTGAGAGTCGCTGCTGTTGTTGCTGCTGTTGTTGCTGTTGTTATTGTTGCTGCTGCTGCTGTGGGTGATGATGCTGCTGAGGCTCTTATTGCTGTAGTCATTGTCGAGGTCGATGCTCACAGCCGAGAAGGAATCCTCAACAAAAGTCGACAGCCATTCCAACTGTGCAATATCCTCGCACTGATCATAAACAAGCACAGACAGGAGATATTAGCCAAAAAAATTCGATCCATTGTTGACATAAAACCAATGTTATCACTTATCGGAACTGGACCGTCTAACGAACCATCTTCAAGGTATTTTGGGTTCAACCGTGGTCAAAGCCGGTCAAGTAGTAATATAATATAAATATTATATATAAAATTAAGTAAGCTATCTTTTACCAATAACATTAATATAAATATTAAAAATAACATTTAAACTCTAAATAATATATCAAAACGGTGAAAGATATTTGATAGAAATGGTAATAAACATTTATATTTCAAATATATATATATATATTTTCAAATATTATTTTTAAAAGAAAAAACTTAATAAAAAAAATATAAAAAATCAAAATTTGTGAGCCGCGGTCCGTGGCTCACAGTTTGTGGGTAAAAATCGCAGAAAACCGCGGCTCTGACCGATTTTGACCCACAGCCGGTTCTCAACCAGAACCGCAGCCCCTGCGGTTCCAGTCGAACCCGGTTCGGTCTGGTTTTTGTAACATTGCATAAAATATAGAAAAGAACTAAGGCAATTGCAACTCTGTCAAATCCTAACTGACTCTCTAATGGGCTGAGTTAGGCCGAGTTGGGTCGACCAGCCAACTAAATATTTAATTAGTAATTATTCAAAAGTTGATGTACCCCACACTCCTATTAGTAGGGACCAAACCCATAATGGAGTGTGATGGGCTGCCTGCATATACACATGATTATGATTCTTCGCCTTTGTTCTATTCACATTGCAACTTACCAAAGCAAAAGGAATGGATCCTATACTAATCATAAATTCATTGACCTTTGCTGATGAATTGAGTGAAATATAATCAATTCATTCAAATTAATCAAAATAAACTAGTTTAAAGCTAAACTTCTAAATTTATTAAATTAAATTTCCATGCCAGTGTAAATATCAAAATTCGACCGAAAAATAAACATTGTTTTCTATACAATATGACGATGGACCACATTTGGCATTTGGTTCCTTCGTTGATCTTTTAAGAGTGGTAATAACCCATATCATAAAATTTGAATATCAAATAAAATTCAAATATATTCATGGCATTTTCTTTTAAAAACAAAAATGGACATTATATAAGATTGGCTGCCATTAAATAATACCATTATAAGTTTTATTTAGCATTAAATTTTGATCTTTAGATAAATATAAAAATGCCACTTTATTTCATCTTCCTCTTAAACTCTGTAACTAAAGCAAACAATGATTTATTTATTTTTATATATTACAGAGAATTTCTGAAGTTCATATTCAGATAGAGAAATTTTGAAAATGGCAAAAGTTCTTTTAACAGTGAAAGCAATTTCACAGCCCACTTACTCCGGGAAATTTTTTTAAGAAAAAAAGAAAGAGGAGCAAAGAAGAAGATGGAAAAAACTTACAGGAACAGAAAGCTCCGCGGCGAGGTCGTCTTCCATGCCGAGGCTCTGGCCGCCGCTGCCGTGGCCGGACAAAGCGGACCCAGAAGAGGCCAGAAAGTCGGAAGCCGCCGGACAGCTGCCCTCGAGGCTGCCGAGGTCGACTCCGATGTCCTCATTAGGGAAATCCAGCAGCAAATCGTCAATGTGGTCGAAGAAATCAGTCTCAATGTCTTCCGTCAATCCCTGCCCCATCATCTTCCCTTCCATACAGAAATACCAAAAATCAATATCTTACATTTTCTCGATTCTACATAAAAATATATAAAAAGTACCCAAAAGAGAGAGGCTTAAAACCCAAAATCTAACCCAGGAAAATCCCAATCTTAAAAAAGCAAAAGTAATCTGAGAGAGATTCCCTAGTGATGTTATTTTCTCCGGTTTTCAGAAAGTTCAAGATGGAACTACAGAACATTTCTAACTTGCGCAGCCCGCGTCCTCCGGGCCCGCCTGCCCAATCTTATCTGGCGCCGCTGTCTACTTTGAACTTTTTTTCCCCTTTCCTTTTTCTTTTTTATTCTTTCAAAAATACTTTTTCCCAATTTATACTTTTAATCTAACTTAAATAAGTGCCAAATTCTAAAATTTGAATGACCATCTCAAATTCTTTGGACTCTTCCTTCAAATATCATAGTTTTTTTTTGGTATTTATCGACTCAGATATTATTGACAGTCAATTAATAATTATCATTTTAATTAAGTTAATAATACAGTAGATGTAATTTAAATTGTAAAAATTTAGTTTAAAAAAAGGCATGTAAATCCGTGAGCAAAGAGAAGTAAATGGAATTAATTACACCAAAAGGGGAAGTGGCTTACGTGGAAATTTGACTTACTGAGATAAATATTATTTATAATATAAAACAAAAATATAATATTTAAATCTGTCGCAGTCTACCGACGGTTTAAGGCACGCGGTTTGTGAGAACAGATCACGTCTGGCGCACTTTAGCGGCAATCATGGCGGGTTCAAATCGGTTGTCTGTTACTGGATTCGGGTTTGGACTTTGGCGGTATTTTATCCAAAGGAAGGGGCAATATTGTCATTAAGCGTGATTGGCTCGAATTTAGCATTCAAAAATCAAAACTTTGAATAAGAAATAGAAAAGTGGAAAATTTCGTTTTCTTGACTCGGTACTATTTCTTGAGTCTTTCAAAAACAATTTTCTATATTTATTTCCAAATATTTCCGTAAATTACTTTTATAGTAATAAAAATACTTCTAATCTGAGTTATAAATATTACTTAAATTGAAAAAGTGCACGCCTTTACAGTAAGAAATTGATAATATTGTAAAAAAAATACTTTTAAAATTGCAATTTTTAAGGACTATTCCGTATAAATAAGTATACACTACATGAATTGTCCGAACAGAAGTAAAAAATAACTGTAGCTTACTTATTTTATTTTTTTAAGATTTTTTTTTTAAAACTTTTAAGAGAAAAAAGCTATTGAAGTTGTCGTTCTTCATCAAAAAGGAAAAAAAAATAGTTTAATGAAATTAAGTCCTCTAGAAGTTGAATTATAAATTCCTTCAAAATTATGACCTGCTGAAAATTCCAACTATCTAATACAGACACAAAGAATTCTTGAAAAATAGAGGAATTCTTATAAAAATAATTTTATTAAATTCAATCTCTAGCACAGGCTAAACCACGATTGCTACATTTTTCAAGTTTTATTAAAGAGAAAATTAATTAAATGACTTCTTTTAAATGTCCAAAAGCAAGAATATACATTTTCACCTAAAAAACAAAACTTATTAAGTAAACACTGAGTTGTATTATTGTAAAATTGTTGGCTAAATCATACTATTTAAAAGAAAAAAACATTCTTAGTTTGAGTCGATGTTATCATAATCGTCTTCGAGGCATTTTGAGTTTAATCGGATTCAGCTACAGTCAAAACTGGTAGAAGCCAAAACTGGTAGAAGCCGGTTAAATAATAATAGAATATAAATATTACATATAGTATTAAATAAAACACATTTTTATCAATAATATTAATATGAATATTAAAAATAATATTAAAACAGAATAATATATAAAAATGGTGAAATATATAAAATAGAAATAATAATAAATATTTATATTTAAGATATATATTTTTTAATATTAATTTCTTATATTTAAAAAAAAATTAAAAAAAAATTAAATTTTATGAGTCACGTTTCATGATTTCTGTGTTAAAATCGCATAAAAAAGCGATTTTAACTCATAATCGATTTTTTCCAAAAAATCGAATTACAGCCACCGCAGTTCCTGTTGAACTGTCGGTTCAGTCAGATTCCCATTAACTTGATGAGAGAGAATTAAAACCAAAACTTTATACAAAATAAGGAAAGTTCGCAGAAGTTTCTTTGAAATGTGGAGCCACTTGAAATGAATTACAAATTCAGAAATTGGAAAAGCAAGAGAGAGATAAATGCTCATTTTCTCATTAACTTGATGAGAGAGAAAATTAAAACCAAAACTTTAATACAAAATAAGGAAAATTCGCCGAAGTTTCTTTGAGATGTGGAGCTACTAGAAATGAATTTCAAATTCAGAAATTGGAAAAGCAAGAGAGAGAGTATACCTTAGTTGTGAATTGTGTAATCTCTGTTTGGAAAGCTAATAATCTGTACTTCTCTCCTGAAATAGAGGAGGAAAACACTGGAATGCAAGGAAAATCCCAAATGGGAGTGGTCGAATTACAGAGGAATTCTTGAGAAAAACCCTAATTATCAACGCCAAGGTGAAAGAAAAGCACTAAAACCCAAAAACCCTGAAAATCAACAAGGCCAAACTCCAAACTAAGAACATGTACCCTCTAATTCCCTCGTGGAATTGGAAGAGAACACATCAAAAGGGTAAACTAAGATAAACTGCAAAATTCAAAGAGCTGGGGCATCAAAACCGAGAAGAAGTCCCAGTGACCCAATTGAAAACAAGAAGAATGGATTTTGTAAGAGAGAGAGGGAGGGAGGGAGAAGAGAGAGTTAAGAAGAAGAGGAGAAGAAAGAAGGGCTAAAAAGGGCAGAGAAGAAGGTGTGGGGTTAATCTTGCTTCTGGTAGGTGAGGTTCACACTTCATTGCTAGCTGTCTTTTACGATCCTCTCTCTGTCGTGACGTTGAAGCCTTCTTTCCCTGCCCTTTCCCCTCTCTTATTTTCTTTCTTTTCTTCTTACTTTCCTCAATTCTACCATTTTTCATGTCTCTCTCTCTACACATTCTCCACCCCACTCCCACTGTTTTCAGTTTTTTCCTTCTTTCATTTTCTAAAACAATAAACTCTTTTAAAATTTTACTACTCAACCCTCGACAACAGACTCTCTTCAGAGTTCAGTCATATCACTACTGATCAAGCTGGGTCCCACCTGCCGCTGGACAGGGGTCGAAATATTGGCCGATACATATTATATCGGACGATATGTATCGATTTTTCAAAACCGAATGATATCAATCGATACGATATGTATAGACAAGTAAAAAAGGTTATCGGCCGATATGACTGATATTCGAACCGAATATCGGTCACAATATCGGCCGATATGCATAAAAATTATTTTTTAAAATTTATTTGAATTTTTTTAAAAAGAAAAATAAAAACCGATACGATTTTTTATGGTTATTCACGGTTTTTCACGGGTTTTTACGATTTTTCACCGTTTTGAATATCGGAGGAGAGAGAAATGTCAGAAAATGGAAAAAACAGATGAGAGAGAAAATTATCGGCCAATATTTGCGTATCGGCCGATATATCGACAGACCCGTATTTTGGACCCCTGCTACTGGGTCATTTTTTTTCTTTTCTTTCCCTAATTTTTTTAAAAACTGGTTAATCTTTCTTTAATTTGAATTATGCATGCTTCGAAGATTTATTTAGCCAATTATGATGGGTAAGCTTGGTGGGCAAAACTCGTCTTTATTTTGAGATCAAGTCCCCCTAAATATAAAAAGGATTATATCCAATTGTTATGTACTCGGCGTGTGCAAATTGAAAGGTTTGCAAATGCTTCAAGAATTAGTTAGATGAGACGCTTGAATATTTTGATCTTGAAAAAACCGTTTAAAAGAAAATTAGGGCTAAAAATTGGGTTGGGTCGAGTTTAAACTCAACCAAACTCATATCAAAATTTATTAAACCCGACCAGACCCGACCCGAAATGCTAACCCGAGTTACTCAACCCGACTTGACTCAATCCAAGTGTTGTTTGTTTTATAACTTGGTGCCACGGCTTCAACTCGGGTCGGGCTGACCCGACCTGCATGACTCGACCCGAGAAATCATGCTGGTCGGGTTGAGAATTTCAAGTCAGCTGGTCGGGTCGAGTTGAAGTGACAAAAGCCCGTATAGAATTCGGTCGGGTCGGGTTGAGGATTTTACAAGTTAACTTGATCTGGCTAAAATTAGGCTAAAATGGGTTCAGAATGTGGGTCGGGTCCGAATTCAAGTTGATTCGTGTAAGAATTTGGGTCGGGTCTGGTCGGATCTAGAATTTTGGGTTGAGAATTCGAATCGAGTTCCATAAAATATTAATTCGGGTCGGGTCGGATTTCGACTAGGCCCGAGTTGCAACCCTAGTTGGTGCACTCGAGTTGGATCGAGTTGTTTTAAATTTCTCAACCTGACCCAACTCAAATTTCATGTGGGTTTTATTTTTCTCAACCCAACCCGATTCGAGATATACAAATACATAACGCAAATCCATTAATTTCTCGAGTCGGGTCATAGGGGTCGATTTGTTCACTCCCTAAAGAAAATCTTGATATTAAATTTTTCTCGAGAGAGAGAGCCTCACTAGACTGTTTTATTTTAAAAGTATATTTAGTTTAATATCATATTACTTACTCACAAGGAACTTGTGACCCAATTTAATTTAATAATATTATAATTTTATTTATATTGATCTAACCAAATTAAGATATAAATTCTTGCTATATCAATTATAAAAAAAATATTTAAATATTTATATTTATTTAATTAAGAAAAAAAATCAAAGTTGATTGAGAACTCTACGTTGATGGTTTATTTGGCTTTAAATCAAATGCCTATGTGCATCAATGAGATTAATTTATTTTACATCCTTATATCATCAACTTTTTCTTTAATTTGTAGGGTCACTAGACCCCACACATTACCAATTTTTATCTATTTGAAAATAAGTCACGAGATCTTTATAACTCAATTATGTCGGCTTAGCGTGTTTGTTTTAATATTTTCTAATTTTCTTACCTTTTGCTTTTTTTCCATCACTTCTATTTCTTCATTTGCAATTAAAGTTTCAAAATTAGAAAGATCATCATATTTGATAAGCCACATATCTCGGTGTAATTAAATTTGATAAAAAAATATCTTAATTTGTGGTATATTGACTTTAAAATATTATTTAAGTTTCAATTAGAAGATTCAAATGATACCCAAACTCATATGTTTTCTAATAATTTGATATCTCAATTTAAATACAATTTAATTTGAATAGTTTCTATTGGGAAAAAGTACATTGTTCATCTATGATTCAATAATGCAATTTCTTTCATCCTCATTATAAGTCAAAATCTCATTTATCATATTAACTTTTTGAGTTGAATTTCATCATTTAAATCTTTCGTAAACCATTATCGACATTCACTCCACTATCTAATATATCTATTTTTATCATTTCCATCTATATTTTAAAAAACCGACCTCTCCTCCGTATGCATACAATTTGTAGCCTTCAAACTTTAGACATTAAAACAGTATTTAATCTTCTACTAATATAATCAGAGTACTTCAAATGGGTTTTTCACGACTTATCTTTAATTGAGATTAGTTTTAAATTATTTTTTATAGATTGATATTGGAACTTATCACTTTATTTTATTTAAATCATTGTGGTACAAATCAATCACAAAATTCATTGTGATATAATTTTTTATTCATCTTAAATCTATAATTGTATTCCCATAAGGAAAAAAAAATGCATTTTTCCAATATGATTGAAAGATTTACAATGGATTACCAAACATGACAGCTCCAATCTCTTTTTAATCATTTGTTTTGATTTTTATTCTAATTTAGCCACTTGTTTTCCCAATGCGTTTGCTTGCCAACGGTAAAATTGACGCGACTTCAAATGTTGTACACGAATTATTCGGTGGATATGTTTGGCAATCATCCAATAAGAGAGAATAAACAACCTGTGATCCATTGACCTTCATCCATTGCATACGACCAAATCTATGAATCATAGTTCAAAGTTTATTATATATTATTATATATGAATCTTATACATAAGTTTATACAGTAAATTTCTCTAATGTAATATGGCTGATACTAGAGTGTAGATATTACATTAGAGATATTATTATGTTAGAGGAGTCTGATAAATTGATATAGGAGTCTTTTCCAACGATAACTCTTCAAGTCAATCGACTCTCACCCTTTTTAAAATGGATCTTTCGGTTGAAATTAAAACACAAAATTACACAAGAATAAAAATTTCTTTCTTGAATTACTTTTTTAAAGTTTAGATGATATAGTTTATGAGGTCCTTAGTCACTTTTACTGTAATTTTATATTCTAAATGTATGAAATATTACTTTACAAAATAGTTGGGACTGGGTCATAGTATATTTTGTATTTTGAATGTATTGAATATTAAGTTAGAAAGATTTATTACATTTTGTATGGGTTTGAGGTCGGAATCGACTGCCGATATTACTTTAGACAGTTTTAGGGCCTGCCCTGACTTAAGGCCAAACCGCCTAAGGCCCCACCAATTTGACCAATGG
Source organism: Chimonanthus praecox (assembly GCA_022113865.1). Lineage (NCBI taxonomy): Eukaryota > Viridiplantae > Streptophyta > Magnoliopsida > Laurales > Calycanthaceae > Chimonanthus > Chimonanthus praecox. The sequence continues at coordinate 6,423,710 of CM039087.1, read as the reverse complement.
CCTAGGGGCCCCACCATGCACTTTTCCTAGGGCCTAGGGCCCCTGAAATTTAAAGGCCAAGGGCCCCTGAAATTTAAGGGCCAGTCCTAGACACTTTATTACTTTAGAGAATAATACATTAAGAGTAGGGCTTATTACTTTAAATAATAATACATTAAGAATATTAGGGCTGCAACTTGGGTCGGATTTTGGCTCGACCGGCATGACTCGACCCGAGAAATCATGTGGGTCGGGTCGAGAATTTCGGGTCAGCGGGTCGGGTCGGGTTAAGAAGATAAAACCCCGCATGAAATCCGAGTCGGGTCGGGTTGATGATTTTATAAGTTAACCCGACCCGACTAAAATTAGTCTTAAATGGGTTTATAATGCTGGTCGGGTCAGAATTCTGGTCAATTCGGGTTAGAATTTGAGTCGGGTCGAGAATTCGGATCAGATTGGATTTTAAAGAACCCGACCTGCCTGACCCGAATTGCAGCCCTAGTTAAGAGGTTTTACTGTAACTCATACGTACCTGTTCTGCTAAACTTTTTTCTTTTTCAAGAGAATAGCATACATAATTACTTTTATTTAATATTTATATTCTATTCTTTTAGATAAATTTCTTTTATAAACTGATTTACAACAAAATTAGTGTGAAATTTCAAACATAGCAATTGAATTAAATAATTTACTCCTTTTTAAAAGAATAAATCTAACACTTTCGAGAAGGTGTGGGGGTCTTAGGTTTTTTGTCATAAAAAAATATATAACTTGTTTGGTCCAATTAAAATATTTTTTTTATGAACCTTCACACTTAAATAAAGACTTTTCTAATCAACTTATTACCATTTTATTTGATAAACTCATGAGTAAATATACAAAAGAATATCATCTAAATGTATAATAATGTGAATAAAGTTACATCTTTGTCGAGTTTGTTGTGCCATAACAGTTCTTTACAACTATAATTGCCCTTTTTGAACATTATTAACACAATTAAAATTTGAAAATAATGAAATAGGTGCTTACTTTTGTGGTGGTGACTAACAACTAAGTAAGACATCAATCATTATTTAACCATATGCGAGTTAAAAAGGAAGAGTGCCTTTATTGCCTTAATTGCATTACTTTTTGCCACCTAACTCTTTTAGCCACGATATTTATCTTAAGAATTATTATATATTTAGTTATTTTTAATCTTTAAATATTAGAATTTTTAATTTTTAGATACTCAGATATTGCAATTTATGCATTTGAAACAATGTTATCAGAATCGGATCGAACCGTGTCTTATTGCCTTAATTGCATTGCTTTTTGCCACCTAACTCTTTTAGCCAAGATATTTATCTTAAGAATATATTATATATTTAGTTATTTTTAATCTTTAAATATTAGAATTTTTCATTTTTAGATAGTCAGATATTGCAATTTATGCATTTGAAACAATGTTATTAAAACCGCAGAAAATCGGTTATGGGTCAAAACCGCAGAAAACAGGTCAGAACCGCGGTTTTCTGATGTTTTGAACCATAAAATTTGAATTTTTTTTATTTTTTATTTTTAACTTTTCCCCCTCAAAAAATAAAAAATTAATATTAAATGTGTATATTTAAAATATAAATGTTTATTACTATTTCTATCACATATCTTTCACCGTTTTAGTATATTACTCAAAGTTTGAATATTATTTTTAATATTTATATTAATTTTATTAGTAAAAGATGTCTTATTTAATGTTATATATAATATTTTATATTATATTATTACTTGACCGGTTTTGACCGGTTTTGACTGCTGCTGAACTCGGTTGAACCCAAAATACTTCGAAGACGGTTTCGTTAGACGGTTCGGTTCTGATAACATTGATTTGAAATTAAATAGATGAAAAAAAAAGATATATTAAAAATATGAGATCTCAATCACAAAATTAATTTTGTATGGACAGACGTTCATTTTCTAAACTTAAGTTTCAATTAAGTATCTTCCTTTTATCTTTCAACTCTTTTTCTTTTCTTTTTTCACTCTAACGACTGCTGTGCTTTCCATCTTCAATAATAACAAAATAACAAGAGTTTAATGCTAATAGTTTCTCTCTTAATCTCTTAAAATCAAAACCTTCAAATTCAAAATCTATAAATGGTCAATTATACCTTCATAATTCAGAAGTTTCTCAACTCTAATTTTTTCAGATAACATTATCAAATATGTTATCTACATTTAATAAACAAAGTCATGAGAATATATCTATGTGGACGATGCGAATTAGAAAGAAATTAAAAGTACAACTCGGTATGAACTTACAAATGTATGTCGAAGGTATCGATATAAAAATGTAATAAAAAATAATTAAATCAAATACACACCTTCTCTATATAAATCTCCACATTGGAGGTGTGACTAATTTCACATATATACGAAATCACCCAAAAATCTCGTATATCAAATAAATTTGAAAGAAGTTAAATTTAAGATTTCTAATCTAATTCTAGAAGTTTAAACCTACTGACTTCTAGTCTATTGAGCACAACCTACATCTCTTTAATAAATTGATTAATCAATAGCATATTTATTTATATTTTTTTTGTTCATAATTAGATTTTTTACAAATCAAATAACTAAAACTAGTCTCATCTTATGATTTTGACATTGACACATGTAGGCTAATATGAATGATGATAGACTAATATAAAATTTTGTTTTGTTTCAAGATGGTTGGTAATTTGGTATCACCTATCAGCTAATACGTAGCTTAGCTCAACTGGTTACCTCTCGTCTCACAGAGCAGAAGGTCACGGATTCAAGTCCCTGTGGTCTAATCTTCGTGTGCCTTAGAGGTAGGGATCCACCCATGAGGGTTTTACGCATGGTATCCCACAGTTTACCACACGTACATTCAAAAAAAAAAATATTTTTTCACTTATTCTAATCACTTTCATTAATAGTAAATTCTACTTATGTTATTTCGATAAACATTGGAGTAGAGAGAGTATATTTGTCTTATTAAGAGGAAATCATGAAAATTCTCTTGCTTGGATAAAGTGCATTATACATGTGTACGGGAAATGCTAATGAATTTCAGTGAAATGGCCAAACAGTTTGAAGAAAAGGACACAAACATCTTTTCTTTATGTAAATTATTTTAATGAGAGCAATCAAAGGGTTCTATTTTCAGCACTTCCAAAATTTATAAATAGGATACTATTTTTACTTTCAACTACTGTAAATAATAATAATCAATACTAATGAAAATAATAATAGAGTGCTCCTTTTAATATAAATAAGAGAGCTAAAATTAGAACACCAGTCTAAAAAGTCTTTTATTTCAAGGGTCAAATTGATTGATAAATAGGTACATCAGTAAGAGGTACGTGCTTTACGCGAGTGAAATTAGTTAAAAATTTATAGTGAATAATTTTTTTAATTTATATATATTTATGCAAAATTTTATATTCTTGGATAATACTATAAAATGATTTTGATCATATCCTTGAGAGTCACCAAATTCAATTATAAAATCTCATTTTTTTTCTATTTTTAGATAGTTTTTCATAAATTTTCTCTATTTTTAGATAATAATATAATAAAGTTGAAGTAAATACTTCCAAATCACTAAATCTCATCTTAGTTTTTTTTTATTATTATTTTTGGACAATTTTTGTTTTTTTTTTAAAACTAAATCCTCTCAATTCACCTAAATAACTCATTAAATCCCATCTTAAAATCTTTTTCCTATTTTTTAGCTAATTTTAGATGAGTTTTGCCTTTTTATTTATTTTACAATATAGAAGAAAATCACAATTATTCAATAAGTGAATGATTAAGATTCATTATACAAACACCTTAAAGTATCTATTTATATATAGATAGAATAGAAAGATGATATATCTTTTAAGGAAATTAAGTTGGCATACTAGCGAGTACACATTGCTATCAAATAAATATATGCTCAAAATCATAATAGAATCTAATTTTTGGACCATTGGATCTTACCTCTCTATCCTCTATGATTGTCCCATATTGAACTATAAATAGATGCTTAGGATTCACTTATTTTAAGAAATTTTTCATTACAATATCTTTATTGGCTCATAAGTCGCATAAATACATTTTTCAAATGACTTTTTATTAAGCATGCGAACTCTTAAGACACATTCATCTATTACGTATGTTAAATGCTATTTTTAAATGGAAGTGACAGAGACGTTAGTATTTTTAATAGTAAGAGATATTAGTGTACTTTTTCATCACTTATATGATAATAAATAGAAAAAAAATAAGTTTAATATTCCATTTTATAAAAAACATGGCTCCTCATCAATTTCCCTTGACAAAGTTTAAATTCAAATTTGACTTAGATGCTTAGTACAAAAGGATAGCATTTATTACAAACTCTATGAAATGCTCTCATGGCAAGACTTCTATGTGAAATCCACTTGTGATCATAGCGTTAAGTTGATTTGAAAGATTTATATCTACAGCAGTGCTTATAAAAAAATAAGTTTCACTGATAAAGCTAACAATGAGATTGAACTTGATAAATTTTGTATCTCATACGGTTGATTTTCAAGTTCTTAAAAACAGCTAGAATTAAGTATAAGAATTACATATAATTTTTTTTGGATAACGAAGGTATCTTTCAGGTATTGACTCAACAACACTAATCCTCCAGAGCTCGCAATGCCATTGCCCATACAGCCGGTCAGGATAAGTCAGATAAAAGCACTAAGGTTTGATCCCGAAACATGAGGGAGCAAACTCCACATCGGGATAAATTTTGTTTTATGATAGTGATAAAAATATTTTTGGAAGTTGCATTTTCTTACTTTTTAGGGTCACTTTATTCAACCTCCTTATCAAATATATTATTTAAAATTAAATAGAAGTTTTAACTTAGTCATGTGACCTTTCACAAGTTCTTCTTTGTAGTTACACATTGTCTTACACTTTTACTATTTCTATCACGGGCAAACTACAAAATGCTCAAGTGGGCAACTTAGGTATTTGGGCCTTATGAGGTCCATTTGATATTGTAATTAAATTACTTAAATTATTTTATTTCTAACTTTAGTTCTAATTTGAATTGATGTCTAATTAATGCATTCTCACCGTTAGATTAAACATCTTAGGCAAAATTATTTATTTAGTAGATTTTATTTTAAGAAATCAAGAGTTGGAATAATTTAATGGGGTCATTTTGGATATTTTGATAGCCTCCATTCATTCTATCCAACATAGTTCTGCATTCGGCGTGTGCAGATTGAAAGGTTTATATATGTCCCAAGAATTAATCAGGTGGAACATCTGAAAAATTTAAATGAGACACTCAAATACGTTAATCTAAAAAAAAATATTAAAGTATATGGTAAGACTTAAAAGAGATACATATCAAATTATTAAAAAATATCATGACAACATGGAAGCCCTAAATCCATTCTTCCCTCATCGAATGTTGATGACCGTTGGACAATACCTCTTTTAAATAGACAGTTGGCTAATAGAAAAAAGGTCATACACCAAATTTAAATATAAATGTAAACTAAAATTGATAAAATAAATAATTTCAATTATGATAATATTAACTCTTCCAAGTTCCAATACCTTTTTATTAATGACTTTTCGTTTGTTTTAATACAGTTTTACACCTTGCTTCCATTGCACACAACAGTAATACCATTTACCAAACCAATTAAAAAACCTTATCTACCACAAGCATTTAGAAATTCCCAATGCCCTTTTAAAAGCCAAACTAATAATATTTTATTAAATAATATTTTTATAATTATATGTAGGTGGTAAATCATAATAACATAAAAAGATGAGAAATACCCAAAAGGGCAAAAGCAACCACACAACTCTCATAATAATCTCATCTCCTTTGCGTAACGTGGGTTGCACTCTTAGAATCATTTCTCTCTTTTAAACTGTTCTCACTCTTTATTTTATTACCACTTTCTTCATTTTTTAATAAAAACATATAAATAATAAAATAATTTATTTTTAATACACCCACATGGCCATATTGCCAAAAAAAATTCAATTTACCCAAAAGGCTCAATTAGAGTTAAGTCTCATATAATATGGTTGTTGAATTTATAATTATTATAATAAAATTGTTTGTATGGGACAACCAACATGAGGATGTGCCCCATTGAGGATCTCATTTCTCACCTTCAAAGGGAAGAAAAGATGTAATCATTGTTCTAACTTAAGAGCTAAGTGTTATTGGCAAATGATATTATCCACATCCATGTTATTTATTATTCTTGCAACTCTTTCTTCTTCTTCTTTTTTTAAAAAAACTTTTTTTTTTTAATTTACGTGTGAAAAATCACAGGAAGCCCAGCGTAAAATCCTCATGGGTGATATCCATTGCCCTTAGAGTACATCATGTTGAATCATAAAAGCTCGAACTTGACACCTTCCTCTTCCTGAGACGAGGTTAGCCAGTTGAGCTATATCCCATATAGAGAAAAAAACCTTTTTGATAGACTATTCAAAGATAGACGTTGAAGAATTTAAAAAAAAAAAATTGTGGGATGTTTAGTAATAAGTAATATGTGATTAAAAAACTAAGATATGTTTAAGATATTGAGACCCAGAGATCTGTATAGCCATTACCAACCCATTAAACTAGTAACACATCAACATGTTGGTGCGTGTTTGTGGCACTATTTTCATATAATAAGAGAGGAAGCACCTCATATGAATCTGATGGCACGTGCGAGGGTCCACCATGAAACATGGGCTCTAAACATCAAAATTAAAGACCTAATAGTCTAATCATGTTTAAATACGGCATAGGTACGATGAGGACATGTTATGGATACCACATCCATATATATTATAAACAATAAATATTTTATTAAATGCTATATGATAGAGATACGGTTGTGTTGTTTATTTCAATCTTATGTTAGTTACTTTCTAAGTCTTCACGATATAAATCTGTGTAGACTAAGTTAAGATGTTTAATATGGGTGTAGTTCAACTAATAATTTTCTGTTTGAGGAAGTGGGAGGTGCCATGTTCGAGCTCCCATGACTTCACCCGGTTACCCTCACGCTGGATTTCTCGCAGTTTTCCACACGTAAATTCAAAAAAGTTGATTAACATGATGACATTTCTAAGACAAGTCGAAAGCTCTAGTTTTTGAACTATGCTTTGAATCAATCGAATACTGTTGATGGAAAAATTAGGAAAAATTAGGCAGCTTCGAATGATGTCAATGTACGATGTGCGGCGCATGTGACATTTCTATGATGAAATGTGAAATATGCCACTTCAATTGTTCACTTTAACTATCATTACACTTACGTAACATAATATTTTACGTTAACTTATACGATCACTGAAGTTATATTTTTGACATTTGGCATGTAATAAGTCAATGAGTCTCGTAACATAGAAATACATAATCGTGAGACAGAGAGATTATTATTCATTTGATCAAAATGCATTCAGAAAAATAACTATTTCATCTTTGATTTTGATGGATCTAAATCTGATGGCTGACAATGACTTTTGACTCTAAATTTTAATTTTAAGATATTCTACAATTCTATATTCAATACGATTGCAATCTTATGACTTACAAAATGGGTTTTCTATTATTTTTACTATAGTATCTGTTACTTTAGCATTTGCTATTTATTTTTAATAGCTAAAATAGAGATGATGATAGATGCAAATCAAAGGGGAAAAAAAAATTAAAAGGAAGAAGAATCTTTTATCTAATGTCTACACCCACATGTGCTGGTATAGAAAATGTGACACAGAGTAGACATGGCATGTGTGAAGGTCTTCTCCCCAAACCCTAAATTATCTGTCAATTGAAAACCATGGAAATTGGAATTGGAATGCACGTTTTGTCCAAAATAAATAATGGTATTACAGCCTAAAGAATTCAACTAAAAATTGATTTTTATATGGACAGTCTGAAGCTATGAGATGGCTTTGGACTTTTAAATATTTTGAGTTAGACACTTAAACTTCTCACTAGTTTCTTAGTTAATACATAACACTACAGTCCCGTTAGTCATTTGCACATGGTTGGCACTTCCACTTCCATGTCTCTTTAAGCAATCAGTGCCACAGATACATTTAAGGTTGATGAATGAAAGGACAATGCAACCTTACCTTAATTCATGTGACTAAAATGCCCTCTAAAAAAATACTATTTTTTTTTCAATACTTACATTTGATATTATCACGGCAAATTTAGACAAAGATCTACCAAATGAGAGAAGGTGATTAGTCTGTCTAAAGGATTTTTTTCTTAAATTTCATTAAAAAAATTTCTTTTTCAAGAAGATGAGTAATCATTTTATATTGAGAGTGATTTGAATTCAGACGTTTTATTTTTCAGACGAGTTATTGCTTTTAAAAATGATTCTGACGGGTTTCTATACTTTTATTTCTCTCGTACTATTCCTCTATCAATCATTAAAAGGAAAAAAAATCTTTTAATAGGATTTGTGATTTAGATAACCTGTGGTGTCATAGTCCTTGAGGGTCCTAACTCTAACTGCATGTCTGAGCAAATGTATGGCTCCCTGTATCTGATGCAGGGGAGAAGTGTCGGCGTCCTGTAGTAAATATATTAGAGTTGGATGTAATGAGAATTTTTAGAATATGATATAAGCTCACTCATACAGAAATTAAAATAAAATTGTTAAAATCATTATCTTCAAATTTTTCTAATTAGATTTTTTTAAATTAGATATTGACCCATGAACATGCCTGACCTGACCTAAAAAAAATCGGGTTTATGTCACACATTTTTTTTTTTTTTAAATTAAATTGACCAGTCTCAAAATAAATTCGGGTTGGGTTGGGTATAGTGTCTTGAACTTGAACCCAGCCCAAATTAGTTTAAGATTAATATTTAAATTATATTAATTTTTCACCTATTAATTTTAGCCCATGTACCTCACTAAGTTAAAAAAATCTTAGCCTATTGCTTCGATTTCTTATATTCTAATGTGCTCAGACAAAAGCTAAGTCCTTTTATATTTCATTTACTATTAAAAATATTTTTCTTTCATTTTTATATATTTTTAAAATTTATATATGAATTCGGGTCAGGTTTGTAGTTAAAGTTTTTTGAGTTGTATGGGTTGGGTTGAGCAGAAAATGTGTTATTACTTAGGACTTGACCAATTGCCACGCTAGGTCTACCCCTCTTTTTTTTACTTGCAACTTGTAAATTAGTCCAATTTTGTGGAGGAAATGTAATTTAATTAAGTTTTTGATGAATGAAACACATGAGATTAAATTCACCATGCAAAAATAGAACAAACCCTTAGAATTAAATCCAATTCAAACACAAGCACAAATTAAAAATTAAGAACTAAAATAGGCCTCATCTCACTCGGGAGACTCAACAAAGCCTATAGCTTCAAATAACTCAACTTAGTTGGATTTGCTACAATGCCTGACCTATGTCTGATTTTATAGGACTTTATTTTTTTTAAATGAAAATAAATAAAAAAATATAAATAAAAATCCGAGACTTGATCACCGAGTCCAAGTCCGAATCTGACTTCGACTCAATCTCATGCTTCTTTCTTTCGCTCATCGGTTGATCACTGAGTCCAAGTCTAACTCAGTTGAGTCGACTCGATCTCCTGCTTATTTCTTTCGCTCATTGGTCAAATTTGACGCCTGTAGGACTAAAATCAGGTTGGGTCGGGTCCCTTAAGACCTAATCCAACCTTAGTCAATATTTATGAACCTTCACCCGACCTGAGCTATTGACCCGACTGAATTCTAATCCAATTCAACATCAATCCTGATCCGACCCACATTTTGAACCCATTTTAGTTTACTTGTAGTCGGGTCGAGTTAACTTGAAAATTCATCAACCTGATTTGACCCGTATTCCATACGGGTTTTTATTTTCTCTATCCGATCTATTAATCCAACCCGCATGATGAACTGACCTGAGTTTCACCCCTAGATGTCCGCGTCACATATAAATGTTAGCACCAACAGGAATTATCAAGTCCACTTAAATTTTACACAATTCACTTTTAAGAAATTTTGTACATTTCCTCGCTATAAAAAATATATGCCATATATCGGCCTTTCCAAGCACTGTTGCCTGAGGTGGGGAGAAGTGTCGGCTCAGATGACCAACTTTCCAACATCCAAAATTACTGTTCTAACAGAAGCTAATAATATTTTGATAGGGGCTTGACCTTTTATGACGACACATGTTATAATTGTGATGTTGGCCTCTGTCCATGTACTACTTGCAATGTCTCAATTCTTGATAAATTCATAAATAATGATTGAATTAATGAAAAATAATGGATGATTTAATTTTACCCATTTATGTGTACTTTTCAATTTAATATTATGAATACATTAAATGAGGTTAGAATTTAAATGTAGTTGAAAAATAATATTATTGATAATTTAGATTTATCATTAAAGAGGCTTTTTATAAATTCTATGCAATGAGAGAGATAAGCAATACTTTTATAAAAAATCGAGTGTATGAACTTTCTTTATCACGGTTGAGTAGTTTTTTTGGGGCGTTGATTATTGATGTTCTTGTTTGGTTTTCTTTTCTTCTTTTGTTGGGAGAGAACTTATTTCTCATAGGCTACCACCCTTTTATTTTTTCCTTATTCTATAATCCTTTTTATTTAATGAAAGTCTACACTTAACTGTTTAAAAAAATAAAAAACTGAGTCTAATATTCTAATACTTTTATATGTCTAGATTTATCATAAAAATTACCATAGGGATTTGTAGTTTTTCCATCAAAATTTAAAATTATATATTTAAACTTTAACAATTTAGGATATCTCACTAATTACCTTTTATTATCAAAACTTTTGTTATTAATATCTGGCCAGTTATCCTCCTACATGTATTTTATGTAATTTGACACGAATTTTAATATATTATCCATTTTGCCATTCGAAATAAATCGTCAAACTCTTTGCTGTAAGTGATTCAAAAAGCAAAATGAATAATAAAGTAAAATTCATATCAGATTACACAAAATACCTATACGATCGCTATATTAAATATCTGCGACCTAATTTTGTTAATGGAATTGACAAGTTGTGGCAAAGTGACAATTGCATGGACCATTTAGCCTTCTTTGGAGGTAGGGGTTTGATCTTGGTCGAATTGTCGGTTAGACTGAGATTTTCCTCTCTCTTAATTTTTTTTAAAAAAATCTCAGTTAAAATTTTTAAAAAAGGCTATTTAAAAAAAAAATATATATATATATATATATATATATATATATTCGGACAAATGTTTCTTTTTGACCCCTGATTGGGGAAAGAGTCCGGCAATGTCTCAGACCAGACGTGGCGGCAATCGCGCAAACGAGGGAGTTGATGTCTACAGTGGTGGGCCAGAGCGATAGTGAGATACGCACATTCTACTACTCAAGTATTCAGTCGTCGTCGGCGGCAACAGTCGTCCACGCCAGCCACCGGCATCGGCACGTGCGAGTGGATTGACGGTTGATGGGCCCGAGGACGCCTACATAGGACAATTGCCAGCTGGCATCCGACAGCTAAACGCGGTTGCCACGTGAGTGGGATGCCAATGGCATGAGCCAAAATACGAAAAATGGAAGCCCATCAAGGCAGCGTCTTTGCCACATGTTCCGCCGCTTAAAGGGGTTTACTTCACCGGATGGACAACTGATTATTTGATATGACAATATTACCCTTTTATGATTGAATTTAATGTTTTTATAATCATGATGAAAAATAAGAAAAAATCATTTAATATGTTTTTATTTGAAATTATTGAGATTTTAAAAATCTTAAAAAGTTCGTAAATTTTAAAATGTATCAAAATTCTTACTAGAAGGAATCAGAATATTGACAATTTGACATGTTTATATAATTTGAAATGGAATGATATTTCAATTGAATTGTTTATTTTTTAAAAATAAAAAAATTGTCATGTAAAAAATTTAAAGTCAATGCAACTTATTTTGAGTATTTGAGTCAAAATTTCTTCTTGGACTTAAAAATGTCTTTAACATAAGCATATGGGTCTTAAATTTATTTATTATAAAAAAAATGTAATAATGTCATGTATACATAACTTATTATATTTTGAAAAATACAAATGTGACTCACTTTTATTATTGATAAGTTTAAAAAGTGAAAGAATGAAAAAAAAATACTTTAATTTATATCATCTCTTTATTGAAAAAATATATACAAATTGTTGATAAAGGAAATAAGACGTCAATTATAAGACACAAGTGGTCCACTCTCACATTCCACTCTCACATTCTTTCTTTTTGAAGGTAATTTCATCAAATCCATGTGGGCATTCTTGTCCAAAGGTGTTATGAAAAGTAAACGAGAAAAGAAATGGAATTCAAGGTTGGACGATTACTCTTTTCAGCAACAAAAGCGTAAGTTACCGCATTGGATTTTACCGGTACAATTCTAACGTGTCGGTGACCGACAGAAACTCTGCCGACAATTTCACCGGGTGCAATACGTGATGCTCTCCTGCGACCGCCGCGTGGCTTACAATGTGAGATATAAGAATCAATGTCATTGGAACGGACTGCCTAACGAACCGTCTTCGAGGAGGTTAGGGTTCAATCGGGTTCCACCGTAGTCAACGTCGGTAAAAATTGGTAAAAGCCGGTCAAGTATTAAAATAATATAAATATTATATATAATATTAAGTTAGACATATATTTTTCAATAATATTAATATAAATATTAATAATAACATTCAAACTTTGAGTAATATACCAAAACGGTGAAATATATGGGACATAAATAGTAATAAACATTTATATTTCAAATATACACATTTTTTTAGGGGAATTTTTTTTAAAAAAATGTTAAAAAAAAAATTACAAATTTCTTAACCGAGGTCTGCGGTTTATGTGCTAAAACCGCGATTCTGACCGGTTTTATGCGGTTTTTACTGCCAACCGGTTTTTGGACGTGGACCAAACCGTAAATCCCGTGGTCGCGGCTGAACCGCCGGTTCGATAGCAATTTGGTCCGATTCTAATAACACTGGTAAGAATCGCCATGCACGAGCACGAGCACTGATTTTGACCGAAGCGACAACGTCCCCTTAACGGTTTTTTATATTTTAACTTTGTTTACCGTTGACATTAAAGGAAAATTTATATATATTTCATTGGATTTCTATTTTTTTAAGATATTAGTATTTTATTTGCTTAATATCTGCAAATGGTCGCTCTTTATTTGAATATTCTAAGATTTTTGCCTCAACATATGGATATATTTTATATAGAACTGTTGGTAATATAGAGGTTTACAATTATATAAATTTTCTAGTAAGTACTTAACTTTTTTTATTCTATGGTAAATTTAATAATTTCAAAAAATCTAAAAAATACATATTATTTTATATTTTAAAATCAATAAATAGATTAGATTTTAAAAGATAAATCCATTTTTATAAGATACACCCGTTGTATCTCAAATAATCTCTTTTACTATCACTTTAATATTTGGATGATATCACACAATCATTCTTATCATTCTTTGACTGATAATATATTAAAAGTAAGAAATATGTTAATGTGAGATCTGTTTTCGAAGATCCCGTATTATATAATAAGAAAATCATTAATGCTATAATAGTCAATTGAGATTACAATTGTTTGGATTTTCCATCCTTCAATAAATCTAAAAAAGAAAAAGAAAAATATTGATTGAGAAATAGATGAAATGTCTATCTTTACATTAATTTTAATGTTTGTAAGAGATCCAAAAATCAAATCTCATATTGAGTCCTAAAAAATTTAAAGAAATTAATTTTTAAATATCAATTGATGTATATACAAAATTAAAATGAGGGTTTATTCCATATATCATAGTTTGTTATATTTTTCAATTTTTTCGTACCTTCACGAAAGAAGAGTCTAATAAGAAAATTCCTTACTATAAAAGTACTTCAAATGAGCATAAGAAATTTTCTATTACAATTATTTATAATAAAATTTAGAAATAATAATTATAAAAAATGATATGATGAAGTCCATTTTTCTTGTTGGGTCTAAATGCATTTAGAATTTTATCTGCTACTCTCGTATTTAAGAAGAAATGAAGATCTTAAAATTCTCCATAGAAAAAAGGAATAAACTTCAATTTTTTTTTTATTGTATAATGTATATTTAGATTTACTTTTACATATAAATCAAAAGAGAAGAGCTCATCTTTTATGAGAATTATATATTACAAATTAATTTATAATAAATTAGTAAAGACTTTTAATCACAATCTTTAATACGAAAATTTTTAATTGTATTTTTAAAGGTATTTATAAATTCAATAAAAAATATACTATTTTTTATGTGACCATGTATCATTTCTTAATCTTCCACTATAACATGTTAAAAAATAGTTTAGAAATAAGATAATAGACCTTGGGATTATTTTTCTATGGTGCACCGCCGCCTGATTGAGGATGACAAGCTGCCCACGTTACTTGTCCTGAGGTGATTCAACTCACTGCACATGGGGATATGCCACGTGTCTCCATCTCCTTACTTTCTTTTATTTTAAGAAGAAAATTCAGAAATGATAAAACAAGCTCTCCATTAGCATACTCTCTCTTCCTTGCCAGGAACACCCCTTTTCATATTTTTGGTGGAAGTTTCTGATTTGCCCGTTTACTAAAAATCCTTCAAAAATCCTTCGAACTAATGTTGATGATGCTACAGTAACCTAAACAGTAAATTCTTTTTCTTTTTAAATTTTAAAGTTATTTTTTAAGTAATGTGTATTTTCAAAATTTCTCAAATTAAATATTTAAACTAATTACGATAATATGATAAAAATACTTTAAGAATTTAAGGCTTTTTGATACTCTCAAATGCTTAAAATACAGTATTTTACAAATAAAGATATCATTTGTCTATGCGAAAAATATATTTAGGAGTGTCAAAAGATCTTTAAGTTATAAAGTATTTTTATCAGGTTATCGTAATTAGTTTGGATATTCAATTTGAGAAATTTTGGAAATACACTGTGCTTAAAAAAAACTGTCTATGTTATCGATATCTCTTTTAAAACTTTAAAGTTATTTTTTAAGTACTATGTATTTTCAAAATTTCTCAAATTGAATATCTAAACTAATTACGATAGTCCGATAAAAATACTTTAAGACTTAAAGTTCTTTTGATACTCCTAAATATATTTTCTGCACAGTCAAGGAATACATTTATTTGTAAAACATTGTATTTTAAGTATTTGGGAGTGTCAAAAGACTTTAAATTCTTAAAATATTTTTATCAGGCTATCGTAATTAGTCTAGATATTCAATTTGAGAAATTTTGAAAATACATGTACTTAAAAATAATTTTAAAAATGAGATTTTACTATTTAAATTTTTAAAATAGATTTTATTGTATCATCATCATTAATTCGAAGGATCTAAAAATTACTCTAAATTAGGGGTTTAAACGGGCCGATAATTTTATCTCTCCTCTCGATATCGACATTTCTCTTCCTCCGATATCGGAACCGTGACGAAATCGCAAAAAACCGTGACGAACCGTGAAGAACAATAAAAAACTGTGAAAGCCGTATCGGTCGAACCGTGATGAACCGCAAAAAACCGTGTAAAAACCGTATCGGTATTTAAAAAAAAAATAAAAATTAAATACCGATATTTATGAATATCGGCCGATAATACTACTGTACGGCCGATACATATCGTATCGACTGATATTGTTCGATTTAAAAAAACTGATATAGGCCGATATTTGAACATTTGCTTAAATAATCGTTCAACCGATTTTTAAATAAGAGTAAAATGATAATTTTCACAAAAATTTTTAAAAGGGGTGTTCCTACCGAAAAGAAAATGGGGGTGTCGGGCGCCTAAAACAAAGGGAGAGGGACAAACAAAGGCGTAAACGTGATCGTAAAAGATCCTCCCGTGACAACGTGGCTATAGCCTATAGGTCTTTCTCCACGTGGACAAAAAATTCAGGGCGCCACGTGGAGCTATAATGTTGCAGGAATTGCAAAGCAACACTGTTGTGAGTCTGCTAAGAGCAAGTGGTGTAGTGGCCATATGGCCAGCTAGCATGTGTGGTGTAGTAATGGCTAAATGCGGGGCCCACATTACTTATGGCTAAATGGATGGCTACAGGTAGCAACCATGTAGCCAGCCATTCTCTCTCTCTCCTCTTTATATATATATATATATAGTTTTTGATTTTTTTGATTTTCTCTTTTTATTTATTTATTTGATTATTTTGGATTTTTTGTTTTGTTTTTGGGTATAATTTGTATATTAGGGCAAATAATTATTTTTTTCTTTACTTTATTATTTTATTTTTTATAAAAAAATAAAAAATAACTCTTTACCTTTTGATTTTTTTTTTCCTTTACATTTGTAAATAAAATATATGAGAAACAAAAAATTAAAATTATTCTGTCTTTATATATATATTTTTTTAAATTTGTTAAAAAAATGTACATAAAAAAATAATAATAAAATATTAAAAAGTAGTCATTCTAGTTAACACTATACCGTGTGACGAGGCTGGCTAAAAATTATAGCCAGCCATGTCATAAAAAAAATACTATTTAATTATATGGCTGGCTATATTTAGTGACATAGCCAGCCATTTATAGCCATCCCATACCACTTGCCCTAAAGGGATGATTTGAGGAGAAAGTAGAAGAGGAGACACCGTCGGGACTTCATTTTCCATGGAAAATCACGATTTTGGCATGTAATAGAATATTAGTTGGAAGATATAGGGGCTATGTTTCTTATAAAATTTTAAATGAGAAAATAAATTTAATGTTAAAATTATTTTTCATTGTTTAGATTTGAATTTTTTTATGAAAAAGGTTTTAAGACTTCGTCAATTTTTAAAGAAAGTGTAGAAAATGAATTCTTAAAGAAAGATTAAAAACTAATTTTCACGACTTTTGAATTTTCATTACTGAATTTAACTTATGACTCATGATCCAATCTAATCACAACTCGTGACTCAATCTATGACATGATCTAAATCAGGGATTTAAAAATCGGTATCGGCCGATACGATATATCATCTGATATATCATTATCGGTAGATATTTTTCTCTCTCTCTTTTTTTAACAAAAATGGCCGATATGATACGCCCGAGATATCGGCATACCAACCGATATGATACGGTTTCAAAACTGTATAATCAGATTGGCCGATATTTGGACCACTGATCTAAATAACCTGACCATTATTAAATTTATGACCCAACTAATTCAATTTGAAGAATTTGAGAAAATGGCTCATTGCCTTTTCCATTGAGAACTGAATATTTAGAAATTACATGTCTCTAAACGAGGAAAGAATCAATCGATTACTAAAGAAGCCGACACTAATGAAAAAACCAATGATGGAAAGTCAATCATTTTTGTAAATACAACCCATGACCTATAGTTAATTTAACCTAATCAATGGATCAATCCACAATACAACACATAGTTCATGGTCTAATCTAACAAAATATAGCATATATAATCTATTACTCGATCCATGATCAAACCCAACCTATATCACATATCTACCCATTGCCTAACTCATGAACCAGTCTAATTTAATCTATTGCTTATGAAATTCTATACTAAATTGAGTTAGGTTAGACTAAGATCTAAATCATTTGTACTCATTACATATTAGTACAAATTAGAAAAAACTCATTTAAGATAATTTAGTCATATTAATAGAAGCTCTAACACAACTTCAGTTTGTTGAGTTGAGAGGCTATGAAATACAAGTTCAAGGAGGAGAGGCCAACTACTAAAAATATATAAGGAATAGACAAAGAAGGACATCTTAGATAATATAGTGACTAACAGTATAATTATGATAAGATTAGATGGAGAAATAAAATTCAAAAAGCTATATCGGTAAAAGATGAGTAAACTCTTATTTTATTTTTTATAATTTTAAGACTAAAAAGTAAAGTACTATTGCAGAAGTTCTTTAAACTTCAAAATTAGCAAAATTCGTAAATTTTATATTTTGAAAATGTATGATGTGTAAATTGGATTGAAGTAAACTCGAAGTCATCTCAAAAGATAAAAAGTGATGATTCTGGAGTATGCAGTTTTAAGGGACATAGGTGACCAATTACTAGTTGGGTTAAAATATGTCCTGTCTAAATTCAGGTGTGACTCTGGAACACCTTGGTAAAAAAAAGTGGCCAATTAGTACTATATGGTAACTTTCATAGCTATGCTTCCCTTTTGTTTTTTCCTCGACAAAGGTATTCTTGGAATATAAAGTCAAGAAAATAATGTTTGAAGTAAGATTTCAAAATCCACTTCTCAACATTACTTCAAGGCTTATGCTTGAACGTCATTTTGTCAAATTAACAACTATTATTACAAATTTGATCCAGATGAAATTGAGATGGCAAGTCTCTATAAAGATTGATCCAGAGAGGCTTCAGCGTAAATCGAATTCAAGATTTTCCTTTATAAGAGAAGCTTTTTGACCGTTAGAGCAATCCTCTCTCCTTATCATTTACCAATTTTACAGAAAAGGTGCGAATTCTGTGGAATTTTTCTATTAATAAGACATCTAAGATATCATAGCAACACAAATGTTTGGACTTTGGAGTGAGAGCTCAAAATTTCTTTTTTGGATAGGCTGTACTTAAGACATGTCATAAACTTGACAACATTCACAAAATTGATGTTAAATGTGAAGGGCAAAGAACACGGGGTTTTATTTTATGAAGAAGTACAACTCAAAACTAACTCCTCATCTATGTTATAAATTTCAGAGCTAAAATTAATTGAGGGCCTCAACTTATACTCAGTCTCTACTTAGTTATGACTTGGTAAAAGTTTAGTTTGACTTAATCTGAACCAGTAAAATTATACAGAATTTTGAGATATTGTTATCATTATTGTTATTACTAATTTTTACTATAAAGACGACTTTGAACGAGTCTGTGGTTGACTCAGTGGATGAATTAGTATTGACCCCAGTTTCTAACTTCATTTTTGAAGTATATACAAGAGATAAAATGTAATGAAAATAGTCAAAATTCCAAATTGATGAGGTGTTTTCCTCTCAAACAAAATTGGTGGGACCCTGGAATTAGTTGATTAGTCGTAGTAGGATTATTCCCAATTTGATTGATTGATTAGTGGAATTTCAACAAATACTTGGCAAAGGCTCCTAATTGGGAAGGTTGGCCATTCTCCATTTTCTTAAGTCCTGCAAAGGCCAAATTATTTTTTGTCATTAACTCATTATTATAAATATAGCCAATTTATTATATTTATTTGAACTTAATTTTTTATATTTTAGTCTTTCACTTCATCCTACAATCTTAGATTGCAACATGACACTTATCAAATACATCAAAAGATTGTCTACATGGTGTAGCTCAACTGGTTAACCTCCGGCTTTAGGACGTGGGATGGGCCAAGTTTGAGTCCCCATGGTTTAATCTGGTATACTTTAAGAGCGGTAGGTATCATTCATGAGGATTTTATGCTGGGTTTCCTACAATTTTCTACATATAAATTTTAAAAAAAATATACATTAAAAGATTTTTATTATAATTTTTTTTTACTTGCAACGTATCCACCACAACATTTATGAAAAATTCCGACTGCAATGTTTAAAAAAATTCAGCCACAACGCATTTTTTAACCCAATCTTTTTTTTATATTATCAATTTTATAAAGAGTACTGAAATAATATTATTTTAGAGAAAATGATATTTATTTTTAATTGTGTGTCGATTCTCAAAATCAAAAGATTCAAGGAATTTCTTCCCCTCTTGTGGTTT
Source organism: Chimonanthus praecox (assembly GCA_022113865.1). Classification (NCBI taxonomy): domain Eukaryota; kingdom Viridiplantae; phylum Streptophyta; class Magnoliopsida; order Laurales; family Calycanthaceae; genus Chimonanthus; species Chimonanthus praecox. Next base: position 6,403,932 of record CM039087.1, on the reverse strand, counting down.
TGGATCCGATGATGGGAATGGGAGTGATGTGATCTTTGAGCAACCGCAATCAAAGCATGCAAGATTGGGCATATTCATGTGCATACATTTGAGTGCAGGTGGGTTCATGAATACGTGATCATGTCTCACTGTCGGTGATGGCCCCAGCACTAGCAAACCCCAATCTATACCTTTCATAAATTAATTAAATTTCATCCTCCTCCTTTCATCTATAAAATTAAAATCTTCCTAACTTCCTTCAATCAATCTAACAAATATCTCTTATATTTTTAAATTTATCACAATTTTATTAACAAAATCCTAATTGTCATTAATATCTCGAGATTTAACATCACTGTAATAAATTTCTGATGAAATCATGCTAAATTATAATATTGTAATAATATCTCAATAAATTCCTGATAAAATACCTATAAAATCCTTATTAATATTTTTATTAATAATATTTTCATTATTATTTTTTTAAATATTATAATTTTCGTGAGATTTTTCTTTAATTTCCTAGTAAAAATTTGAGAATTTAAAAATATCTCGATATCATCAATCATCAATAATACCTCGAGAATGATATTTGTGAGAACGCCTTCAATACCAATCATCTATTCTTAAAAAACTCAGTCTGAATTGACTCAACTTGACAGAATGAACAAATTAATGAGTTTTACTAAATATTTTTGAGTTGAGTTGAAAACTGTGTCTAAATTTCTTAAAGCGGTAGAATTTTGAATGAGTTCGAGTTTTGAATTGCGATATAATTGATTTATTCATATTTTGGTATTTTAGATAATTAAATATTAATAAATTATACTTGTTTACATTGTAAGATTTTTTTTGCAATTGATTATTGAAAACATTAAAAATCATTTGAAAAATTAATCTTTCATCAAGACTTAAAATAAGTTTATGTCTACCGATGCATATTGATTTTTCAATTTACCAATACATATAAAAATGATTTTGGACGAAATACACGAAGAAGCAAACTCATCCGTTGAGTTATTTTAATCCTGACCATTAATCCGATGATAGTAACCATGACTGGAGCTCATTGTTTGTGGTTCTCATATCCTGACCATATTAAGGCACAAAACAACCATGGTTCCTGTGTATATAAAGTTTTAAAGTCAGATTATGGATCTAATGCATATTTAAAATATTGGTAATTAAAAGGAATTACAATATTCATATAAAACATACATTAAGTGGATAAGGTAAACTCATTATTGAAGGGGATTCGATAAATACAATTAAGTGGGCAAATGGCCAAAGACGTTGGCGATGAAAATAGATCACCATTATTAGGGAGAATAAGGAGTTGACTTTCAGAAGAAACGTTTCCTTTGTCAAAATTGGCCCAACAACGAATGGAGTGACATTACTTTTTAAATTGGAGAAAGGCTGAAATTCAAAACTTCAAATTCCGAGGGGAAACAGGGAAAAGAAATGGAAAAAGAACACGTAAAGGAGGATGAACAGATAGCAAGCGCGGAAACTTGAGACATTGTTATGTATTTGCTCAAGAAATAAATGGCAACATGTTAGTAAGTCAATCAATTGTTAGAAAATATATGGTATTGCTTCATCGATAATAAGTAAAACAATTATCTGCATGTCATTATTTCAATTCCAAGCTTCATGAGGATTTGTAGTAGTAGAATAGAGAAAATGCAAGTTAAAATGTACCCATAATATGAAAATGGTTCCCAAACATAGACTACACTGTGGGCTGTAAAGATGGCTTGCTAAGATGCATGGCCCTGTGCAAGGATCAAATGAAAAGGAGCCATATTTGGCCCAGCAGTTCAGTGCAGAATGTAGATATAACCTCCCATTATCACAAGTAAAACAGTTCTATCACTGGGATGCAGTAATCCTTCTTTACTTAATTAAAACACTACCTCTTTGCAATGACAAAGAATTAGAATTAAACAGTACTAAATTGGTAACTGGAAAGATAAGCAAACAAATCAGTCAATTTCAACCACCCAACAGATGATAACAATTCTTACTAATTTTTCAAGTTTCCCTACCAACCAATGCAGTGTTTTTTTTTTGAGAAAGGGGGCCCTGCAAGTTAAAATGAATGCAAGGAAGAAACAAGAAAAAGCAAAATAGCTAGGACGCATTACTCCCAAAGCACAGGAAATTCAGGAATCAGCTACAAGCAGCTGCTGAGCTAATCTTAAGTCTTAACCTGTGAACTTTGGTTCTAAAATAGCGGTGGCCACCACTACCACCACCATCATAATCATCAATAGCTATTTCTGTATCCATTTAGGATTGGTTTTTGAGTCCTACAGCATACGTCTAATCTGGGTGCTTAAGATAAGAAAATTAGTTGCATGCAATTAAATATGGAAAACAGGCGCAAAAAAGATGGAAATGAAGAAGTAATTTGAATGTTAGGTGTGGAATGTTAACCTTGTCAGAGAAGGAACCACCACACGAATGGACTAAAATGCAAGAAATTAAATAAAAATGTCAAGAAAAACATAAATGACAACAGATACCTATCTTCATGAGAATATTCAGCTCATTTAACATATCATCCAAACAGTTTTTTTACCAGTTTTATCTCAATGCTAATACAAAATTTCTTTCCCATGGTTCGGCTTTTGTGTGTCCAAGACTTCTCTAAGACCTACAAGAGAAGGAAAATGTATCTTCATTAGTAAAAAAAATCACCATCGAAAAGATAGTCATTATTATCCTTTTGGAAAAAAAAAAGGCAGTTGTTGCAAAATTATATAAAATTAGTAATTTCTTGGCTCTAACCTTCATAGATACAGATCTTATGACTTGCGGATAGAGAGATCAACATGTAGGTAAGCAATACACCCAACAAAAAATAAGAAAAAGGCACAAGCTAACATCAAAGGCTCAGCCAACATGAAAATTGGGTTGAATTTGTAGTAAACCTGCAAAAGAAAATGATGGAAGAGTTTCTAAATGAGCTTAAAAAAATAAATAAAACAAATGTGATTCTCTGCATGAATGTATACGGAAAAACACTAAACAGTTCAAAAATCAGGAGCAGAACCAGGATATCATTAGTCATATGACTAGTTAAGCAGAAAATCAAATATAAGAGTTTTTTTTATGAAAGATAAATCAAAGATAAATGTCAATCCTATTTAGTGATAGAATGTGCCCAGAGACAAAGTTTTCATTTTAGTTAAGATCTTCTATTGATATGTGGATAAGTAAAACTTGAAGATCTGTCCTGAGAAAGATGGAAAAGGCTTTGATGATGATGATGAAATAAGATATGTTCACATGAGTTGCTTTCAGGATAGCACCAAATGCTCGTCCTCTTTGCTGTATGTAGCTATACAACTTGCTCAATCAAAGATCAATAAGATTAGCTAATATGGTGATTAACAGCCAAAAGCAATGACACACACTTTCCATAATTGCATCAAGTTGCATAATATCTCTTCCCCTTTAAAAAATGGAGTTGCAAAATCATCCTTGCCATCATCGTCATCATTGCCTTAACCAACCTATCTACAATTACTTTCTAGAGAACTACCTTTTTTTTTGAAAAGTCTTTCTAGAGAACTACTTGTCCACTCAAGCACATCAAACACCTTATTTTCTGTCACTACAAAATGTAGAATCTCCTTTCTCACCCCAATCCCAACCCCAACCCCAAAAATTAGTGTTAGTAAATTAGTAATAATCTACTCCTTGTCATGTAATTCTTCCTTATTTTATAGAAATGGAGTTGCATAATCATCCTTGACATCATCATCTCACTGGTTCATTCCCCCTCCCATCCTCCTTTTTCTTCACAGTTCCAACAATTCATACTATGGATATACCCAGTCTTATGTATATGTACCCAATTTTTGTTTTTGATGACCGAAGGTGTCCAGGTGTCTCGCCTGACCAGTCCTTCGGAGCATGTGCACACCTCCCCACACACATGCCGGGTTCAAGCAGTGGGACCTTACTTTGTACATATTCCACGGAGAGTGGCCCTTCATTGGAGTTACAAGGGATTGAACCCAAAGTCTTGTGTCTCAACCACTAGGCCAACCCCTTGGGGTTGTATATGTACCCAATTAATCAAATATCTTAAACATAATTCCTTTTATCTTCTCTGCTATTAGATCATTATTTAAGCATCATCTTGCATACTTGTTCACAATTCTGTCATTTCCTGTTTAACATAAAATTACCTTCTTAAAGTATGCATCTCTACCACATCTACTTCCATTTCTCCATAGTCCAACATTTAGCTCCATAATACAACTAGGTTTAATTGTTGTTTCATAAAAATACCACTGTAAAGATGGAAATGGAGTTGACAAAAAAGAAATGCACATCAAATAGGATTTTAGAAATTACCTATCCAAAAAAAGAGAGATTTAAGAACTATGGAAAACCAAAAAAGGACAGCAGTGCATTGGTTTCTTTTGCAATGAGGAATGCATAGCCAATTTAGAGATAACAGGGAGGATGTATAGTGGCAGCTTCAGATAGGTTTAAGGTGACATTCCATTTAGAACTGGCTATTTTATTTCTCAAAGCAAGCAGTCAACTATTGGTCAAACATAGTAACCACAATTAAACCTTAAAAATCACCAACTGCGCTTCTCTGATGTTGACTAGACTGGCTCTCTGAGTGATTGCCGCTCCATAACAGGTTATTATACCTTTGTTAGTGGGAATCTTGTCAGAAAGAAAAGCCAAAAAAAAAAATCTGCCTAGCTTGTTCCATTGCAGATGTTGAGTAATGTGTTGTAGCCAATAACTTGTGAGCTCGTGTGGCTAAAGTCTCTCATGACTGATCAGATAGAAAACAAAAAGCAATATGCATGTTCTAGTGCAGATGCTGAGTACTGTGTTGTGGTCAATGCTACTTGTGCACTCATGTGGCTCAAGTCTCTCATGACTGAGTTAGGTTTTCCACTATCTGGTCCCATGGTGCTTGGCTATGATAATCAGACAGCTATTCATAACGCACCCAATCTTATCTTCCATGACTACAAATTAGCTCGCTGATCTGTTTACCAAGCCTATTCCTTGATCCCATTTAAAGATCCGTCAAGGCAAGCTGAGTATGCTAGCCATCTACTAGTTTGAGGGGGAAAGATGAACTATCTCCATGTCTCTCAGAACATGCATATTTCTAATTTAGCAAGGTTGACTAGAATCTGCATAAATCGCATCTATTAAGGGAAGAATTATCTCCTGTAATTGTGTAAAATGTATTATATATACCTGTCCTATGAATGAAATGACACGGGGAAAAATTATTCATTCATTCTCTGTCAAATGACAATTTCTCTTTCACTTCTCCTGCTGCAAAACTCATCACTATGTGTGACTCATTGGATCCACTCGGCTAAAGAGCCATCACTGTAGTAATGTCCATGGTGGAAATGCAAGGACAGTTTAAGAACTAACTCAAGTCCACGATATCAACTCAAAGACTATCAGATAAAGAATAACAGCACTCAAGTTTGATATAATATTAGATTAAAAATTAATAAAAAAAAACTTAACAACCCCTCCAATGGCGACTTCATAGTAGTCAAAGGCAAGCCTAGCCGCACCTAAGGTGGGCCTAAGATGGATTTGAGGGGGCTCTGCACCTTGATAGGTAAGGCAAGGCACAGACACACCTCAACGCCTTGCACCTTGATGCACCTTTTAATTTTTGGTATTGAAATACAAATACAAAATATTAATGAATAGATTGAGTATATGGATAAGTGTGATAATTATATTGACAATGATGACAATGATGATTATCAAGGATCTATAGACTGAATATTATGTTTTTTGTTTGTTTGAGACAAACTCTTTTTATTGGCCTGGTGGTGGATGAATCTTATGATACAAACACTGTTAACCCTTTTCTTTCATTTATAATTTTGACTTATTATTAATTGATTATATGCATTAGGCTTTTGTTATTGACTTCTTACATTATACATTTGTGCTTTTACATTTGATGTGTTTTTTAGTATATAAATTGCGTTGCTTAATTGATGGTGGGTTGAAAAGGTAATACATCTGTTATTAATATTCTAAAAATAGTAGTATACAATTGCATTGTATTTATATTAGTGCAAAGAATATACATAATTAAATAAATCCATATATAAAAATATATAAAAAATTGTAACTTTTTTGGAGGACATAACAAAAAAAATTGTGCCTTAACATGACGAAGCATGCGGCTTAAGTGTGCCTTTCACCTTGACTACTATGCTTGACTCAAAACTTGTACTTAATAAGTTGGGACTTGAATCTATTTCAAAACAAAAAAAATGTGGGACTTGAATCCGTGAGCTCACCGTTTAAATCAATGTTGTCAAACTCGACTCGGATCGTGAATCGATCTAAGGGGTATGACTTGTTAATCGTAAATCGTAAATTGTAGAATCGTAAGAGTTTTAACATTTTTAACTTTTTTTTGCTATAATTTTTATTTATTGATTTAATAATTTAAAATAACTGATTTAGTTTAATAATGTTAAAGGTTGTAGTGGAGTTCTACTATCAGTTCTATTTATTTAATAAAATATATAAATATTGTTGAATTAAAATTTATTTCTAGAGTCAATACAGTAAAAAATTCTAATTTAATTTGATAAGATATTATATTCAATAATTAACATTTTATTAAAACTAAACTGAGACGCTGAACTTATTTCTCATCATGCATTATTAATAATAGATAGTGCACTATTATTAATTAATCTCCATTTCTTATCAAATCTTTGAAATTAATTTATTATTTCTAAATAAAGTATGTTCGAATAAGGTCTAAATAAAGTGAAACAGTAAATGTCCCATTAAAAAATATAATCATCCACACAAAAAAAAGGATAAAAAAATATCAATACAAGATTTAAACATACATAATTAAATATTAAGTGCATAAATTGTTTTCTATTATTAGAAAACTATATTTTTATATTTAATATATATATATATATATATATATATATATATATAATATGGTATTATATTTTACAGATTACAAAATACTGATGTATATAGTTATATAGTATTTATAATTTCAGTATTAGACTATTAGTAATTTAGTATTATATATATATATGGGAATGTAACTCATCTTTTATCAATTGCAAGAATGTTAAAAGATTATTTAATATGCGAATGGGTAAAAAAATCTATCTAACTTGCCGTAACTTTACTTTCACATTACTACGCACATGTCATTTTTGCTTTGTTAAAAGCGAACGGAAGGAAAGGGGTTTCCTTTCGTTGAAAACGAAAAAGGATTTAGGGTTTTCGAAAACGAAAAAACAGAGGAGAGCTTTTCGAAGAACAGAGGGACGACGGCGATGCAGATGGGCGACGAAGAAGAAAAGAGGAAGAGGAAGGATGGGTTTTGTAGCAAAGGTGAAGTGTGTCTTCTTTGTGTCTACCCTTTTTTTTTTCTTTCTTTTTTTTAACTGATTCTTCCTCTTTTTTTTTTTTTTTTCTATTTTCCCCCTTCATCGCACGATGGTGCGATTGACGATTTTGAAATCGCATGATCTTCGATTTTCGAAAAACTCGGCTGATTAATGAGTTTTTTCGATTGAACTAGCGAGTTGACTTGCTAGACCATCAGAGCCGAGTCGACTCGTCCGAGTTGACTCGCAACTCGGACGATTTTAACAACATTGGTTTAAATAATGAGTTATCAAATATGGTGCATAGTGAGACTAAAAAACTCATGCCTCACATAGCCATGCACGTACCAAAAAATACCATAACCTTTTTTTTTTTTGATGACCAAGATGTCAAGGCTTGAGCACCTAACTAATCCTTAGGGCATGTGCAAGCCTCCCTACCCACACACACCGGATAACTCTATGGGAAAAAAAATGTGGGACTTGAATCCGTGAGCTCACCGTTTAAATAATGAGTTATCAAATATGCTGCAAAGTGAGACTAAAAAACTCATGCCTCACATAGCCATGCACGTACCAAAAAATACCATGACCTTTTTTTTTTTTTTGATGACCAAGATGTCAAGGCTTGAGCACCTGACTAATCCTTAGGGCATGTGCAAGCCTCCCTACCCACACACATTGGGTAACTCTATTGGGAGTGACCCTTTGGGTGGAGTGAGAATCAAACTCAGGATTCCCGCTTCCTGAGGTGAGTTCCTGGTCATCACTCCAAGCCCTTTGGGTTACAAAATGCCATGACTTGAAGTCTCAACTCTCTCTTGCATGGCTTGCAGCAGAAGCAGAAGCAGAAGAGACAATGTCTCTCCTTTCAAATCAAGGTTGAATAGAAGTAGGTGAAAAGCAAGGGGGAAACGGTGAAAAATCAAAATATACAAATTCCCCTTTTGCTTAAAGCCTAAAACTCAGAAAATTGACCTATAATAAGGTCCCACTCACAAAAAAGACTGTTGTTCAATTTGTGCCTACCATTTCAAAACCCAGGATGATCATGGGTGGTCCATTTATTGTTTTTGTATTTTGGGTGGGGTGGGGGGTTACACTGCTCTAGGAATCAAAACCAAAATGGGTCAATTCAGTCCAAATTTGTATTTCTTAGAAACTTATCACAGTAACCTCTTTCTCTTGCTTAAATAGAATTCCAGCATCACAATAGTGATTATTCATTAAGGATCAATGCCTGTAACAGAGCATAAGCAAATGTAACAAGTAAAAAGAATACCTGGAATATCATTCAAAAAAAAAAAAAGAATACCTGGAAGGGAGCACTTAGCTCCTGCACGAAGTTTTTCTTCTTCAAAACTATTGTGTGCCTTCCAACAACATCAAGATATGAATAACTTGTCTGCAAAGTTCAATAAGAAGTGAATTAATTCAAGTGAAGATATCCACGTAAAATACAAACCAGTAAAGCTGGATACATACATGCATACAAGTAAAAAAGTAAGATGCCGAGGGTCATTCAAGCTTGTGTAGCTTTTTTTTTTCCTGAGGTTCAAAGGTGTCCAGGGGTCGCACCCGACTAGTCCTCTGAGGTGTGTGAAAACCCCCCTATCCGCACGCACCGGGTAAATCGATGGGACCTTACTCTATACATATTCCCATGGGAAGTGGCCCTTCATTGGAGCTCTGATGTGGTGCATCCTCCAAATCCGGACCTTCCATTTACCTTATTTTCTATTTTCGTATTTTGGCTATTTTAGTTTTTATTTTTATTTTTAGATAGGGTTTTTTTAAGCAAGAATTTATTTTTAGTAAGGAGAAGCTTATATAAGTTGTAGCCTCCATAAGGCAAATATACGATTGATGAATAAAGATTGAGATTTCCGCAAAATACCATTGCAAAGTGCGATTTTCAGATTCGGGAGTGATTCCTTAAGCGAGAGGCTTAGCATGAGGCTTGGTGTGAGGCCATTATTCTTCTTCAGGTACTTATTATCTTCTATTTCATCTTCTCTCTTCTCTCTTCTTAGCCTTGCCGTGAACCGATTTACCCCTCTTCAGCCCCAACGATTCTTCTTAACCCCTCCTGCCATTGTCGCCGACACCTGTCACACCTAAATCTCCCCCCCCCCCCCCCCCCCCCCCCCCTCTCTTTGTTGTTGCATCCCAATCCAAGCCCATCTTTGTGTCGCCTCCCTCTCTACTGCCCTCCTTCGTGTTCGCCTTCCCCAAATCTTCTTTCCCTTTGCCGCCGCCCTCTGCTCCATTGCAAACCACCCCTTCCGTCTCCCTTACCTTCCTTTCATTCGTTTTACCCTAGCAGCCCTCTATATTCACGTGCCTTAAGTTGTAACTTAATGATCTCACCTTTTCTTTCTCATCTATTTACATATCATCCCTTTACATGATATTTCCCTCATACCAACCATTTAAAATCATTTCAATTTTTGGTATTTGCATGATTATTTGTAATCATTCTTAAATTAATTCATTAATTGAATTTTAATTTCAGCCCATGTTAATTTTAGGGTGCATTGTTTTCATTCATTTTAATTTTTAAGGATCACATTAGGCATTTAGGGTCACCCTATTAGTTGTCCTGCATCAAGCTCCCATGGCTTGAACCCAAGACCTCCCTCTAGAGATCGAAACAAGTCTTTAATGGATTGATGGTGATGTCTCCTAGTGCCACTTTTATTTGAACTGTATAAACAGTCGAAGGCCCTATAGCCAAGACTTTTGGTGATTTTATTGCCACATGCACACAACACACACCCCCCAAAAAATAATAATAGTAATAAATAAAAATTCCTTGCTGCTCTGCAGTGAGAAATTCTTGGCTGCACCACATCACAAGACGGCAGGTGGAAGACAGTAATTACAAATCAGTACTTTCCTCATTAACCAAAAAAACTGAAGTGAGTATGCTAGTCTCTACAGCATATCTCGGAAATGTAATATTAATGTGTTTTGTGTTTATATGCATACACACATATACATTACTTATTTTCTTTCTGATGCACAAGTACATTCATAGAATATATCAGAATTTAGAAGAATTACCTCCAAATGTTGCTCTACTGGGAAAGGAACTACAGCAGATGGTTCTGTTGATCCCTCAGGAAGCACAACCTGAAATATAAGGTTTTAAATTTCTAGTAAAGACATGACAATCAATTCCATAAAGCTGAGAGCTAAACAACAATGGGGGAGCAAATTATGATTATGAGGCCCCAAACTTGAAAGAACATACTTTAATAGTTAACTGGTCAACCACTGTATCAAGGAGTGGACATCCAAAAGTGAAATTAAGATAGCGTCTTCCATCAGATGACTCAAAGAGAAAATCTTGCAATGGTACTCCATAACCAATAACAAAAGTGGCTTTCCAACCTCCAAATAAAGGATATCGTGGTTCTATTTCTAGTTCTGACTGTATAAGAAAAAAAAGCACTAAGTTAGAATAAGTAGGAATAAGTTAGAATAAAATAGCATGATTTTTCTCCAGCAATAAAATAATCATATGCATTTCAAATATATACAAAAGGATATGATTCCTCAATTTCTTAAGGTTCACAATTTCCAACTACATAACGTTGATTAATTGCCAATAAGCAAATGAACGCCAAAAGTGCTATGTACTTCAGAATCAGTTTGGTGAATTAGTTTAACACAAAACAGAAAAACATGTCCAGTGAAGTAGCAGCCAATTTGCATCATTTTTTTTTTTTTTGGGGGTGGGTTGGGGAGGGGGGGTGGTTGCAGCAGTCACAACAAAAGGAAAATTATATTACTATAAAAAAGAAAGTCCAAATAACCTGGTATAAGAGACTTATACCAGCCAATCAAAAATCAAGAAACAAACAAGACACCAGAAACACAATCAACCCCAAAAAAATAAATATACAGTCATCCCCCGTAACATCAATCACCCCAAGGAAATACAAGAGAACCCAGTAACCATACGACAAAAACCAATCAAACAAAGAACGCTCCATCACTGATTAAAGGAATAGGCATAACAAGGCATAACATCTCTAGATTTAGTCACATGCAAATAATAACCCTAAATCATGTCAAGAATACAAGTTTCAGATGTTAACCTTACCATTTGAACACCATACTTAAGGGAAGCATAAATTACAAGTCTGCAGGAACAAATGTATGAAACCTTTCAAGCTGAATTGATAAGCAACTCTTTTAGAAAGCACACAGATGACAACCTTACAAGTCCTCTAAGCAGGCAGAATAAAAAAAAACAAAATAATGCCGAAATTACCTTTTGAGGATCGCCACGCAGATGTGAACTTGATATGTTCCCAATTTCATCTCGATAGTAGACAGAGTGCACCCGAGGTGGAAGCCTTGCAAGAAGATGCTTAAATGAAGAAACACCAGTAATAGATGGTTTTGATTGATAGTCAACCCTGCCAGAAGGAGGTCCCCAAAGAAGAAAACAGACATAAGAAAACAAATTTAAAAGAGAAAACAAAAATAATTGACAAATAAAAAAAATCCATACAGAACTTTCAAAGAATAGACATAGTAGCTTCATTTATATCAAAATTAGGTGACTTAATTTACTTTGACTTCACAGCTCTTGAAATCATAAAATTCAAAAATATGTGATGATTATTCACATGGGAGTATCGTTGTTAAAATCTTATAATACACGATTTGTATCTTATGATTCATACGATATGATAACAGAAACGGTTTGTATCTATTAACAAATCTTATTATTCTTATAAATAATAGAATTATGGGGTTATTAGGAATTTGAAAGCATGACACATTTTGTTTTAATCGCTTTTAAGGCTTAAGTTAATGGACATTAAAGATCTTTCGAATTTTTGGGGGTTTTTAGTTCATTATAGACTTTTCACAGTATAGTTGGATATATATTAGTTTTATACTTTTAAGTGTTGGAGCATTGAAATTTGAGCTCAAGTGAAATAATTATATAATATCTTAATATTGAAAGAAAGTTGGAGAATTGATCATATTATTTACCTTTTAGATATATTTTATACCATTTCATGTATTAAGTATTTTTGAGGGAAAACACTTGTGAATCTTACAATTCTACAGTTTATAATATACGATTTGCGGTTTAAGATGTATAACGATTTTACGATACGATTTTATTTTCACAACATTGCATGGGACCTTCAATTCATTCAATGAACAAAATAAGAATTTCTGGTGATTGCATGCCAAAATCAATCGAATGCAACGTATAATGATAAAATGCTATAACATTGTATTGGCTTTTCTTAGGCTATGATTAAGATGATGACAAAATATTCAGGTTCTGGACTTCTTTATCATTAACATGTGAAAACAAAAATGGAATGGTTATATGTAGAAAACAGAAGACATCGAAGCAGTTGTACTGAAGAAAGATTTGTTGTGTATGGAGTTTTCAACAGAGTCGGCAAAAATTGTTTCAGTTAAACAAAGAGCAACTGTACTACCTACTCAACAAAGTGCCAAAAAAGATAACAATAGTTACCATTTTAGTTATTGAGAATGACTTTGGTTTATTTTCGTGTCCATTTTAGTCTCCTTGAAAGGGAGGTATTGTTTTCATTTAGCATGAAAATCTTTCTCATTTTATTATGAATGACCTACTACCAAAAAATCCTTATTTTTAGAAGCATAACTTGAAACATAAAATTACCCAAACCATATTTTCAAGTTTGTGAATGTAAATTTACATATTTTATGTGATGCAAATCTTGCTCTGCTTTGTCACGAGGCATAAGTTTGACTATTCAATGAATATGTGAACCCAATGCAACGAAGAGTAGTTTGCATCGATTTATGGGCTGTTTACACAAGAAATCTGCTAGACTTAGTTGAAGTAATTAGGCCATGACTATGGAATAACAAGCGCTCAACAAGTTCAGCACTTAAATATGTCGATTTCAATGCCAATTGTTAGCATGACATCTGATTATAAGCATAGTGTCACGGGTCGAGACTCCATGACAAGTCGAGCATACGTGAAGGCCGGCTTTGGTGCCAAAATTGTATACGAGGTATGGCTGAACACAAAAGACGGAGGTTTCAATGGCGTAGGAATTTCCGGAATGCTCAAGAATAGCTTGGAACACACAAGAAGAATCCAGAATGTCGCCGAAGGTTTAGAAATATTCAAGAGGACTGTCCAAGGTACTAGAGAGTTATGGAGTTCTCTAGAAGTCAAAGGAAAAATGTAGAAATGTGTAGGAGTATGTAGTGTTTCGTAGAAGAGTATAGAGTCTTGTAGAACATTGTGGAAGTATGTAGAAGTGTATAGAGTTGTGTGGAATGTTGTAGAAACTTACGAAAGTAGTAGAGTCTAGAGAGAGTTTAGAAAGTTCATGTAGTGTAGGATTGTGACAAGTGGCCCAATCCTAGCCAACCATGGGAGAAGACTTAACCTATAATAGGAGGAGAGTTTCTCATTTGCAAACAACCCCTTCCACAAAGTCAAGAGCTTGAGAGAGGAGTCAAGCTACAGAGAAGAGGAGTGCTTGGGAAAGAGTTGAACCCTCCAAGTGTTGAAGCTTGTTGGATAGCTTCAAGGTAGTGTGCTAGCAAATGTCCCAGTTAGGGAGAGTGAGAGATTGCAAAGTGTTCAAGCCTTGTAAAGTTACTTCTCTTTGTTGATCAATACGAGTTGAGTTTGATATGTTCAAAGTCTTGGAATTCCATCTCTTTCTACATTGTTTTCAAGTTTGTGTCTGGTTTGGTGTGATTACTTTTGGTCCAAAGAGAGACCAAGTTAGTGGTCCAAAGAGAGACCAAGTTAGTGGTTACGCTTGTCACTTGACAACGGACGGTTCGAGTGAGTGCCAGCAAGATTGAATCAAGGAAGGATTCACTAGTTCTGTGACAGTAGGTTGAATTTTTCTGCTAATTAAAATACTTGCCCATTCAAGTTGTCTTATACATAAAAAATCCATTAAAATGGAATCTTAAGAATACCAGTGTATTTAGTGTTCCATCTCTCTCTACATTGTGTTCAAGTTTGTGTGTAGTTTGGTGTGATTACTTTTGGTCCAAAGAGTGACCAAGTTAGTGGTTACGCTTACCATTTGACAACGACGGTTCGAGTGAGTGCCAGCAAGATTGAATCAAGGAAGGATTCACCAGTCCTGTGACAGTAGGTTGAATTTTTCTACTAATTAAAGTACTTGCCATTCAGGTTGTCTTATACATAAAAAATCCATTAAAATGGAATCTTAAGAATACCAATGTATTTAGTGTTCCATCTCTCTCTACATTGTGTTCAAGTTTGTGTGTAGTTTGGTGTGATTACTTTTGGTCCAAAGAGTGACCAAGTTGGTAGTTAGGCTTACTCGCTTGACAATGGACGGTTCGAGAGAGTGCCAAAAAGATTGAATCAAGGAAGGATTCACTAGTCCCATGACAGTAGGCTGACTTTTCTACTAATTAAAGTACTTGCTCATTCAGGTTGTCTCATACATAAAAAATCCATTAAAATGGAATGTTAAGAATACCAGTGTGCTTGGTGTTTTGACTGACCATTGCATGTTCCTTGTAAACAAAAAATGGGGGAGGGTGTGTGTGTGTGTCTAAGATATCAATGGATGATTAAATGATTTATGCAACGACATCTAGATGTCATTATGCAGTAAGGTATTGAAATTATACAATTTTTCTGGCATGGTGAAAACAACTCTTTATTTTAATTTCTTTCATGGTCTGAAACTTTTCTTTATTTTCATATTTTTAGATGTCATTTTTAAGTTTCTTATATTAAGTTTCTTATTAAGGCCCTATGCATCTTATGGGGTTTTTTCTCTAGTTAATTGAGAAACGTTAGGGCAGAGACAATTAAATATTGTAGTTTTGACTTCCTGACTCACAAATTGGTTTACCGCTTTTTTTAGCAGAGGTGAATAATTTCATTAAAAATAAATAATTACAAACATAATTGGTTTGCTTCTTTGATAGTGTTAACTCTTTGGATGCTGATGTAGCACCAAAGAAACATAAGAGTTAGGGCAATGGAGTTCTCTAGCTTCTTTTTAAAAATAACTTTGGGTTGATCATTTCATTTGGTGTATGAGAACTTCAAGCCATGTCACAAAGTTGAGACTGTAAGCCGATGTTTTCAAAATGCTCATTCAAAGCATAAAACAGATCTCTTAACTTAGCTGATAAAGAATAGTCTGCAAGGTGTTAATTACACCATGATCATTATGTTCTCTATGAGATGTTCTTCTTCCTCCTCTTCTTCTTCTTCTTCTTCTTCTTTTGTGGTGGTACCACGACTCGAACCTGTAACCTTTTGGTGGTAACAATAGCATTCATCAATGGTGCTAAGAATGTTGTCATGGGGTTGTCAACTGTATTTTGACTCATTTTTTCATCCAGTCCCTAGCCCTTCAGGCTACTTGAGTTTGATTCATTGGATAAACTAGATTATTTCTTGATGAATTAAATTTGAGCATGCAACATTGATGAACCAAGCCAGCTTGTCCAATACAACATTGAAGGCACAGATAGAATATAAGGTGTTTTTGTCCTTACTGCAATTGTTAACATCTATCAACTATTAAAATTTTACTAGAAGAAGGATTTGTGAAACCAACCTCGAAAAGACACCTTTGTGTTTAGCACCAGCATGAGCTAGCTTGTAATGCTCCGTTATCAGAAGACTGCCCCAGTGAGAAACTTCCACCTTACGAACAAGTTCCTCAACAACAGCAAAAGGACTGTTGTTCTCAAAATGCACAATTATGGGAGAGAATGAGTAGGGAGGACTATCACTGTAACGACCATATTTTAGTTCTGTACCAGCACGATTAGTAGGGTGGACCCGTGTGTAAGATTCAACCTTGGTATTTGGACTTTTCAAATACGTTGTCTGTTCTCTAACATAGTAAGGTGACAATATTAATGCACTGTCGCGGTAATAGACAAGTTGAGACTCTGATTGACCAATCTCTGCTGGGAAAGGCTCTAGAGAATGTGTTAATACAAGAAGCACTTCCAAGTTTGCAGTTTCACCCATATTCAGCGGCTTGTTCAAAGAGATAGAGTACAAACGGGCACCATTTGGTGTGTCAGGTGATTCAGTAGGGTTTACATCAAGAGGAAAAATTGTTTTCTTTTTCCGTTTTCCTTCAATGGAAGCTGCTTTTATTACTGCTAGATTCTCATGTTGGGTTGGTGGTAAAGCAACGAGAATTTCAGAAGCAGGAGATGCTCCAGTGTTCTCAACCTGGATATAAAATAAAAAATGAGATGCACAAAGTGAACATGGTACAGATAAGAGAATGTCACCATTTGACCAAAGCAAAGCCAGGACAGGGTATTGAAAAAGCGTAATTTCTGTAGAAATTACTGAAATCACCCTTGAATTCTTCAAATAGAGCATTACTTCCAGTAACTATCCAAAATATTCATGATCTTTTTGAAGGACCATCATTCTCTTAGATCCATTAATGTAGATATAGCCACAGGAAATCCAGTTTAGTTGAATCAAAAGATTCAAGGATGTTTAAGACATATGTTGTGGCTTTGATAACTTTGCTTGTCCTATAGATGTTCAAAAGATATCATACTTGAAAATGGTAACCAGAAAAAATACCTTCAAAGTCAAGAAAACTTGTACAATGTGGGAGGTCAAATCAATCTGCATCATGATAATGCAAGATTAAGTGAATTCAGTATAGACTAATGTTTGGTAAAATATCTTATGTTTACTACTAGACATCTCCAAAATAAACTCAAAACTAATAACATTTTTCAGTCCCTAAAAGTGAACTGGTATACCATTGACAGAGAAGAAAAAGTACATCCAAAAGACTGAAACAGTATATCAAAAATATATTGATCAGGAAAAAGAAAAAAGAGTAATACAAGACTACATAGGAATAAGTAAATAGCCATAAAACTAAATACTAGAATCGAACCCCTGACAAAAATCCACCCATCTTTGCCAATCCTTGACAGTTTATAAATGGATTTTGAGTCATACAATCACAGAAAAAAAGTATTTTAATTTGTCCTAGCTTTCTTGAGAAACATACAGTAATAGAATCATACTTCATCCAAGCTGCCATCCAGATAATTTTTCGTCATAGACTCAGAAATAGTTCCCTGCATGGCATCTGGAGAAGCAAGCCATTTATGAACACTATAACAAAGAAAAAGTTCGCCCCAAACGGGCTACCAAACAGAAGATTATCTGATTTGCCATGAATCGTACTCAACCCAGTTGTACTTTGAGGTGCATCTAAGCAGATTTTTAGTCTCTAGTAATCAAATAACATCAAATTCCACTTTCTACTCAAATGGACTATGCACAAAAGAAACCCATCTCTCAAAATAATTATTTTGGGAATGTCTGAGCATTCTCAAAATATTTTTTCCCATCTCTCATTTGCTCCAATATTCATATTATCTATTTCCACCCAATTACAGAAAGAAATGATAAATTGATGTTTTACAAAGTATTGCTCGAGATAGCTTACTTTCCAACTGCATTATTCAACACATTATTGAGCTCATATATAACAATGTTCACGGGCCAGTTCTTTCCAAATGGTTGGCTGAAATTAGAGTTTAAAGTTACTCTATAGGATTTTTGGATTACAAAACGGTAAAAATAAGGTTGTTAATTGACTTGAAACTCTCCAAGTGAAGCAATCTATCTAGCTTCTACTGATTGCATGGTCCAAAAAACAAATTTCAATGAATAATCACTGTTAAAGGAACATTAGGGTGATCCTGACAAGATGGGCCATCGTGATTTAAAGCTGACCCCAAATTGCAGAGGAAGGGTGATGATGAAATGGGGCAAAAGGCTGAAAATAATATTTCGTCCAAATTACATGTATTTTCTACGCTGCTCCTAACAGACACCAAAATTATCTACTCTTACAATCTAAAGCAACCTAAGTGCAGCCTAAACCTACCTCTAGTTTTTCCTTTCTTTCTTCCTGTTTTAAAGTGTAAACTGCAAATTTTCTTGCAAATTTTTTTCTACAAAATAAAGATATTTCTAAATAAATGAAACACTTCGTAACAAAGCGATGAAAAAAGGAATGTAAGTGTTGTATAAACAACACTGCTCAAAAAAGTGTTGTATAAACAACTACAAAACAATCTAACTTTAGAATCAACGAAAATATATTTTCCTCCTGCAGTGTGAAGTAATCCAAATGCAACCTAAATAGCTAAAGATTTATTCTTTCTTTTGTAGATTTCCTTGGAAATGTCGGTGTAAGAAGATAACAGGAACATTTTTAGACTAGACACCAAACTAATTACAAAAAGCATCTAATCTTCGAGTAAATAAGAACTAAAGAAATTGAATACAGCATTTGGTCCAAACAGATCATTTTTTTGCAGAAAATACAAAAGGAATGAAGTCGAAACAACGGAAAATCAATAAGAAGGCAAGAAAGCTGGTTTCGCTTCACGTGTAACCATTATACGAGAGTCAGAAGCTAGAACCCTAATACTGGGAGTATCTGTACAAAGTAATGAGTAGATCAAGGAAATTGAAGGAAAAAATGAGTCGATTGGAGAACGTACCCGTCGTTCGGCGGAAAGGATCTGAATCTGATCGGAAGGAGGAGGAGAAGAAGAAGAGATTGAGAGGAGAGAGAGAAATGAAAAGAAGAAGAAAAGAAGTAGGGAAGGTCGAGATGAAAGCAGACCACCTTCCATCCCTTCGGCCGTCTGCAAGTGAGAGTCGACCTTCGGTGGACTTTGAGTTTGGATTTTGGAAGAGTAGTCTCCTTCGTATACTTGGGCGGATCCGGTGTAGCATGTGCTTCACCGTCTTTCTTTGTAATCTGTAGCCAGAGAAATGAGCCGTTGTTGAACCGGTTCGTAAAATTTGATATAAAATTTTAATCAAAGTCTTGGATTGATTTACTTGATAAACTTAGATAGTAAAATCTAATATTTTTTTTTTCAATATCTAAGTCACATTTGCAGGAATTCATTTGTGCACTGATAATTTTTATTAATATAGGATATCATGCTTATTTTATTCATCATTTTATTATAATAAATTGATAATATTTTTTATTTTGTTTTAATTTTTTATTTATCATAATAAAATGAGAGATAAAATAGTTCAATGACTCATTTTAATAAAAATATTGTGTACATATCAATTTCTCATATTTGTTTGTAATACCTTTTTAAATTAATCAATTCTCTAAGAAACGATTTATAGTAATTTAAATTTTCATAGTTAAATTCTTCTATAAATTATCTCATCTATCACCATAGGCAGAGAGAGAATATTTAGAAAAAATTATGAGCACACTATCTTTATCTAACTTAGACATTTATTTTTTTAAAATAGTTAAATTAATTAACGAGTCACGAGAAGTATCAGATAAAATAATGGAATAAAAAGACAATATATGCATTTATCAAGTTGGTTCAACTCAACTCTGATACTCTATGCTTTTTGATTGGACTCTATTAAGTACATGACAAGTCAATGACGAATTGTAATAAATTCTCTTCTTTTTGACTCATTATACAATAGACTACCATCATGATTTCCTATCAACCTTCTCTAATGACTCACCTTTTTCTAAGTTATCTTTACCATGATTTAAACATGAAATCTAGTGCTTACTCTAATGCTAAATGTTAAAGGACTTGATCAATATCTCAAAAGCTCTAAGATTGATGAAATGCAAAAAATCTAACTTTTATCATATCTCATTCTAACTTTGTTCAATTTCACCCTTATATTCCAAACATCTCGATTGGATCCAACCAAGTTCTTGAGAAACAAACTAGAAAGGGACAACCAAATAGCACACAATAAGGAAAATAAAATAAAACCAAAACAAGACTACCTCAAACAAATACACTCCTTCTAAATTCTAAAAATATTAAAGATGATGAAATTCTAAAACTCTTTTTAAGCCCAAATTGCACACTTTGCTTTACCTTTGTGAGTGATTCCATAAGAGCTTTTCTCTTTATATTTGACTGTAGTGAAGAGGGCTAATGTAAAAGGATTGAGAACTCGATGGTCCTTTAAAAATCATCTTAGCATAATAGAAGAGCGCAATAGAAGAAGGCATCATCAACTATTCAAACGTGTTGAGTTGTAGATTGAAGAGGAGCAAGAATATAGAGAAAAAGATGATCCATTTACGCAAAGGAACAAGAGGTAATCTTGTAAAAGGAACTTGAGCTTTGGATGAGCAGATAAATGTGTTGACCAGCCAAACTCACTTGTGCATTTATTAAAAGAGTGACAACTTTTGACTTATTTTTAATGCAATCCATTTATTCAATGACTTGACTTAAAATTGACTAATTATAAATGAATGTATTCAACTTATTTTTGACATGACTCAATATTAAACAATTTGATCGACCCAAGTACCAAAGTATGCTTAAATGGGGTAATCTTATTTAATTTAATTTATTAACAGCTAACCCAACTTCTTTAAAACTAAACTCAACTCATTTATTAACGAGCTTAGTTAACTCGAACCATCTTAAACAAGTTGATATAATCTAAAATTGATCAAATCCTTATTAAATGAGTATCCAACTCAAATACCCTATAATTATGAATAAGTTGAGTCAACTTTATTCATTTATAAAACGTTGACCCAACTCTACTTGTATAAACGGTCACCCAAGTGTTAAATTAGGTTAAAATGGTTTGTCCATTCTAACTCATACATATACAACATGTTTATTAAATAGGTTGATCCAATCAAGATAATCTTAAACGGTTAAATGCAACCAACGCCTTTGTCAGCTTATTTGTTAAATGATTGATTTAAGTTGACTATTTAACTATTTTTAAATGGTTTGACCTAATCTTATTTTATTAAATGGAGGACACAACTTGACTCGAAGCAAATCCGAACTATTTATTAAACTAGATGACCACCTAGACCAATTTATTTTTTGAATGGATTGATCCAATTTAAATAATCTTAATCTTAAAAGGGAACAATTTGACATGTATTTGAGTTAATTTATTTATTAAATTAGATGACTTAATCCGAATATTTAATTAAGTCTAAACAAGTTTACTCATCTTTACCCATTTATTATTTAGTTAACCTAACTCAGCTCGACCCATTTGTCAATTGATTTTTTATTATGTCAATATAATAACAAATAAGCATAGAAAAGCTTTTAGAGTAAAAGACAATTTCTTTTGTCCAATCATTTTTAGTGAGTTTATTTTTAATTTACATGTGGAAATCCTCGGGATATCCAGCGTAAAACTCCTACGGATGAGCCCACTACCCCTATGACACACCAATGTAAAGTTAGTAAGTTTTTTTATTAGAATTTATTCTTTATTAACATTTTCTAAAATAAAACAAAGCTGTTCTATTGGAAATTTGGAAATCCTCTTCCATGGTTGAGAGGATTTGGTTCGCATGCTCACTTAGGAGTGACAATTTTGTCGAATTCAAGGGAAATCTCGATATCAGCTTATAACTTTCTCTCTCCTATTTTTTTTTTCCTTTTTTTTCCTTTTTTTTTAAAATATCACCTTTATCGATTGATATCGGCGATAGATGTCAAGGTTTAAAAAACCGAGATTATTAGCCCTGGTCAAATCTAGTCAAGTTAACTATATATAATAATAGATATCGTTTGACTTATAATATCGCTTGTGAGTTGTTAAACCAATTGTTAAAAGCATGTTTGCATGTTGATAAAAGGTAAACTACCAAACTACACTACTCGCATCTTCTCTACTATTTTTTTTTAAAAAGAAATTATTAATATAGTTCAAACACTCTAACTTATAAATCATAGATCTCAAATTTGATTCTCGTAGTAATATGATGCCTGTAGCTCACGGCTAAGGGTGAAACTTAAGTTGGGTTGTAATCAAAGGTTTTAAGACTAAGAGTCGCAAGAGAATGAATCTACTCGAGTTCAGTCAGCTTTTTTACCAAATTTAGGTTGATCTTGCCCAAACTTGGGTAAGTCTCTCGATTCAAAATCATGTCAAAGTCGATTCCCTTGATCAAACCGGTTTCTATCTGGGTTTTCAAACTATAATACAAGGACAAGATATGAGCTAACAAATGAATTATAATAATAAAAATAACATGAAGTAGAATTTATTAAAAGAATTAATGCCATTTACACTCTTCTAGACAAAACCCCCGGGAAGCTTGAAGGCCATGGTTCACCCCTCTACCTACACAATGGAGTCCTTAGATACAACCCCATTTATTTTCTTCACTTCATGTACTTCTTTATCATGGAGGGCCGCACTTATAGGGGCCAAAAGGGGTGTGGTCTCCTTGATCTGCAATAACACATGATAGAAAAAGAATGTTACATAGCATATGGAAATGAAATTAATAATAAATTTAAGAGAGTTGGTCTGACGGTTAAGACGCCCATCTCATAAAGTGAGGTCTTGAATTTGATTAACGCTCATTCTCTTCAGGCTACTCCCTATGAGATTACTTCCCATCAACAAAATGGGTGTGTATAGATGGGAGATTTACACGTGCTCGTGAGATTAGTCTCACCCCATATTAAAAAACAAATAAATTAATGATGACAGAGAAAGAACCTGAGATGCTTGGATATGTTCATTGTCTTGCTTTTTTTTGTTCTCACGAGTGCAGAAGTATGAATACAAACCCATCCCAAAAATGGCAACATATGCCTATGATGTTCCTTTCAGTGAAGGGGTCATGGAGCAATGTATAGCCAAAGGTTAGAATCAGGCATGTCTTCAGATGGCCCAGCACTTGGTATGTCACCGGTGACGTTTTGCCGATGACAAGGAACGTGCTGAAGTTGACGGAGACGGCAATCAGGCATGAAAGGACGATGAATGTCTGCCCATGGAGATGACATCAAATGTTCATATTTCCAAAATTCACTTCTGTACACCGATAAATTGACATGCAAAGACACCCACTAATCTATAATTACTGTTCTACCCGTCAGCATAAGTCTCACATCACCAGTGAACTTTTAAAATGTATGGTTTAACTTTTTCGCACAATGTATTTATAAAATTTGTCGAACATGCCTGTCTATAAAACTTTTATCAAAAAATGAATGAATAGAGAGGAGTTGATCATGACTCCCTTGAACAAGACCACCTTTGTTGAGACTCTTTGGTTATTCAAATGGATACCACTCAAGTGAGGTCCACTTATCCTAATCAAGTATTTACAACATTAGTGTAGGATTAGAAATATACCAGGACAATGGGAGAGTATTTGTAGGCAAATACATTTTGCTTGGTGAGGCATTGATCTACAAGAGGGCCAGAGACAAAAAGTATAGCCGCTTGGAAGGGGGCAGACTGGTAGAGCAGCTGTGTGGAGGAGCAATGTAGCTTCTTCTGTATTGTGTTCGTCATCTAAATGTAGTGAAGAGTTAAGAAAATAAAAATTCAATATCATCATCATCGAAGTTATTTATCATATTAATTTGAAATTGACAATTAAATTATAAAAATGAGCGGTTGCATCCCACATACTTGATCTAGGTTTTAATTATCACAAAACCCAACAAGCAACTTTGTTGAGGATATGCATCCTTTCTCACATCATCCCTTGTACACCGTTATTTCATTTTCTAATTGTGACACCTTATATTAAAGATTTTTTCTAATCTATAAAGATAGTTTAGTTGACTTGAGTTTTTAAGATTTGACTAAAGGTCTTGAGTTTTCAAACGAATGGCTTTCGCTGAGATGACACGATAATCCAAAAAGACGAATTTTCCTTCTTAATGAAGAGAACTGATCCAGGGCATACCAATGCTGTGGGGTCTATGAATGGGTGATAATTACTCTTAAATTGAATTAGTAGAATTAATACGATTTAATCATTCCATCAAAGTCATATTAGGTCCACCTAATATAAAATCAAAACAAAAGGGATAAATTAAGCATGGTTGCAGAAGGGGTCTATGGTATATATAAGTCAAATGGCCCACGATCTGCCACTTATGCACAAATCACAAGAATAGAAAGATTTTCTTGTCAATGCAATTGAGAAGAGAAGGTTTGAATAAGAAGCAATAATTTTTTTTATAAAAGGGTTTTGTCCAAAAGAGATGTTGTCCTATCCATTTTAAGTGTGGACTGTGGAACAATAGGGTGAGGTCTTGTTTGTAAGAATGAGGCAATTAAAGTTCGAAATACTGAATTAATAAAGAATCACTTTAATTCATATTAAAATATTTTTTTAATGTCATGAAAGTTTAAAGATAAAAACATATTTGAAGTAATTAAAATATTGAGGACTTAGAAATAATATTTCATTGATCAACATGATTCGTGATAGTTCAATCTATGGGGTTGGAGTGATGGACATGAACCCGTTTAAGGAAATGAGAGTCATTAGTTAAATTTTCACTCCACTTCAAAGGGCTACTTTCTATAGACTTATCCGTTATGTGTTTATAACAAGATTTGAAAATACCCTAAAGATTAGTTGGGTACTCTAAGAGACCTGAATACCCGATCATAAAAATAAACTAAAAAGTATATTATAATAAGAAAAAATAGATGATTAAGGATACAATTTGGCCGACACAAGTGGTTGCGATTGCCAAAACTGAGAGAATGGTGCCGAGAAGATTGAGCTGCAGATCAGTCACAGATGCAATGGCAACTCCTAAGAGCAACACTAGAAGAGAAAGCTTTATTTTCTCACTGTAAAAAGATAAAAAAAAAAATTATAAATTTCAAGAGTAAATTAAAGGGTATGTCAGTAGTGAAAAATAAAAAAATAAAAATGTTGAGAAATTTACCTGAATTGCTTCTTTAAGAAGAGTGTCTCCAATAAAACAGTGAAGGGTATGATTGCAAGTTTGGTCATCTGATAAAAAAATGTAGATTTTTAAATTATTAACAACTTCATTACCTACCAAACTTATAAGAGAATATTATTACCTTTTATCTCATTAATATCAAAATAAATGTAGGCAGTTGATATGAGTAATCATCTATTTAGAAGTTCTAATCTTTCACCATATGAATATTTAAAATAAATTATTTCTATAAAACAATTTTCAAATTTAAATATGAGTTCATGATGACTAAAGATACGATTTCAAATATATTATATTATTAATTATTAAAATATTCAATAATTTATAAATTATTAGTAGTTTACACTTTACAAATAAATTGATCATATATTATGATTTGATTGTCCACCTACAGTCTAGTTCATGACTTGCCAGATAAAAAATGATAAAAGGCCAACCAACTGTAGATCAAATCTTACAGTCTCCAGACTTCTCATCTGGTTCATTGTCTAAACTTTTCTGACCGTCCAAATAAATGGAATAAGAGATAAATTTGGAACGTCGGGATGGCGACTTCTAATGAGTGCCAATTTTGGGGTATGGCCCATCTGGTGACGGCCCCACCAGCTGGATGGTGTGGATCAAACACTGAATATATGTATGATTGTTTTCATTAAAAAAAAACACTGAATATATGTATCTATCTTCAATTATAATCTTGTCGTTAAAAAATCTGAATTTTATTAAAATGTTGAAAACTGGAACATTAGAAAAATAAAAAATCACATGAACACCCTAAAAATCATATCAATCATATTAAGAGCTCTGCATTTAATTCTATAAACATTTACAAAAAACTTAGATTTCATGAAATTTTTGAAAAATATAAACTTGAAAAATCATATACAACTTCCAAACTATATCATCATATTAAGATATCTTCATTAAATTCTATAAACACTCAATTATTTCATAAATAAATTCACAAAAAACTTCAAAATTAAGATTATCTTTTAGAAAAAAAGTTGATAAAAATAACTCAGAAGAAATAAATTGTAAGAAAAAAGGTTTAGAAGAATTTGCTTCTACATCTTTTTAAAATTATATTCAATGTAAAATTCAACTTAAAAAATGATTCAAACAACCCCACATGGAATAACTCAGTTGGTAACATTTCGCCTCATGAAGCGAGATGGTAAAAGTTCAAGTCCCCGTGGCGTAAGTGGTGACTATCTTATTAGAGTGTGGGACGTCATTGAAAGGGAGTTTAATAGAACTGTACTCGAAATTCCCCTCCGGCATTAAAGAAAATATTCAAACAACATTTCTTTCCTACTAATAAAAATCAATACAATATCATCGAATTATCAATCCAATCAACTATATCACTCATATAACACGTAGGGGTGATACTACTTCCCTTTAGTTATATAATAAATAAATTAAGGAAGGAAATAGTGTCGACCTCACCTGATAGAAGCCGATAGAGTTGAAACCCAGACTGAGGTTGAGAAAGCCAATGGAAACGCCATTGAGAATGCCGAATAGCATAACGGTCTTGAAATCAATGGACTTCGGCTCGAAGAAGTTGAATCGCTGCGCCACGTGTAGGGTGCAAAACGTAACCATCAAATGCCAGCTCGTCAGTGTCGTGGCTGCATTTACACGTTACCATTGAGACACGACAAACGTATGATTGCTACCGCATGGCAAACCAAATAAAATCATGAAAATTTATTTATTAAGTTGAGTTTAAGGGGCCCACATATTCTCTCCCGATTCCACTCTCAGGGTATTAGATCTCATAGTCAGATACAAAATTTATTTAAATTTAATAATTTTAATTTTTACAAGAATTATCATCTTAAAAATATTTTTCAAATATACCATCATCATATTTTAGGTGTGCCGAAGTAGGAGCCAAGCACATTGTACAACTGATGTCACATAGGTGGAAAGAATTCCCTTCATAGTTATACAAAATTTTGGAGATGATGTTTAAAATTTAATAATAATAATAATAATAATAATAATAATGAATTTTATTCCGATTACTACTAGTGCAGGGCTTAAACTCTGAATTGACCATAAATGGGTCTTTTGGTAAGTATAGAATGTAGCCTATATGAGTGTAGTTCAATCGGTAATCTTATGCTTCAAGAAGAGGGATATATTTTTTGGTAAAAAAAATTATATATAATACATTTTTTTTTTGAATGGTTATATACAGTACAATTTTAAATGGTATTTTATTAGAATCCTACTCACACAAGAATTCAATTTTCTAATAGTAAGAATTTAATGGAGCATTTTATGGAAAATGTTAGGAAGTTTTTGTTCATAAAAATAAATTTATTATAAAAATAGATAAGAACACTAATGCTTCTAATACTAACTAATGTATGATATTAATTTATTAAGTAGTAAAAAAAAACCAGAGAGGGAGAGAGAATCAGACCAAAGGGGAATTCGAGAGTGGAGATGAGAGCCTTGTTGCAGATGACAATGGCTACTGAGGATGCCACTGAAAGGACCAAAGCGCCGATAACCCCCAACTGAACGCCGGCCGCCGTCTCTCCCATCTTCTTCACTCCTTCAATCCTCCTCCTATCAGATAGATATCCACGGTAAGTGCGTGTATACACTCAGATATGGTGTATGATCTTTAGCGACACAAGTCAAAACACAGAAACTCTTCTTCCTTCACAACAAAAGGAAGAGAGGAGAGAGAGAGAGAGAGAGAGAGAGAGAGAGAGAGAGGCTTGATGGAGAATGGCACTTCGGCCTTCTTATTTCTGACTAACGAATGCCGAGGTTGGTCGTAACGCCGTCAACACTGCCGTTAGCTTGTGTCAAGGGGGAAGTTGACGGCGACTTGAAGCAATGTTCATACAAATGCCGTCAAACTTTTCTTGTTGAAGGGAAAGTGATACAGAGACGACTCTTTTTCCTGCACATACGGACGACGTAGGGGCTGCAACATAATGGATCCCACCAAACCAATGGTTCAACTGAACGAGTTATATGATAGATCATCACCATCAATAATTATCAAAATTACTAAATAAAAACTTAAATCACACAATCTTTTTATCGTCTGACATACCTGATAATTTTGTAACTTGTGAGGAATTATAAATATTAAATACATGGCAAAAAATCTCGGTATCCATTGTTATCTCGGTCTAGAAATTTTTCTCTTATTTTTTAAAATTAAAACTACTGATATCGGCTGATATCAACGATATATAGCGAATATATAAAGGTTTTAAAAAATATTTTAAACCCCTGATTATATATATATATATATATATATATATATATATATATATATATATATATATATCTTCTGAATTTCACTGCAAATATATTGATTAAATCTATGGATTCATGTTTTTAAATTTTTAAATTTTGTATTCATTAAAAATATGATTTGATTATTTGATGATCTCTAAATTTAAATCTCAAAAAATTTCAATAAGTTCATTATATATAACTTATTTGAACCCCACATAAATATATGAAAAAATCAGAAAATTATTAACAATACAAGCAATTATACAATAAGTATCAAAAGCTTACCAACACTCCCATTTTTCACTAAGCAAAGTGAGGAAAGCATTTGTTATAGAAGTGTTGTGGTGTCTTCCACACTTTTTAATTATTGTACCAACAAACAATTATGTTGATGATGGCATCTAAGATTTCAATAGTTAAGATGAGTGAAAGAAAAGATTATAGATTTTTTTTTTACAATCTTCATTCATCTTCATCACGTGTTCCTATTTCTATTATTATAATATATATATATATATATATTATTTTAGTAATATTTATTAGAAAATAATGTGTTATTTTGATGTTGGAACTTGGAAGTATGTATCAAATGCATGATTGTATATATATTAGTTGGACAGCTACCCTTGTAATTGTTTAAAAGGAGATATTAACGAGCCGTAGATTATGGTTTTCCCTAATAAGATATATATATATATAGTTTTTCTCTAAGAAGAGGTTATGGTGTAACAATCATCGATACTAAATATTTAAAATTTTGGACTCACTATTCTATTTTTCAATCATCAATTTTTAACATAAGTTTAATATCGAGACTAGCACATTAGAAGCTCATTTAAGGTGATTTTGTCATGTTAGTCGAAGGCATAAGAGAGTCTTAGAACATAAAGTTGAAAAGTTATAAATTAGAAGTATAAAGAGGAGAGAAATACTATTGAAAATATAGAGAGAAATAGAAAAAGACATGATATTTATCATGACAAAAATTTTGATTTATAATAAAGTCAAATGGAAAAAATTCATAAGGGTTGGAGTGATAGTCAGGAACCCACCTCATGAAGCATGAGTTTTGAGTTCGATTTTCACTCCGTCGAGTGTTCGAAGAGGCCTTAACGCCTTGATCATAAAAGAAAATGGAAAAATAGGATGATGATGATGTTGATAAGTAATAAAATGTGGGTTTATGACTTTATGTTCATTTATTAATTCAAAAACTTTAACATCCTATTTGATATCTTGAATCATTGAGAATATGAATCATTTTGTAGAAATAATGATTCTGAAAAAGTTAATTTAGAATGATTTGATTTTTTTTTGTCTTTGATTCCCTTTAAAAATGAGGTAATATTTCCATTCATAATAAAGACCAATCTTAGTCTATCATGAATGGACTACCAAGCACACCTTGACTATAACACTTTGCTCTATCTCAGAGACTCACTAATCTATAATATACTTATATTATCAAAACAGCTTTTACAAAAACAAAAACCCACATAATTGAAAAAAGACCAATTTGAGGAATATAAAAAAAAAGGAGCTGAATTTGAGTAAGGTGTCCTGCTAAAGAACTTGGTTTTAATTAAAACATCTTTTAATCATATTTATATTCATGTTATTACCATTTAAATAATAAAATTCAATCCTATGGGACAAGAAGAAGGAAAAAGGGGTATTATAGGACTTTGGCATGGTCTTCCTAGTTGCAGCCATATTCACCAACTGTATATTAGGTTTTATGAAAGGATATAAGCTTGGTGTTCAAGTCAGGAAGGTGAGATATACATTTCATAATGTGAAATATCTGCCAATGCAAGCAAAAGATTGCAACTGCAAGTTTGCCACCTCTATCCAATCCCATTTCATGTTTGGTGAGACACCAAACTCACTCAAATCTTGCCTGCATCGCTGACCATTTAAGGATGGTAATGGTCTGATAGACTAGGTAGATCTTAGATTCAGCCCAACCTATTTATTTATCATATGATGTTTAATAACAGACGATCACCGATATAAAATAGATCGTTGATATAATATTTTTTATGATCAAGGTGTTCAAGCTTCTTAGAGCATCTGACTAATGTCTGAGGGCATGTGTAAGCCTCCCTATCTATATAGTGAGTAAATCTACTGGGAGTGATCTTTTGAGGTGAAATGGAAATCGAACTTAGGACAATTGTTTCCAGAGGCGGTTCGTGACTATTACTCCAATCTCTTCGGAGTTAGTCACGGATATAATATAGATAAGGTTGAAATCGGGTCGAATTTTTTAAAACCCAATCTGATTCGAGTCAATATTTATAGAACCCGACTCGACTTGAACTCTAACTCGACTCAACCCAAATTCTGACCCGACCGGCATTCTAAATCTATTTTAGCCTAATTTTCGCTGGGTTTGGTCAAATTGGGTTAATTTGAAAATTCCTCAACTGACTCGATCCAAATTCTATACGGGTTTTTGTCTTTTCAATCCGACCCGACCCGCTGATCCGACTTGCACCCGAGTTTCACCCCTTTATAGACCTTCAAAAGCTGATCTCGTATAGATTGAAAAAAAATTTGAGATGGTGAAGTTTTTAACCAACTCTATATTAACTCGAAATCGTGACTTGTAACCAATCAGCGAGAAGTTCAGGCCCGCATGGTGTCCTAAATGGGCCTCAATCGGGTACATGTGACTCTCACACAAAAACATGTGAATATCATTAATTAAAGTTGTACCAAACTGTTGTGCTCAATATAGTTTTCGAGATAGTTCAATTTATTCTAATTTTCTTTATTTTATTTTTAAATCATCATTTCCCACTATTGCCACCATATGCTAAGGTTGTAATATGATTTCCACTTTTTTTACCTAATTTTTGACATTTTTTTATTTTAAAATTTTATTATATTTTTATAATATTATACAAACATCATGATTTAAATGGTTCAACCACATGTTTGAATCTAATTAGACTAAACTATAAAAAACAATGTAATTAATAATTTAAAAAAACTTTTAAAAAATTGGAGAAAAATAAAATGAGATTCAAAATTGCAATATTAAGTCTCAATCACTGCCAAGTCCATTCCCATTCCCATGGCCCTTCCTTCTCAAAACCTACCACCCGTCTTTTCTCTTGAATTGATTAGTCAGTACACAATATGGACAGCTAATTTGCATGTATAAAAAAAAAAAAAAAAAACTAAAGTGGTAACTGAAATTAATATTAAAATAATATTTAAAAGAAAATTATAAAATATTTTTATTACTGATGTGTTGAAATTAACATGAAATCTAGCAAGAAAATAGAGGGAGAGAGACAGAGAGAGAAACATACAGCCCACCTATTCAAGATTTATATTTTAATT
The DNA here is from genome assembly GCA_022113865.1 of Chimonanthus praecox. Lineage (NCBI taxonomy): Eukaryota > Viridiplantae > Streptophyta > Magnoliopsida > Laurales > Calycanthaceae > Chimonanthus > Chimonanthus praecox. The sequence continues at coordinate 6,372,118 of CM039087.1, read as the reverse complement.
TTAATTTTCACTTTGAGTTAATTTTTTTGAAGAAAGCATGTTAGGTTTACGAAATTTAATGGAGAAGTGATTTAGGTAATTTGGATAGTCATTGTTTGAATTTCTTAACATTTCAAGAATTTCATAAAATTGGGATTTGTTGAGATTAATGTAGTTGTGTATGATTTATTTTGTCTCTAAGATAGTCCCTAATTTTGGAATTTTTTTTTTAATTTGAATGAAATGATGTTGGTAAGGAATTTAATTGATATGCCATATTGGATTCACATTCTTTTGATTTACTTTGTATTTATATTGAAAATTTACCTTTGAATGTCTTATACTTCATCAAAATGTCTGTAATTTTGAATCAAAATGTTGAAAAGTTTGATGAGTTTTATTCTAAATCAGATATTCAAATATTGTCTCGTAGATATCATATCAACTAATACATATCGTTTTTAGATCGTTTATATGTGGTCGATTTGGTCTTAAGATATCATTGAGAGCTTGAGTCTATTATATATTGCTGATATATTGTCAATATTGTTGTGTATTGCCAATATATCGTCGACAAACTAATATTTGGCTGCATATTTGAACCCTATTCTAGAGCCCCAACTCTAGCCGTGGATTACATATTCATATTTAGAACCCAAAGGTTTATTTCAAATTTGGGTCAAGCTCAGGCCAGATTTAGGTCCATGAACAATCTTAATCAGAGTTTATAAAGACTGAGAGCACTGGCGATGTGATCATGTGAGAACCAATGGGGACTGTGTAACTAATGACATTGACCAATCACCATTGTTGAAGCTTGAAATTAATCTTTGGAGTATGTGTCTATCATGTGCTTATCATATTTGACGTTTCGCTCATGCAATAAATTACAATTATTTATGATCAATCTACCTAAGTTGTATTTTTTATAAGGATTTTTTTTACTATTTAGACGATTACAAGTAGATAAAATGATAAGTACAGTGTTCCTTATTATAAAAAGCATTAGTATCCCTATCAATTCCTTTTTCGTGAGAAAAAAGAATGTTATGTTTGAGTTTGTGGCGTTATCTCATGTGCTCTTACACTGATCTCATTGATTAGGATAATGATTGATTAATCCAAGAGGTTTATGATTGAGTATATGACTTTCAAAAATTATATTGTTTTGATCAATCAAAATATATTTTTAACACAGGTCTAGTTCAATTAGTTGTCTCTTGTTATAAGAAGCGGGAAGTTGTGGACTCAAGCCCCCATGGCCTAACCTTGGTGTGCTTTAGGGGTAGTGGGCTCATCTGTAAGATTTTTATTAACACTATGTCTGAGTTTCACACACACGTTAATCTGCAAAAAAATATTAATAATTTTATATTACTTCTTGCCTTCTTTGTCTTTAAGAAGTATGTATTGATTGATTCCATCAAAAATGAATTTCGATGTTATAACATAAATATAAATTTTTGATCGAACTCATCATCCTCTCAAATGTTAGACTCAACAAAGGCGAGCACATAGTATTAACTCGTGCCTCAAAATAAAACTTGATAGATTAAATAAAATCTCCACGGGTGATACTCACTGCTTTCAAGCTGATGAAGGGTAAATTTTAAGGGGTTACCCCTGAGTAGGGGTCACCCTTGAGTAAGGGTCGAGTAGGAGTCACTCTCGAACAAGAGTTACCCTTATTTTATTTAGAAATTGCAGTGGTAAAGTAAGAACTGATCCTAAGGGTAAAAAAATCTTGTTTGGTAAATATAAGTAGGGGTAACTTGATATATTAATAATTTTATTAGAATTAATATTTTTTATTAAATTCAATATAATAAAAAATAAAAATAAAATTTTATAAAACATAATTATTAAATAATTTCATCAATCAAAAAATATTTTAAATATTTTTGGGGTAATATATTAACTATTTTATTAAATTCATACAATATAAAAAATAATAAAACATGACTAAATAATATTCATCAGTTAAAATATTTTTGCTCCATATGTACAAAGAGGGGGTAAAGAGGGTAATATATTAACAACTTTATTAGAATAGATAATTTTATTAAATTCATATAATATAAAAAATAATAAAACATAATTATTAAATAATATTCATCAATTAAAAAATATTTTAAAATATTTTTGCTCTATAGGTGCAAAGAGGGGTAAATAGGGTTTAGAGGGGTAAAGAGGGGTAAAGAAGGGTAATAGGTGCAAAAAGGGTAAAAAGGGTTTGGAGAGGTAAAGAAGGGTAATAGGTGTAAAGAGGGGTAAATATAGTTTCGAGGGGTAAAGAAGGGTAATAGGTGCAAAGAGGGGTAAAGAGGGGTAAAGAGGGGTAAAGATGGGCAAGGGTTTCATGAAAACCCCCATGCTCCAAAGGGTATTCATAAAAGGAGGGGGAGGGGTAAAATTTTGAATTTTTATCTTCACCCCTCCATTACCAAACAAGAGTCAAGGTGGGTTACCTCACCTTACCCCTCCATCAAAACGCAGCCTTAGGGTACACCAGGTTAGGTCATAGGGGCTCAAACTTGACACCTCTTGCTTCTTGAGGCAGGATATTAACCAGTTGAGCTACATCCATCTAGGGGTTTTACACTGAGTATCCCGTTGTTTCCCACACATAAATTCAAAAAAAAAAAAAAATTGATAGATTAAAAAAAAATGTTGTCAGAAAAGTTCCGCTTTTTGAAGTTATTAAAGTCTAGTTTGGTTAAATTCTTAAATTAAATATGAATTATTTAAAACATTTCTAATGTAAATAAAATTACTATTTTGAATAAAAAATAAAATAAAATTTCGAGGACGCAAAAGTCTCATGGAAAAATAACTAAAAGTGATCAAGTGGGATTGAAGAAACATGACTTTAATGATCTGTTGAGATCATTCTTGGTGAGAGTAATGTTAAAGCATTAACCTTTCTATTCAAAGTAGTTTTATGGACACAACATGTTTTTAAAACTACAAAAAAATTGGAGGTTAAATAAATAATATAAAGAGATCAAAATTTCGAGAGGCTTAAAAATAATTGGATTCATCAAATTAATGTAATTTTTTATGGACTCTATGTTTGAGCAAATACCTTTTTAGTAAGGTGTTTTCAAAAGTTTTGGTAATAAAAAGCAACTTAAATTGGTGAATTTGGGGTTTAAAAAAATATGATTTGATTCATTCAATTTAAGTGATTTTTGGTAGGACATATATTCAGAATAACTTCTTCTAATTAAAGTGTTTTTCGTGTGCGATGTATATTTTTAAAGGCTACAAAAGTTTAAATAATTAAAATAAATTATAAAAATATATTTTGATTCAAGTAATTTTTAGTAGGCCCTATGTTAAAGTATAGGCTAAGGTGGGTTTTTTTTTTGATGATAAATAAATTCAAGAAAGGACAAGGTGGGTTCAAAAAGAAGAAGAGCTTTTTGCCATGTGTCACAAAATTTATTTATTTTTGCCCAAAGCTTTTTCCTCTTTTCAGGCCTTATAAATATATTTATAGATTGATTAGAATTTCGAATTTGAAGTCTTACATTTGCTTTAACTTCATTTTTAGCACAGCCTTTTAAAGATAAGGGCATTACATTGTAAAACTAGAGCCTTTGTTGTGTAATTATTTAGGAGTTTGGGATGTGTTTCTTCCAAAGAGTATTTCTTGTGTGACATGTTTGCATGTACTTTTTTCTGTCTAATAGGTGTAATTCAATGGCTAATCTTTTTTCTTTGGTGTGCTTTAAAGACAGTAAATATCACCCGAGGGGATTTTTTTGCTAAGTTTCCGATTGTTTCCCATACGTAAATAAAAAAATAATATTCTTGATACTTTAAATAGATAATTGAATTTAAAGTATTTTTAACTAGACTAAGATAATCCCGTAAAGTGTACTTAAAAAACTAAAAACAACAAAAAAATTGAGTCATTCGTTCATATTTCAACACACATTGGAAAGTCACTTCTTTTGCTTAAACATTGTTGATGTTTTTAGAAGTAAGGGTGTAGGTCTCTTAGAATTTACGGCATGTGTGCAAATATCGGCCGATACGAAATGTATCGGCCAATATGATACGGATTTTCAGTCCCTTATCATATCGACCGTACATGGTATCTCTCACCCGATATCCATAATATCAGTCTTTTTAAAAAAAAAAAACAAAACGGTAGTGTGTCCGAGTTGATATCTCGGCCGATATCAGACCAAATATCAGCCGATATTTTCGTTCTCAATTTTTTTTAAAAATACTTTCTTTTGGATTATTTATTTATTTTTTAATTCAGAAAAATAAAATAATAAAAAAATATCAATATCTAAAAAAAAATACAGAGAAAGAATTTTATCGGTTGAGATATCAAGATGGCCAAATTTTGCATCCCTGCATTACGGCATAAGCAAATTTTCTACCCATACACACCAGATAACTCTACATGAAATGACTCTTAAAAAACATCGATCAGTGGAAATCAAGATTCCCACTCCGTGAGGTAGATTCCTTCCTAGTTATCATTCCAACTCATCTTATGTACACCTATATTTTTATCTTTGAGTTGTCTTATTCTTTCCAAATCGTTCCGTTTCTCTCATGTTTCTCTCATGCGTGCTTCATCTTGGTTCACCTCGAAGATTTTATTAATTCATTTACTTATCCTTTCGAGCTCAACATTTTGCCACCGTGCACTATTATTAACGTACTCAATACTTTTTATTCACGGACATAGTATGGAATTTAGTAAGATCTACTAAAAAAATTCTGCTTTAAAAATCAAACAGATTTTAAATATTTTAGAAAAATACTTAATATGTCACGTCCAAAAAATAAATTTTTAGGAGAGCGAAAAGGAATAAAAGAGATTTCATCATTTTTATTTTATTTTATTCTGTTTGGAGACCCTACCGAAATTTCGATAGAATCTCCCCTAAAAGTTGGCCTTTTGCCCATATTGAGGTCTACAAACAACACAACATTCTTCAAATTTACATACTATAATTTCTTACATACACCCCCATAACTTCAATTATCAAACCACACAATATCACAAGTCCACTAAGCTAAAGAGTTATCATTATACATACACTTGGCATGGTTCCCAAACTACATAGATAAAATTACAAATCATGCCCATACACTCAAAATCACAAAATAAAGGCTATGCCAATCATTCCATGAGGCTTCTTTGCTTGGTCCAGGGTCCAGGGTCGCTAGGACCCCGCCTCTCGGCTATTACCTGAAACTATGAGGGGGTTAGATAGCATACAAACAAGGATTATGTAAAATAGAGTCATGCAAAGAAAGCACATGTGCATCAACTTATGTATGAAGAGTTGGATTATCTGCCATCTTTAGTCAGTACGGCAACTCTCCTGTGCCCGACACAACTTTCGGCTTGGTCACGACATCTATCTCGTCACCGTATCTACTCGCCGGGAGTGGTCACGACAACACTCTCATGACCACTGCCCATCCATCAAATGGAGCCATGGCACCACTCCCATGACTCCCAATGTAAGATCATGACAGGACTCTCATGACCACCCGAGTAGCGTTACAGCACCACTCCCGTGACAACTCCTCCTCGTTGCTTAGTGGCATCCTCATCACATCCGACCATCCACACTCCTCCATACATCAATAAATGCATGCGCTAACGTTACGTATGTCATTATGCATCTAGACGCTCACACCCTATCAATAATTCAATACAATGCAGGTGATATTCCACACCTCTCCTTCGTCTTCTTCATTAGCAAGGTTTTCTTCTAACTATTTAATCTTTCCAAACATACCAATTTCACCATAGATACAATCATACCTACACTTTTCATACAATGGCTTAGCAATTTAGTACAAGGTAAAACATTCCAACAAAGAATATTCATCCATTCCCTAATCACAATCTTAGAGCAACAAGGGTTGAGCCCTTACACTCCCATAACATACTCCACACCTCATTCACGTGTATATCACCCTTCATATAAGCATTACCTTGATATTACATGCATTTCTCAATTCACCACAATTTGCATGGGGCTATACAACACCCTACTACACACCAATGTTTAGTATATATACATTTCCAAGGTCTCAACATGAAATGCAATTCCACCGTCTCTTCACATTTTCATTACATAATCTTCCTACAAGATAAAGTTGTAGGATGGTATTTATTATGAGCACCATATGCCATTTTCATGGCTATCATCACTACACCATATCTAACATATAAAACATTTTTCCATCTTCTACAACAATCATCCATTTTAATTTCAAACTTCGAACATTTAAAAACTCAACCAAGTTAGCAAGTTTAACCAAAGAAAGGGGATAAGTCCTCACCAACAACTCTTTCCACCCTTAGTATGGTAGGTACACACCCTCTATTCCTCATCGATACATATTCATCTAATATGAGCACCATTTTCTCAACAAAAGCACATGAGCCATTCATTTAGATTCAAACCATACATCAAACACAAGTTCTACCATATAATCTCATTAACCACATATTAAAAACTATTCATCCATCATCACCCCACACCTATTTCATTCAATTTCATCGATCACATATCATGTATGATCATAAAGATAATTCATTTAGGCATTTACACATACACCTAATAGGCAAACTAATCATTCTAATAATTAAAGTGGAGTTTCCCTCATTTAGTGCTTCGGTGGTACGTTGGGGTCCCCGGCAAGATGGTCGTTCACACCCGATAAGCTTGGAGCTGATCACAACAAAATTCACACAAAAACGAAGCACATATAAGTCCTAATTTCCATGCATGAGTTTCAACTTCCAACACAAAAACCCAAAGTTCCCTTAAGGATTTGTCACTCCACCTAGAGAAATTCATCTTAGATTTAGCATTGTGTGAAATCTCTCAATTGGATTTCATTCAAGCCCCCTTTCAACTCAATTTTAGGGCCTTGATCATCTCAACCCAACTTGGGCGACTTCACTTCCATCCCCAAATTTCCCCCAAACCCACTCACCTCTAGGAGACCCAAATCTCTTTGCATAGCCAAGAGCAAAGGCCGATTTTCATCCCGAGCCTCCTATTCCATTTTTAGAAATTCCATCCTTCTTCCTCCACGCCCAATCACTACTTCTTCCATTCTTCTCAAAATCCCCAAATGGAAAAAACCCAAAAAATATGTGAAAATCTCAGAAGAGTGGACGAAATTACCTTTGATGAAGAAAACCCAAGGAAAGGAGGGAGATTCTTTCACACCATCAGAAGCCATGCAATCGAGGGAGAAGAGAAGGTACGAGAGTAGTGACAAAAATGGTCTCTTACTCCCCGAGTACGGGGCTAAAATACCCCTTCCGGAATGGGTCGTGACATCTGTGCAATGTAACACAATTGAAACACAAAGTTAAAAGAGTCACATTCTTTGCCCAAATAGGAAAAAATACTTTTTTAAATGTTCTGCCCAGTGCACTCAAATAGAAAAAGTATTTTTTATATATAAAAAAACACTTATTTAATATAAAATATGACTCATTTTTCAATTATCAACAGTAATTGGAAATTCCCCGGTACTTTCTTGACTATTCCTTTAATATGCCTATTTAAATTAGTCTATTCAAATCGAGAAGCCCATCTCATTTAGGCTATCACAAGACATGCAACAAAAGTAAGAATTACTTCAGCAACATCTTTTATTCTTCTGTAAAGTATTTAAAGAACTGTTCAACGGAGGGATTTCAAAGTAGAAGAGAGATTAAGTAGGAAGAAGGGAATGTCAACTCCATTGGATCACCACATAATATTGATATCAAATCCTCCAATTTCACCAACAATCAGGTCCATTACAATGCTGAACCACAGGATCAGGTACGGAAGGAGACGCCGGGCCAACCGAGCCCGTCGGAAAATGGTTCAACCTATATCGTCGATGATGCCAAATGAGCCCAGAATTGAATTTGGGCTCTCTACAGTTGCAGCCATCCTCCAATTGCCACCCCAAGGCCATCCCATATTCAAGAAAGTTTCTGTCTATGCTGTTCTCTGTTTCTTTTATGCATCCATAGTTGCAGAAGCACTCTCTCATCGCAGCCATAGTCGAGCTGCTCGTTTCTCCGGCCAAGTCGCCAGTCTTTCAGCCACTATAGCAGTTTCTTCACTGCTGTCCATTGCTATGGGAAATGAATTGGGATGGCTGTGTTATGTTTCATGCATTTTTCCATCACTCCCCTTGCTATCTAAGCTTCTCTATTGGCTCTACCAGAGAATCTTTAGGCCCTGATGAGAGCTTTTATCTGCAAAAGGCTTGACTTGATCGATGGATGCTTATAGATACAAAGAAAATGTAATAGTTATATTATTATAAATAACAGATAGTATGGTATTTTGATTAATGTTAGCATAATTAGATTTCATATGTAATTAGAATTCTGAGTTCATGTCAAAGTTTTAGATTTGAGATTTTTAACTAGATCAAAGATTTTAATGATAAAAACTTTAAGAAAACTGACTCTGAATCCTCTCGATTAATAGCACTAATTTCAATGGCATAATTTTGACTGAGTCAAAATTCAATTAAGTGTTCAATCGAACGCAAAGCGAACATGGAATTATTTTCTTAAATACAACATTTTATGCAATTAATTGAGATCCACAATTAAAATAATTTAAATTAGCATATGCATCAATAAAATTTAAATCCAACTCTAATTCGATTCGATATTCATTGAACTTTCTAAGAACCAATTTAGTTGTAGAATTGTAATTTAATTAGAAATTGGAAGACATACAAGACATGAATTAAATTCACAATACAATTAAACCTTAACAATTAAATTCAATTCAAAATACAAATCCAAATTAAATTTAAGGAATCAAAGTAGGACTCACCTCACTAGAAAGACTTTTAATAAACTCAAAACTCAAATAAATTCAACTTTACCAAACTCAATCTGAGATCAGTGTCAGCCAATAAGATCCCGGATCTGTTGATGTTAATCGGGTAAAATCCGACCACAACCTCTGCTATGATCTGGATAAACTGATCTAAAAATCTAGGCCTTTGATTCTCTCTCTTTCCCTGCAAAATCACTCGAAGATCCAGGCCTAGATTCGGCCTGCTGTGCACCTGAACCGAAACCAAATGGGCTCTGATCCGGATAAAAGTGGGTCCAATGGAATGTGTTCGGGTTCTCTCTTCCCTCCATCAATCCTACCATAGGTTCGAAGAATAAACTTGTCAATTTCATCTAATTGGACCCGTTCATCTTCAATTGGGTCTTCATTGAGTTCGTCGGGTTTGATTCCCACATCTAATATTCAATTGAATTTTGGACTAATAATTAGTAAAATAAGTAATTAGTATGTTGTTGAATTTCATTATATAGCTTATTAGCTTTAGTGAATAAATTTATACTTTTAGATCTAAAAAAATATAAAAATCTAGCTAGATTTAATATTTTTCCAATTTGATATAAGGATTTAAATTCAATGGCCACCGTTGACAATCGTCTTTTAAAACAGAAATTTATTTCTACGTTAATGGTCCATTTCACATCCTTCTATGGAACGGTTAGAAAATTAATTTGATTGAAATTGTAAATATTTGATAAATCAAAATTTATTTTGCATTTGATAAAGGTAATAAATAACTTTCATGGCTATTTTATACATTTTTTTTTAATTTGAAAAAAAAAAAGCCTCATGTTAAAGTTGTAAGAACAAAAACTTTGACTTCTTATATCTAAGAATTTCTTTTAATAGAATCTTGAGCTCGACATGGTTGAGTATGATGCGGAGAAGATCACGAAAATAAAGGTATATTATATGAGATTTCATTCCCATCTAAGCCTCTTATCTTTTAATTTTGCATTTTTTAAAAATCAATAACTTATATCCATAAAAACTTAAAAGCACTAAGATTAGATGTCTTAGATCGGATAAGGTATCAAGTGCTAAAAGAATTGAAAAATGCAAATTATTTTAATATCATTTGAGCCGTCTTTATATTTCAAACTATTTTATTAGATTTTACGTTTTATTTTTAGATGCTAAATTTTCACTTATTATTATTAGGAAATTTCTTGTCCTATTTCAATTAATACAGTTTTACATTGTTCATTAAAAAAATTATAGCTTTTTTACTTATTATTAAAATTACAACAGATTTTAAGTGATTGTTAAGAAATGCATGTATCAAAATATTCACCTACCATTTTAACTTTTAAATTCATGTTGACTGATAAATTCACCAAATGGGTCCACTTAGATTATTATGACTTACATGGGTACATTTTTTAGCTTTAAATTTGAATCATTAAACAAATATTAACTTTTTTTTTTTTTAACTTCATCCAACACTGTTGATATAACTCTGAGGAGTTAGTTTGATGATTAATTTTTACTATTGTTTGTAAGAGGTCTTGAGATCGAGTCCCCCTCACCTGACGTGTGCAAATCAAGAGGTTTACACATATCCTAAGAATTAGTCAAGTGAGATGCTTGGATACCTTGTCTTAAAAAAAAAAAATTAATATATTGGAGCAAGTAATATTTAAATCATTATATTTATTCAGATTCGAAGCAATTTCTCTTATTAAACATAAAATGAATTCAAAACATTTATGTAATACGTATACCGAAAACTATGAAAATATATTTATGTGATTGAAAATTTGAAATGGGAAAAGAATTAAAGAAACCCAAGTAGCCGTTTACCAGTTAACCACTCTTCCTATATCTTAGGCGATTAAGCACTCACTCACTTGTTTTCCTCACTTCTGAGACTAACACAACAGCCTTTCTCACCTCCCCTCCTTTAGACCCGGATCCATCAAAACAAATCTAAACCACATTTAATTAATCATAATTACAGATAATAATGATTTTGATGCCAAATATGATCTTTCAAATCTCTAGAAAAAAAAATAAAATAGCCTGCCTCTTTTTTTCTCTCTCTTTCACACGCACACATTCTTCTTCTTCTTCTTCTTCTTCTTCTTAAGATAAGATCATGTGCTCGACAGTTCCTTCCAGAAAGGCCCTTTTATGATTTTGGAAGCGAAATAGTAAGTAGAAATTGAAAAATGGTGTTATGCAGCATGAAGCTGGGCTCCAAAACAGAGATGTTCTCACGTCAAGGCCAGTCCTGGTACGGTAGATATACATGTATATGTATATGTATACAGTGATATACACGTTAATGTATATTTATAAACTTCATTGGACATTCAATTCATACATTTTTCATTGTATGGGGTATTTTTGTCTCTAGGTTGGTCCAAAGTGAAAGGAAAATCGAAATTTATTTGGCCATTGATTTGCTACCTATCTTGCTTTTTGTTGACAGTAGTACAGAAAGACAGTGAGAGAATGTTCCCTTCTATTGAAAAGCTGGACAATTGAATGAGTAGCCAACCATTGCTTTAGTTTTTAATTTTGGGCTTTGATTTTGGAAGAGAATCGGTGTCCAACTTCTTTTTTGTAACATGGGTATCCCTATCTCAGGAGGTGAGATTAATCCCATGCATGTCTAAACCTCCCAATCCACATACTGGTTTAGTGGATGGGGACTAACCCCATGGAGAGTGGCGTGGAGGGGTTGAGTGTGAATCGAACTCAAAACCTCACTCTTCATGAGGCAAGCATCTTAATTGTCAAGCCAACCTTTCCAGGTTAATCGGTGTCCAACTTTACCAAAACAGTGGTTTCCAAATCAAGGCCCTTAATTTTTGAGATACAACATTTTTGCCCAAGTTCCATGAAAAGAAAATGTACACAAATTTGTCATGATCTGTTGTTGGTCTATTTATCATAATATTTTGATACTGTTATGCGATTTTTTGGTTTTTTCATCTGGCTGTGTATGTGTCTATTTATGAATGTAGGCATGCATTTGTTTGTATACCATACAGTAGTGAAGGAACTAGATTTGTGTATTTGTGCATATATACTAAGCAGGGTCCATGTCTAAGGCCCCAGCTATGTCTACATTTTTTTTTTTTTTTGAGCATTAATGTCTACATTTTTATGGATGTATTTTCCTAATTTTATGTGTATTATGTGTATCATATTCTACTTTATCTACATCAGTACATGTATTTTCTTACCGTATTGTAACTGCTTGTTATCATCTAGAGGCTTGCTGCAATCCTGCAAAACCTTCTTTTGTATCTTTATTATTCAGTTTATATAAAAAGCAAAGAACCTTAACTCTCTCTCAAAAAATACTACTAATAATAATTATAATAATAACAAAACAGCATATGTGTTGTATTTTGATGAACAAGTCCTTAATGTTGTATGCTTTTGTGTGTTCATTTTATGGTTGTACATAGACTGGATGTACGTTCATGAGGTTAAACATTTAAATTGTGGCTAACCCACTTTAGAGGTCATGTAACATATTGATTTTGTGCTTATAAAGTTATAATTAGACTGAACTAGACTGATCCTTGGTTCTTATGTATATATACATATAAGTATATAGTCGTATCTGCACTATGTGTGTTTGTACATGTGCAAATGGCAATAATTGATCCTGTCTTGATACATGTTTCGAATATATCTCTGTCTATTCACTTCATCACTTGATTAAAGAAAAACCTTTCTGTTATTTGCATGTGAATACAAATTCCAGGTTAAAACTTTCTTCCATTATGTGTGCTTGAATGACAGAATCCAGGAAAAGCCCAACTCCTCAATGCCATTTGGATATGTGTAACTACTATTTCTTTTTCTCTTGAGAAAGCAGTGAAGAGTTTATTTACAAAAATGACAGCAGCAACTGAAGGTCATTAAGGTAGTCGACTCTGGTTTAAACCAAGTTTAAACAGTATACGTCACACCATTGGTAGCTTGTCGCACAAGCTGCAGCCTTTTGGCAACAAATCCACCACTGGATTTGCCTCCTTTGGTACAGGAATGTGACACATTCAACCCTTTTGCTTTCCAAATGTATCTTTAACACTAGAACAGCATGGCCAAGGTGCGGCTGCTTTTACCACTTCCCAAAAGATGGTACACTTGGAATCAGCTTCAACCACTACCTAATACCAACCTTTGTTACTTGCCCTCTAATCGTTTCTAGCTCATCTCTAATGTCAAGAACTCAATATAAATTGGAGCCACCTCTCCTGACCAGTCTAGAAAGGCAACAAAACACCGACTCTGTTGATATCATATATTCAAAACTCCATGCTAGACATACCATGACTACCTAAGAGGCTGCCATAAATGTTAAATTTAAACCATCACTTTGGCCTACGGATTTCGTTTTTTTGATCATACATTACCATCTTGGCCTAGCAATTCTGAAGTTCCAATCCTCAATAAGTTATGGCTGAACACATTATTTTCAAGTGCTCACTTGCACTACACATATAATTTTCAAAAGACACCAAGTCTAAGTACGGGAGCTTCCATACTATCCATGAAATGGCTAGCAGAAGCACCGATCTAAGAATTTTGCCTCTGCTTTCAAAGGGGCACCAAGTGCCACTCATCAATTATAGACCTGTACATGAGGAATCCAAGAAATAGAGTGAACAATATTAGTAATTCCGTACTGCATGGGTGAAATGAAATGCAATGCAAGAATGAGTAATTTATCTGTTTCCTGTCACCTAACTTAGGAAGAGAATATGAGGTAAACCAAAATTTATCTGGAGTTAGGATTTGTTCAATGACGCAAAAGAACAAAAAACCTTGCCCAAGTGTGTGTTTGCGTGCAAGCATGCATGCATGTGGGTTTGGGGAGGGGTTCTCAAAACATTTTTGTTGGACATTGGTTTCTATTTTGGTTCAATAATGGAAAATATGGATCCACTTTGAAAAAGAAATCCATGACAACAAGCCTCTAATTGATCTACTTCATAAGTCAACAAATTTCAGTTGTTCTTCAGATCCTACTCCCATTAATCCTCAATGACATCCCATGTCTGAATGTGACATGGTTCTTTTGATTGAAATTGAATAGCCTTCTGAGTTTATTTTGAGGTCCATTCCAAAATTGATGTTCCAAAGTTTTGCCATTCTCTCACAATTCCAACAAGGAATCTAGTCATATATAGACCTCATTCTTATTTTTTGTCACAGTTTTCCATGAAAGAACATCATTGAGTATGTTTCTCTTGAAGTTCTGATTAAATGCTTGATATACTTAAACTAATGTCTATATTTGTAACTGAAAGTGTTTTTTAAGTGTCAGTGTGTTTTAGCAATTAATGGGTTGAGTTGGGCTCATGAGTTTCTAAGTTTCAGTTAAGTTATTAAGCACCACATTAAGTTACAGTATTTGTTAAGATTGATCATTTTATTGGACATATCAGTCTCCTGTTATGCCTTGATATTTGGTTACATTACAAAACCCATTCTATTAGCTTTGTGAACTACAAATTACACTCAATCAGCCATATGAAATTTTTATTTGATCTCATTACAATTCCCGTTCTATTATCTGTGTAAACAACAAATTAAATTCAATGAGCTATATGAATTTAGAATTTGCACTTCTAAATTAGTAAGGATTCAGTAAATATTGTTAAACAAAAAATTCATGTCTTTCGTTTGCAGGGTTTGTGCTACAGGACTTCCGAGTGATATTGTTATTGAAGTAGGAGAAATGTCCTTCCATCTGCACAAGGTTATTTCCAATCCGTCGAAATTGCCTATTTGTTATTGATGTTTTCTACATACATTATTCAAATGTCAAAAACAAAGTTGTTCTGAAATACTGCTGCTGATGTTGGTACAAAGGATTTGTTTTCTTTCAGAATCTCAAATTTATTGAGGGTTGATACTAACTAAATGTTGAAGAATCTTAAGGATGCTTCAGAAGTTTCTGTACCAGATTGAGATTTTTTTTTCTGTTTACTACTTTTCATGGTTCTTTGGCCTTGCAGAGCCAAATCTTACTTGTTATCATTTTGTGGGGAGAAGCCAATGGAATCTAACCCAATATTTTCTGAGAATCTTTGAATGTTGATACCATTTGTTAAGAAGAAGCCAAGAAATGTAACCAAATATCTGGATGAAAATTAGAGAAAAAAAGAAAAAGAGATGAAATGGCCAAACACAGTACAGGATGTTTAAAATCCACTAATAACATTATTGTGCACCCTTCAATCAAATGGTAGCTCGAATTAAAAGAAATGCATATTGCAGGTGAAGGATTTCCATACCATACTTGTCTTATGTCCTTTTTCCTTTTATTTACCTCATGAACTTCTTGAAATATGTTACGTTAATCAGGTGATCAGTTTGAATTCTAAACCTTTGCTTAAAAGAGTTGGAACTTGGGATGCACTTACTTGACAGTTCTCTGCATACTCCTGCAGTTTCCATTGCTATCGAGGAGTGGGGTACTAGAAAAATTGATTGCAGATTCATCTGGTGCAGATGGTAGCTGTGTTATATGGCTTCATGACATCCCTGGTGGTGCCAAATCCTTTGAGCTTGTAGCAAAATTCTGTTATGGTGTAAGAATAGAACTCAATTCTCTAAATGTGGTCTGTCTACGTTGTGCTGCCGAGCACCTTCGGATGACAGAAGACTATGGAGAGGGGAATCTCATCTCACAGACAGAGGGTTTTCTAAATGAAGTATTAAGTAGCTGGAATGACTCACTGAAGGCTCTTGAAGCATGTGAGGATGTTCTTTCACAAGCAGAAGAGCTCCACATTGTCTCAAGATGCATCAATTCATTGGCAATGAAAGCTTGCGCAGACCCCACTTTGTTTGGTTGGCCTATATCTGGACATATTTCCATGAAAAGAGCCAATGGGAATGATCTGTGGAATGGAATAGGAACAGGAGCTAAGCAAAGGACTCCTAGTCAAGATTGGTGGTATTATGATGTGTCTTTCCTCAGCTTGGACCTATATAAGAGGCTAATTTTGGCTATGGAATCAAGAGGAATGAAACCAGACAACATCGGAGGATCACTAATGATCTATGCAAAGCGATATCTACCAGGACTGAGTCGCCACTCAGATCGTGATAATATTTGCACAGCACCTGGTACTTGCATTTCTACACCATCAGAGAGAGACCAAAGAACCTTCCTTGAAGAGATTGTTTGTTTGCTTCCAACAAAGAAGGGTGTCTCATCGACAAAGTTCCTGCTGGGATTATTACGCACAGCAATGATTTTACATGCAAACTCATCTAGTAGGGAGAATTTGGAAAAAAGGGCCGGCGCGCAATTAGACCAAGCAGAATTGGAAGACCTTCTTATACCAAATATGGGTTACTCAGTGGAGACCCTTTATGATGTTGACTGCGTTCAACGAATCCTTGATCACTTCATGTTGGTGGACCAACCTGCAGCTGGGCTTTCTCCTTGCATAGTTGATGAGGGGCATTTGATGGATTCCCCTTCACTGACACCTATGACTATGGTAGCAAAGCTAATTGATGGTTACCTTGCTGAAGTTGCACCAGATGTAAACTTGAAGCTCCCAAAATTTCAGTCACTAACATCTGTAATTCCTGATTATGCCAGGCCACAAGACGATGGAATCTACCGTGCTGTTGATATATACTTGAAAGTAACGTAGTTTCCTTTTAACATTCATTTAATAAAGCAGCATCATCCACAAGTAACATTGCATTCAAGTGATTGCTTTAAAAGTGCATGTACATACATACATCTGTTAACTAGAATATGGGGGGTGTGAAACATATTCACTCTGTGCATCATCATCAGCCATTTTCCCTAATATTTCAGCTGCCTTTCTGAGTTTCTAAATTTCCCTTCTTCTCTAACAAATACCATATGCTCTGTAACTCTAATTCTATCAGGTCACTTTGTTCGCCCTCTTGATCGGAGTCTTTTATCTACTTCTTTTCATCCCTGCCACTTATAGTCTATCAATTTATTGGGACTGTTTCTAGTCATCCACAAGTATGGACATAGTTTGCATTAGTACATAATTCAACTGTCTACACTCTTCTATATTTTTCCGATTCAAAATCTTTTGTAAGTAAACACACCCACAAACTATTCATAGCACAAAATTTCTATATCTGAATCATCATAACATGCTTCCACATGCTCTGTAGACTCACTTGAAGGTTTAACCTTTTTTCTTCTCTCTTTCCTTTCCAATATGTAAATGTTGATCACTTTACCCATCTAGGACATTATCTTCAGGAATCATTTTCTTGTAAACATACACCTGCATGTCTAGCTGTGTACATTCGCTTATCATTATTTATTTTTGTGCATATGCGTAAACAAATTTCTCAAAAAAAATAAATGAAAAATAAAACATATGCAAAAATAAAATGTACAACCTCTAGAGTCTAGACTGAGCATCTTTTACAATGAAAGTCAAATGAATCTATGAACAGTTGCATGCATTTCTTCTGTACATTTCTTTTACATGTACGTTGTTAATATTTATGATGAGTAGTAGAGAAAAAATTCAAATCTTGCTGGTGTCAAATTCTGTGAAGCTTCTTATTTAGTTTATGGATGTGCACCAGACAAACACATTCAAGTTCTTATGCTTAAAAATTCCTTCATGTGTTTTACATGAAGGAGCCAATTAATCTCTGTTCTTAAGAATTGACATGTGAGTTTTCTTTTTTTTTATTATTCATGCATGTACATGTTCATGTAAAGTGTCAAGCCATTGCTTGTTGGGTGTGCTCACTATCACAACCATAAAGGTTGTGACTTCTCATGTTGCCACTCAAAAGAGAGAAGTTTTTAAACAGAAAGGACATGCTTGACAATTCCATAGTTTTGATATACATTTATTAATAACATGAATATGCACTTGGCTCTGAATTTATGAGTGACTTCATCTCAATTCCAGGCACACCCATGGCTCACAGAATCAGAGAGAGAGCAGCTCTGCAGGTTCATGAACTGTCAGAAGCTCTCATTAGAGGCATGCACACATGCTGCTCAGAATGAAAGGCTACCTCTCAGAGTTGTCGTCCAAGTTCTATACTTCGAACAGCTGCGCCTGCGGACATCAATCGCTGGATGGTTCTTTGTATCTGATAATATCGAGAACTCCCAAGTCCCAGATGGGAACTTTGCACTCCCTAAGAATGAAAGGTACAACCAAGGCGAGGAAGACGTGTGTGACCCAAAGGAAAAGAGCGTCTTTGGCTTTGATGACATGAAACTACGGGTCTCGGAGCTTGAAACAGAATGCACGAACATGAGGCAAGAGATTGAGAAGCTGGGAAAAACAAGGAGTTCATGGAACATCTTCTCCAGAAAGTGTGGGCTTAAGCAAAAGTTGCAACCAACCAATGGCAAAGCAGTGCCTGGCAGTGGCCGGAGTCATAAAAAAAGTAAGACGGCTGATTGAATTTCAAAACCTCTGTTAAGGACATCTTTCCACCCATTTTCTGGTGTATATACATCCAACTATTCATGCCAGTGCAATCTTGAATCTGCACAAGATTCTTTTTCCATTGCTCAAGATACTGTTGAGTGCTAATTACTCTCTTTTGCTACTTGGTTAGTGAATGACTTTAATCAATACAACGATGCTCAGAATGCGTGTTTTAATTTGATTTATTTTCATTGTAGAACTTTAGAGTTGATCAAAGTTCATCCTTGTTATTGGAATTGCAGGTATTCTGCTTTTTCCAATTCTTTTTTACCCCTTATCTCCTCATCCAGTGGAATGTTACCAATCTGTAATGATAAAAAGCTAGGCAGCCAAATCTAGCCAAACGTATCATCGTTTCATTCCATGTAAAAATGAGAGGAAGATTTCATTCCAAAATTCATTTGGATTAAACAAACCCCCCTAACCATGGCAAATGCTGATCATTGCACTGTTCAAGCCCGTAGAGTCCAGTACAACGCTAACTGACACAAGTTCAATTGGAATGAATGTACGGAAAAAATTATTTTTTGAAAATAATAAATTTATATGAATTTAACCATTCTTGTCAGAAATAAGTACGTGTCTTACATCTATCGAAATTCAAAAGTACTTCATTAAAACATGATTTTGCTTAACTAAGACTAATTTAATCCTTCTCAATTCAAAAATAGCTTGAAGAAGAAACATTTCTTGACTTCAGTCGGTAGAAAAATCAGTTTTAAGTCATAGCGGGAATTTGTAGGTTGATACACGATGTTGATACAATGCATATCGGCCTGCAACTTCTCAAGCGATACATACTGTATTGGCTAATATGGTGTCTATAACGGTCTAATTATTTTTAAAGCCCATAACGACCCCACCATGTTTTAATGTCGTTTTTTATTCATTGTCAATAACAACTTAGCAGGGAAGGTATTTTGAGAAAAAAAACTTCATTCTTGGTCATTTCATATTCGATTCAAAGCGATTTTTGGCCCATTTTGAGAGATCATTCTTCATGAGATCTTCCTGATCCAGGAGGATCTATATGCATAGTCATAATCACATTAAGGTTACAAGACATCAAAGTATTCGTCAAACAAGGTGCCTATAGTAAAATGAGTATAAATTTATCATATAAACTTTGATTGAGGCGATTCTAAAGGCGTTGGAAGAGGATTCAGAGATCTACACGACAAAGTGTCCAAACGACTTAAAGAGCATAACCTTTCAAGACATTTCGCCATAGTTTACCCTTCTAAAATCGCAGTCAAAGTTCAACTTTCTATTTTTAGAAACTTTGACCATGATTGTCTCATGATCCGTGGTGATTCTAAAGATACTTTAGAAGAGACTTTTGATGTACTTGATATACCAAACCATATTAAAAAAATAAAATACACTTGCTATTTTTTAGATTTATATAACTAGTAGGGCCTAATATGTGTAAAATACAGTTTTGGAGTAGGATATAGTCTCCACTCTTCTGTTACAAGTAGGATACTACCTCCACTATAATAAATAGGGATTGAAGTGAAAAAATTTCTCACATTTATTATTGAATTTGAGATTATTTAAGAGTCAAAATTTAAAAAAAATGATAAAAAACTCAAAATGGTCATATCTTAGGAGAAAAGAAAGTAACTTAGAAAAAATTACTATACTTTGTTTTCCATTTTTTCTAAATTTTTTGCGATTTTTTCCACATTTAGTTCACAATAGTTGAAATTCACAATTTCTTCACTTCAAAACCATTATTTGGATATCTAAATGTGTACTAAATAATGATAAATTTAGATAGAAATGAAATCCATAATATTCTTAATTTTCTATAATACTGTCCACATCAGTGAATCGAATTTTTTTCCCTGATAGCAAAGATAAATATCCAAAAGCAAACGCAACCATGTTTTACATGGCTATCTCGACCAACCAAGCTTGGTAGAAGCACAGTCAACACATGCCCTCAGTTACAAATTTTGGTTGAAAATTTTCAATCTGGGTAATCTGAAAAATTAAATATCGTTATATCATTTTTTTTTAATTAGTTTGAGGTTTTCATTTATTTTTTCTCAATGATTGCAACAATGATCACACATACATTAAAACACAGACACAACACACCCATATGTGCTCTCTTCGTGACTTGCAATTACATATATTAGCATTTCATATGAAACAATTATCAAATTCATTGCCATTTCTGTAACCATTAGAGAAAAATTTCTCAAAAGAGAGCAAGCATGTTGACAGTCATTGAAATAAACAACCAAGTACATGCCCATTATCCTGAGATTATGGTTCTTATCGACAAATAGTCTAACTAAAAGCCAATAGGTTTTATGTTGAATATCCCACGGTTTTCCACACGTAAATTCAAAAAAAAAAAAAAATCCAATACACGAGGAGGAAGAAACTCATTTTCTTGATGAAACAAGTTGTTGTACAAGGAGGAAGAGGTATGGTGACGAATCTTGAAAGGACTCTTGACCAGAGGAGTCTGTAAGTGTTTTTAACCTGCTGTTGGTCCCTGGCCTTTACCTTGATATGCAGCTTCCAAACATTCCTTGGCTCTGTGGACCTTTGATTGAAGGTAAAAACTTCCAACTTTTGCATTTTTCTCAAACAAATTGTCGTACTTCTGCAGAGAATACACAAAAAATGTTAAGAGTGCACTTATCCAGGTTATATTGGTCAAGGTAATATGTACCCATTCGTCCTCAATGTATGGGTCCATGTACCTGTAATTACACTTAATATTAGATTAAGCTTTTTCTGTTGCACAATTCATCTTTTGAGCCCAAGGAAAAGCGCAATTGTATGTAAGATCCTATGCATCTTTCCAATCAAGTCACTCAGCGCATTCCCATGGCACTAACATCCCATATAAGGTGGTCTAGAGCATGCCCACATAAGGGCGTGCACCAAAAAATGATGTCTTCATTTTGCATAAGAAGAAGTTTCATGTTATCAATGACGAGCATGTTCAAAATTTTCTAGGAGCTACAATTAAGCAAAGCTGGACTAGGGCTACCTAGAGCTTGGCTTGAATGTTTCATTGAACCAAGCTTGAGCCAAACTGATAGGGGCAGCTTGAGCATGTTTTCAATTTTTGTTTGGCTAAGTTCAAGCCTAACCTGTCAATATTGAGCCAAAATTGAAGCCAACTTGTCTGGTCAATATTTTAGGGAGCACTTCCACACACTCAGAAATCCTACCTCTACACACCCGTTTTTGAAATTTCAGGTGAAATTACGATTTTACCCCCGCGTTTCTAATCATTCGAATGAATGCCCATGTGTAATTTTAATTCATTCGAATGAATGGACTGAGCAGTAACACGGAATACTGCTCAGCCCATTCATTCAAATGAACTAATCATTCGAATGAATTAGCCTCATTCATTCGAATGAATGGGCCTTATTCATTCAAATGAACTAATTATTTGAATGAATGAAGCCCATTCATTCGAATGATTCAATCAGTAACATTATTTAGATATTTATTTTTAAAACTTTAAACTTATTTTTTGAGCACGGTGTATTTTCAAAATTTCTCAAATTGAATATCTAGACTAATTAAAATAACCTGATAAAAATACCTTAAGACTTTAAGGTCTTTTGACACTCCTAAAACATAGACCGTTATTTTTTAAGCACTGTGTATTTCCAAAATTTCTCAAATTGAATATCTAGACTAATTAAAATAACCTGATAAAAATACCTTAAGACTTCAAGGTCTTTTGACACTTCCAAATGTGTTTTCGACACAGCCTAGGGATACCCTTATTTGTAAAATAAGGTGTTTTAAATATTTAGGAGTGTCAAAAGACCTTGAACTCTTAAGGTATTTTTATCAGGTTATTTTAATTAGTCTAGATATTCAATTTGAGAAATTTTGGAAATACACAGTGCTCAAAAAATAAATTTAAAGTTTTAAAAATAAATATCTAAATAATGTTACTGATTGAATCATTCGAATGAATGAAACCCATTCATTCGAATGATTAGTTCATTTGAATGAATGTGCAGAGCAGTATTCCGTGTTACTGCTCAACCTATTCATTCGAATGAATTGAAATTACACATGGGCATTCATTCGAATGATTGGAAACGTGGGGGTAAAATCGTAATTTCACCCGAAATTTAAAAAACGGGTGTGTAAAGGCAGGATTTCCGGGTGTGTGTGAGTGCTCCCATATTTTATCAAGTATTAAGCTTGAGTTGAATTAAAAAATCAAGTGACTCATACTCCATTGTCAGCTCTCTAAATATAGAGCTAAATATACACCAGGCATGGGCTTGAATCATGAGCTTACATCAAGCTCAATTCAAGCTCCAGAAACCTGCACACACACCAATACATACATACATACATGATACATACATACAATATTTAGTTATTTACTATGTAACTTAAATACAAACGTGCATGCATTCATACATAGATACATCCAAACATGCATATTTACACCCATCCGAGCCAGGCTCAAGCTAAAACTCAAGCAAACCTCTGAATAAACCAAGCCAAGCTGAGGTTAAGCAAGGCCTAGCTTGAGGTTGGTTTATTAGTTCTTTAATAGAACTCAAAGTTGAGTTCGATTGAGCCAAGTTGAATAAGGTCTAGCTAGAGCTTGGCCTCGTTGTTTACGAGCTGAGCTCAAACTCAAGTTTAAATAGTGTCAAGCCAAGCTAGCTTGCAATACCAACTTGGTCCTTTTAAATAGATAACCGAGGAAACCAGCTTGGCTTGTTTATCCTATTTCTAAGATGCACGAATATGCATACATAGATAAATATGTATAATATTCATTATGCAATTGAAACATATACACATCCATGCATCGATACATAAATACATCTGAATGTACTGACATCCCAAGTGAGCTGGTCTCAAGCTCAAACTCAAGCACTCCTCTGAATAAACCAAGCTCAACACAAGCTGAGTCAAGCAAGGCCTAGCTTAAGCTTGTTCATATTTAAGAATCAAGATCAAGCTTGAATTTAATCAATCCACGTTGAATAAAGTCTAGCTTGAGCTTTATCTATTAATATGTCAACCATTTCAAAAAAAAAAGTCTAGCTTGAGCTTGGTTTTTTTGTTTACGAGCTGAGCTTGAACTCAAGTTTAATCAAGTCAAGCTAGCTTGCAGGCCAACTGTGCACTTTTTTTACAATAGGTAACAAAGGAAACTAGCTTGGCTTGATTATAGCCCAATTTTTAATATGTGAGGCCTCTAGACCAAGGTGAAAATGGTCAAAAGAGCAATAGCTTAAGAACTACATGAGTTTACTCTTCAGTCTTTTGCTTCATAGATAGGATATGGTATGAATTCAATTACCCTGGCTCACTTTGGGGGCTAATCCTAAATACCCATTCATTCAAGACCTCATAACTGAGAGATTCATGGACCAATAATTCTCAACTTTTGATCTTTCAAAAACATAATTCTCAACTTTTGATGATCAAATACACTCGTTATGACCACTCTAGCAAATTACGTATTCATACTTCACTCAAAATCCCAGAGTTATAAAACTGCTAAAAAAAAACCCAGAGGATGTCTGATGCGGTGCATCCTCCATGCACAAGCTTCTACAAGTTGTTATTCCCGTTATTTACTATTTTCGTATTTTTAGCAAGTTGTTATTCCCGTTATTTACTATTTTCGTATTTGTATTTTCGTTTTAGTAAGTGGAAGGTTTATATAAGTTGTATCCCTATGAGGCAAAACAAACGATGAAATTGAATGAAGAAAATTTTGGAGTTTTTCAAACCTTGTGTGGAGCGATCCCTTTAGCGTGAGGCCCTTTTGGCGTGAAGCTTGGCGTGAGGCTATCCTACCATCTTCTCCAGGTTACATCTTCTTCTCCTTCCCCATCCTCTTGTTTTCTTTTGATTTCACAAACCCAAATCCTCCTTACTTCTGTCCCATAGTGTTGTCATTCCCAGATCTCCTCTCCTAACAGTCGTCCCTACCTGTAACTTCCCTTCCCTTTGTCGCCGCAGCCATATACCCTTCCTATTGTTGTCGCAGCTTTATAAAACCTACCTTTGTGCCTTCGTTTCTTCCTAACACCTACCCCTTGGCTGTCGTTCCCCTTCCCAAGCCTTTTCCATCGCAAGTCTTCCACTGCCTTTCGTTTCCCTTCAAAACCCTTAAGTCTATTAGTTTCCTGCAGCCTTTATTAGTCAAACAGTATCACATCCATTCCTCTCTCCTTTCACACGTGCCTCTTTAGGCAAAGCCATTTCAGCCCCTTTTTATTTATTTTATCTTAATGGGTTTGGTTACATTATATTTCAAGAACTTCCATGATTATCTTTGATAAATTTCGCATTAATTAATTACATATATTAATTTTAGATTTTAATTTCAGCCCATGTTAGTTTTAGGGTACATTATTTTCATCCCTTTTAATTTTAGAGATCATATTAGGCATTTAGAGTTACCCTATTAGTTGTCCTGCATCAATGTCTCATGGGGTAGAGTGGGACAAAAGGATAATTCATTTTAAGTGGAAGAAATACTAGAAATGGTAATACAAAGCAAAACATCACAAAGAAGTATCAGGAACTTCTAGGTCATATACGTGTTGGTGGAGGGGGTTGACCTATATAATTGATGGGTGGGGTTTGGATATAGGGGGCAAATAAACAGGCCAATTAGACCAAAACTGACACAACCTTACCCATCCCATTGCTGGGTCTAATTATACCTCAAAAAGGAATTATTTGGATGCATAATTCTCCACATATGGATGTAACCATCCTACAAGGGACTAATAAGCTATATTGCAGTAGTATTAATAGCAGTTACTGTTACTAATTATAATAAACATGAAATTAACGGCAAAAATGTTGATAATCCAAAAAAGTAACATCATGTTGTTGTTAAAACCAGAAAAGGAGAAAGAAGATAACCTGCAACACCTCCTCCCAAGATGATGACTCAGTGACCCCTAATATCTGTCGTGCTTCTTGCTCTACCATGGTTTTGCTTGATCTACGAACTGCATTTTGTATTGTTTCTTGAGCAACACCAGTTTTTGATGCATCTGTGATTAGTAGCAAACAACCATAAAAGATGCGATGAGATTCACATACATGCAGTTGCAGCTTTAAAAACATCACTTTCTGAGTTGTAAACAACACCAAGACTGCTCTACCCCTTAGTTGTTTCCATAGTCCAAAACCACAAAGGAACAACAGAGAAACTACATAAACTACAAATCTTGCAACATGCCAAATTGCCAATAGCCCATGACAAAAATAAATTAAGAAAAAAGGCTAATAAATAGCAATACATGGCACTAACAGCAGACAAGTGAAGATACACTTACATGGCATGGCTTTCAATTGATTGATAAAATTCAAACATGAAAAGTAGGTGGACTGGGACAGCAGGATCTCATCATTGTGACACAGCAATCAATCGCTACAACAATGGTTCGCTCCTTTTGTATACGCTGTTGTTTCTTGGTTTGGATAAAATCATAAAATTATCATCATTTCAGAAAAAAGCCTCCTTGTAAAGCAATTTTTTCCTCTTTTTTCAGTGACAACAATTTTATTCGAGGAGAGGGAGCCACAGGAAGTAGAGATATGTGACTATGAGAGATTATTAGCTCTTCTTAATGATACTTCTATTTGCTGTGAGGCGGAAATATAAAAACTTGGGTGGATGACCCCTTGAGAGATTTACACTGCGATCTTACCTTAAGGTAGCTCTGGTGTTAGGAAGAGTAAACAACCAGGAATTGTGGCTTGCACAGGTAGGCTCCTCCTCAAGTCAAGTCTTCAGTTGGTACACAATAAAGGGTAAAGTGTCGGCCAATGTAACTTGAGGTAGGAGAATATTTTTCCAGCTAATGCGGAGATACTATGTTTTATGCGGTGCAATGGAGGAGCAAGTTCATGGGATGTGGATGCATTTTTTTTTTTTGTCAATTAAGGGTTGCTCTTGGGTTTTAGGATCCTACATCAGGGAGGTGGTTGAAGGCTGGGATGGTAGACCTTTTTGGCATAAAAGAGTGGCTTGGTATAGAACTCCCTTAGTGATACTTTGGCCAATTTGGGAAGGAAGAAACAGTAGCATTTTTTTTTCAACATTTTATTTAACTTGGGCAATAAGATTTTCAACTCTTCATCGAGCTCCCACCTATCCATCTAACTCAATCTTCCTCCATCCCCTAAGAGAAATCTAGTATTCTCCGTTACAACTAGGCCACCACTATTGGGGCTTCCAAATGTTAGATACCCTCTATGCCCCAACTCCTTTAGAGCCCATACCATCTTCTTCTCATGTTAATCACATTAGTCCACAATGCCTAACTTTTTGCCCCAAACTTTGACCATATCTTTGCAAGTAGAGCCCAATTCTTTTGAGTACATTTAACCACCCCAAATCCTCCAGTTCCCAAATATAAATTGAATTGTTTTTTTCATTCATGAGATGAATATTCATTCCATCCTCCACCCTAACCCAAAGACGCACCCTTACACCTTTTTGACCGACTTTGTCACTTGAATTGGAATTTCTAAGTGAAACAAATTATGAATGAGCAACCTCCAATCAACATATGAATAACCACTTCTTTAAAATAAAAAAAAATTAAAAAAGATGAGGAATAACAACTAGGAACTTACTTGCAAGTGCTTGACGATATGCTTGAAACATGGCCCTTGCTAATAGTCCTGAGCCCATTACAATTAAGTTGGCAAGAATTTTTGTAGCCTGCATCCACAAGTAACGAGTAAGTTACACAATCAAGTTTCCTTTAGAGTGGAGCCCCTTTTCTCTCTTCTTTTTTTGTGCGTGTGTGTGGGTGTGCATGTGTGGTGGTAGTGGCAGCTTGGAGGGTGAAGAGGAGGAAGGGTATTGAGTGTGTGTACATGAAGGGTGGGGTGGGGAAGGAAGGGGGAATAGAGTGGTGTTGAGACGAGGTCCTAGTAGAAGAAAAATGGTCAATAAAGATTTTGAAGGAAATCGCAGCATTAAGATTAACAATTCTAATAATCATATTTTAATCTAATAAAAAGAAAAAGACTAGAGCACACATTTGTCCAAGTTCGTTCAACTATACAGTGAATATCTGATCTATGTGGAGTCTAGAGAAAATCACATCATACGTTTCACCTTTTTTCTTATTAGTGGTTTGTGTGTCATTCTCAAGAAAGTTGGTGAACCATGTATTCTATAGAGGGAAGATCACAGAACTCATACTGTCAAGATCAAGAGCTTCTACAAGGAAGAATTGAAAACAGAAAGGCAGTGAAAATAAATGGAGAAATTAGTGAGAGATAGGGGAATGAGGTAAGTAGGGTTGTTGGATGCAAATGACATGTAATGTAGTAAAACATATTAAAAACATTAAGGACCCCATCACCCTGTAGTTGGAAAATTTGCCTAAGAATGTAACAACTGGGTGGCTGAAATCTGCTAGTAAGCAGAATATGGTTTGGGAGGGGTTCATGCCTAAGAAGAAGGATGGTAACAGAAAATGCTTCTCTTTTGCCAAGATGGGGAGTGCAAATGAAGCAGATTGTGCCAACTTAAATTTTAAGGAACCTCTTATGGTGGTAGAAAGATGAAGCTGAGGAAGGTGAGATTCTGGAGAGAGAGGGACTGCTGGACTTATAAGGCAAGGGGTTAGTCATTGTAGGGATGAAGAAGTGGTCAAAGGGCCAACGATGGAGGTGGAATAGGAAATCACATTTATGACTTGCTAATTATGAGTTGATGGGGGTTAATCTAGATTTCATTGAGTGTTTGGCACTGGCTGAGGTGTGGGTTGTAAAGCGTCCAATTTTCCCACTAATTATCTTGGTCTTCCTCTGTGTATGGGCCAAACCTAACAAGAGTTGTCGGGACAAAGTCATTGAGAAATTGGAGAATAGACTATCTACGTGGAAAGGTAAGCATCGTTCTTTTAGAGGGAGGATTATTTTTATCAAATCGGTCATATCCAGTCTTCTGAATTATTTCCTGAGTATTTTCATGTGCCCAGAAGCAGAGATAAAGAAAATGAGGGTATTGAGAAAAGATTATTGTGGAATGATACCCCTAAAAAAAGGAAAATTCATCTAGTAGCTTGGAGTCAAGGAATGTGGGGATCAGGGAATCATGTCATTGCGTTTAATGAATTTAGCCCCGCTGAGAAAGTGGCTATGGAGATTAGGAGATAATTCAAAAGGGACATGGGAATCTATTATCATAAGGAAGTACGGGTTGGAAAGTAACGGGTGAAGAGTCTCTTTGTCCAATAGGCGGATTTCAAGGTCCTTGGAGAGGGATTTGTTCTGCATCTGCCGCTTTCGAGGAGAATATTGGATATAGAGTGTTGTTTGGTGTCCTCAATTTCATAGGGAGTTGAAAGATTAGATGGTCGTTGATTTGTTATCTCTAATGGATCTTTTAAACCGGGTTTATGTTTCAGGGGTTGGGAACGAAAAAAGAATTTGGGACCACCTTTTCAATGTTTCATTTTGCCGAAAGTTGATGCGGGCTATGGAAATTCCTAGAGTTCGTCCGGGTATATGGAAAGGTGATGTCCTCCTGAGGGTGAAGGTGTTCGATTGGCTTGCTAGGTTGGAGAAGATTTTGCGATTGATCACCTCCAGAAACGTAAGGTGCTTACCGTTAATGCTTGCCCTTTTTGTCAATCAGATGCGGAGTGGGTGAATCATCTTCTTTTACTGCACATGTTTGCCTACTTCATCTGATCTCATTTCTTTCAACTTTTGAGTATTTCTTTTTGTACTCCATCGACCTCTCTCTTAATTCTTAATGAATCGGTTATTTGCAGATGGAGCTCCTTAAGTAGAAATATTTGGAAAACCATGATGCTTAGTATCGCTTAGTCAATTTGGCTTGAGAGGAATAAACAGATATTCCAAGGGAAGTCTTCCAATGAATAGAGACCATTCAAGGGTGTTACGACCTTCTTTTGCTAGCCCTCTGCAGAATTGCTCAGCTATTGAAGCTGTGTTACATGCCCTCACAAGAGGGGTTGTCAAGATAGAAGTCTTGGGAGTGGATAGAGGCACTCTAGAAGGGGACTCTAAGGTGGTCTTGGGATGGATGTCGGGCTCCACTTGTCCTTGGAGATTCCTTGATAAAGTGGAAAGAATTAGTCACTCAATCTCTTCGAATGGCTTTGCTTTGTCTTGGGTTCCTAGAGCTATGAATTCGGCAGCTGATGAGAAAGCGAGGTAGGGTCTTTACTGGCCCTTTGAATTGTAAACAGAATTTTGTATATTTGGGGTTAGGGGGTTGCAGGCTTTGATTGCTTGGTTTTGTGGCATATTTTTGTAAAGCTTCTCTTTTCATTTGTGAATAAAAACCTAAGACTAATGTTTCAGAAATTAACTTGCTCATAAGACTAATGTTTCAGAAATTAACTTGGATCATCAAGAAGAAAACCTATCTTGATAAAACTAGCATTTAAATGTCAAAATTGTAAGGTTTTCTTAAAAAAATATATATATTGTATAATGAGATTCAAATGTTTTCTTTGAAAAATGTATCGTAGCGGAAGATTCAAATCATAAATCATAAGATTTTAACAAATAAGTAAATAGGATAAGAACATGTGGGTGAAGTGGAGACAAGCGAGTATAATGTTATGCAATGGCAAAGTTCCACCACAATAAGGAGTTTGCATGCAATTAGACATTTTATTGTTTCTGAAGATGAACGACACTAAGAAAAGAAGCCAAACTACTTTTGACTAATATCTGTATCTTAAGATGGATGACGGAGTAAAATATAAGATAAAATTAGAGATCGATAATGAGAGTTAATCTACAAATAGCACCAAGACATGAGGAAATGAAGGAATAATAACACCTAAGAAGTTTTGGTCATGCATGAGGATAGACAACTAGAGAACCACCCCGGTTCAAAGACCTCCCAGCTTGCTAATCAAGGTCCAAGGTGAAAGGGGACTGGTTAGGCATAAACATCATCAACTTTGAAAAAAAAAAAGGGAATAAACATCATCATCCGACGATACAAGCGAATCAAAACATGATAAAAAAAAAAAAATCAAAGATGAACGAGAGAATACAGAAATCATACATACCATCAGAGCGAATCAATGCACCGAAACGCCTGAAATTCGTGAACAGGAGTTAGAGGAATTCTGGCTTTCTTCTTTTGTT